>CAWUFW010012569.1:0-533076 GCA_963921515.1 Calotriton arnoldi
TGCTGTGGTGTATACCTGATACTCCATGTAATGCCAGTGTCCATGTGGCAATACAGGGTCCCTGGGACTGTACCTGTCGTTGAGCTGTGATGCCTGGGGCACATCTGTCCTCACATGTCACTGTGGGGGTGATTGTGACACGGCAGCAGGAGATGGGAACTGTGACACGGCCTCATGATATCCAATGGGCCAACCTGGGACTTATTGATGCCACTTGTTGAACCGTGATGACAGATGTTGGCCATGTATGTACCATACATGTCCTTACGGAACTGCACACTTCATGTAGTTGTGCCTCATGATGATGTATGTTGTGATATTGAGTGTGTTCAATGCCGCATATGTGGGGTGACTGACAATCTTGCTTTCTTCTCCTCTGCACTGCAGGGCTCCTGCTGTCCATCGACCATTCCCAGACCTGGCAACGATGGTGGAACGGGACAGCATCCGACGGTACCGCTTCACCAGGCAGCTGATTGAGGATTTGGCAGTGCAGTTGGCCCCACATTTGCAGCCTGGCCGGCCGTATCCTACAGCGCTGACCCCCAAGGTGAAGGTGATGGCAGCCCTACACTTCTTTGCCACCGGTACCTTCCAACATACTGTGGCGACTGCTGGTGGGATGTCACAGACCATGTTGAGCCGTGTGCTCCGCGATGTTTTGGAGGCAATGTTGCTATTCCTGAACCGGTACATCTATTTCCCTAGACTGCAACGACTCACTGACGTGAAGAGTGACTTCTATGCCCTGGGGAGGATGCCGCATGTCATTGGCTCCATTGATGGGACACATGTGGCTTTGGTACCACCACAGGCCCAGGAGCAGGCCTATCGTAACCGCAAGCACTACCACTCGGTCAATGCACTGGTGGTGTGTCTTGCGGATATGACCATCACACACGTGTGTGCCCGTTTCCTGGTTCAGCACACGATGCCTTTGTGATGAGGAGTAGTCGCATCCCCAGGATGATGGCACAGATGCAGAACCAGCGTGCCTGGCTTGTCGGTGTGTACTGACTTTGTGCCATTGTGTGTGATCTGATCTGTAGTATTCCGCCCACTTTTCCAAGTCAGCTAATGTGCACTTGTCTGTCCGTAGGTGACTCGGGATACCCCAACATGCCGTGGTTGCTGACACCCCTCAGGAACCCTGTGACACCAGCCCAGATGCGCTACAATGAGGCACATGGTCGGACCAGGAGAGTGATTGAGCGGACATTTGGTCTCCTGAAGAGCCGCTTCCGCTGCCTGGACAAGACAGGAGGGTCCCTCCCATATGCCCCAGCGAAAGTGTGCAAGATTATCATCGTCTGCTGCATGCTCCACAACCTGGCAGTGCGGAAGGAGTTGCCTCTCATCCAGGATGACAATGACCAACATCCGCCACCTGTGGAGGATCCTGGCCTGGACCACGATGCCAGTGATGATGATGATGATGAGGGTGATGTCCGCACACAGCTCATCACCAACTTCTTTAGCTGAATGTGAGTATCCTGAGGTGTCAGTGTCAATGATGTGAGTTGGCATGATATGTGTAGGTGGTGCTCTGGTGCTGTTGGAGTGTGTCCATGGGCTACTTGACTGGATGTGTGTAGCGATGTGTGCTTACAGGTGGTCTGTACTCCCCAACAGTGTTGACATGCTAACTTGGTTCTGGGTGGGTATCTTGTAACATGTATTGTGCATGAGTTTTGCTGTTCTGTCCTGTTCTCCATTGCTTTTGACTGTGTGTCATTTCTGTCCTTCACAGGGTACTTTCAGATTCGTTTGGTCAACTGTGTCCACCGACGACGTGATTGTACTTCCAGGGTGGTAGCTGTTGTGTCCCTACAGGTGATGTGCGCAACACCCATGGACTTCCTTCCTTCTACAGTTGTTGACTGTGTGCCCGCTGCCAGGTGGGATTACCTTGCATCTGTAGTGGTTACGACATGTTGCAACTGTGTAATAAACCTGTGCTTCACTTTGTGATGTGCGTAGTCTGTGGTCACACATTTGACTGCCATTTGCTTACTGCACCTGTGGGCTACTTGACTACAACTGGGAATAGGTGTGGTGTCTGTGCATTGCACCGTCTTCCCTGGCAACATCAGTGTAGGCAATGAGTCAGATGGCCTAGGTGTGTATGTGTTGTGTAGCCCTGGTGGTGTGTCTCCCTCATATGTGTCACGTTGCCTTTACTCACATGCCTGTGTTGTACTTGCTGTTGCAGTTCGCATACACAGTGTAATTTTGCAGTTCATCATCCCCATGACAGCACCCACGTTGGAATCACAACAGAGGCAAGTATGGTGTATTAGTGTGTTTATTGTGATACATTTGTGTGAATAGTGCATAGGATGGTTAGTGCTGTACATATATCTTGCAATCAGAAGTTCCTAGGTGAATTGAAAGTCCTGGTAGACAAAATCCCCAGTATCGGGGCCACAGTTGTCTGAGACATTGGTCCAACTTGTACTCCCATGTAATGTGTGGGAGTTGTGTTGCCGTCAACAGGGTGAACAGTTTGTGCACAAAGGTGAACATCCAGAACAGGTTCAGGCTTCCTGGGAGTTGCACTTGGCCATCGGCCTCTCACTTGCCCCTCCTCGGACGACCCTTCTTCTTTGGGGGCCCCTCAAGTACAGGCTGCTGCGGTGCAGGGGACTCTCCGCCAGAGTCATCCTCCCTCCCTGTGGCAGTTGCAGTTTGTTCAGCACCAGATGTTGTTGGCACACAGGGAGGTGTAGACTGGTTGTTGTTCATCTGGCGGAGGCATTGTAAAATGTCCCTGTGCACCGCCGTCATCTCTTGTAGTGCGTCCCACTTGGACTCCACGCGGGACATGTGTGAGTCCAAGCGGGCATGATGGGCAGCCTGCTGCTGTTTCATGTCTCTGAGGAGCCCCACTACCTGGCTGAGATCTCCGGTGCTGGACTGGTACGCATCGGCTATGCGTACCAGTTGTGGGTCATCATGCACACCAGCAACCTCTGCAAGCAGCGACCTTCTGTCTCCCACTCCTCCCACCACCCCTGCCGACATGTGCAGTGCGTGCAGTGGCACGCACAGATGACCCTGGTCCCCCTTGGAGGTTGGTGGTGGTGGTGGTGTCCATGGCCCCACGTTGGTCCAGGGTCCCTGTGCTGGTGTTGCTCCTTGTTCTGTCCATGTCGGCAGGGATGGTATTTGTGGTGACAGTCGTTGGTGGGGTGGGTGCAGGGGGTGCAGCTGGTGGTCCTGCTGGTGCTGCAGCTGGTGGTCCTGCTGGTGCTGCATGTTGACATGCACCGGATGTGCCAGGTTGGTCTTCTTCGTCCGAGGAGGGCAGAGGCTGTACGACACCAGTGAGCTCCGCATCCTCTTGAGCCTGGGACTGGGACTCCTCAGCGCCTGCTGCTGTGTCCCCATCATCACCTGTTTTTGGGAGACACACACAATGTATGTTAAGTTTCTGCAGGCATCAATGGTTGACACACCTGACAGTTGTGACTGTGCCTCTGGGTGCGGGCCTGTACATTGCATTGTCCTAAGTCGTCACAGTCAGGGGTTGATATTGGTGTAGCACATTGTCCTGCATTATTTGGGCATTTCTATGTATTTGTTGGGGTGTGAACATGGTCTGCATTGGTTGTATTTGGTTGACAGTCGGCCCTCCTTCCCACCCAGCCAGTCAGTTATCCCACCATGGACTGTGCTTGCATTGCAGGGAGTGGAAGTTGTCTCTCAGGATGTCAGGCAGTGGTGTCCTGCTGTTGGTTGTTGCACAGTTGCCAGCAGGGCCTTGTGCTCCCCACAGCAGTAGCCAGTGTCAGCCATCTTGTCAGTCCTTATCCACTCCCTGTGATGTGAGCATGGTTCAGGGTGGTGTTGATGGGACAGTTGTGGGGGTGAGCTATGTCTGTGACTATGACTCCCATCATGCTATTGCCTCCACCCCACTTCCCAGCATTCCCATACTTACTTGCTTTTGTGGGGAGTTCAGTGTGTGTGGGTGTGAGAGCAATGGCAAGATGGCTGACATTGGTGTCCTGCTGTTGGTTGGTGTGCAGTTCCCAGCATGCCCTTGTGCTCCCCACAGCAGTAGCCAGTGTCAGCCATCTTGTCAGTCCTTATCCACTCCCTGTGATGTGAGCATGGTTCAGGGTGGTGTTGATGGGCCAGTTGTGAGGCTGAGCGATATCTGTGCCTACTGACTCCCATCATGCTATTGCCTCCACCCCACTTCCCAGCATGCCCATGCTTCCTTCCTTTTGACTCTGCTTCCGTGTGGGTGGGCTGCCTGTGCAATGACAGGATGGCTGGGAGTGTTGTCCTGGCAGTTGTTTGGCTAGAAGTCCCAAGAGTGTCCCTGTGCTTCACACTAGCATTACCCAGGGTGGAGGTTCTTTGTGGGATCCTTGAGTTAGGATGTGAGGCATTGCATTCTCCCAGGTGGGTTCTGTGGAGTTTGTGTTGAGGGGGGTGTGAGGGGAGGTGCTTGTGACTATGGTCAGTGCTGCGAGTGCCTCCTTCCCACTCCAGCCAGCATATCCCACACATGGAACGTGCTTCCATTGCAGGGAGTGGAAGTTGTCGTCTCAGGATGTCAGTGGCTAGTGGTGTTGTGCTGTTTGTTGGTGCACAGTTCCCAGCAGGGCCTTGTGCTCCCCACAGCAGTAGCCAGTGTCAGCCATCTTGTGAGTCCTTATCCACTCCCTGTGATGTGAGCATGGTTCAGGGTGGTGTTGATGGGCCAGTTGTGAGGCTGAGCGATATCTGTGCCTACTACTCCCATCATGCAATTGCCTCCACCCCGCTTCCCAGCATGCCCATGCTTCCTTCCTTTTGACTCTGCTTCCCTGTGGGGTGGGCTGCCTGTGCTGACAGGATGGCTGGGAGTGTTGTCCTGGCAGTTGTTTGGCTAAAAGTCCCAAGAGTGTCCCTGTGCTTCACACTACATTACCCAGGGTGGAGGTTCTTTGTGGGATCTTGAGTTAGGATGTGAGGCATTGCATTCTCCCAGGTGGGTTCTGTGGAGTTTGTGTTGAGGGGGTGTGAGGGGAGGTGCTTGTGACTATGGTCAGTGCTGCGAGTCCTCCTTCCCACCCACCCAGCCAGTCAGTTATCCCACCATGGACTGTGCTTGCATTGCAGGGAGTGGAAGTTGTCTCTCAGGATGTCAGGCAGTGGTGTCCTGCTGTTGGTTGTTGCACAGTTGCCAGCAGGGCCTTGTGCTCCCCACAGCAGTAGCCAGTGTCAGCCATCTTGTCAGTCCTTATCCACTCCCTGTGATGTGAGCATGGTTCAGGGTGGTGTTGATGGGACAGTTGTGGGGGTGAGCTATGTCTGTGACTATGACTCCGATCATGCTATTGCCTCCACCCCACTTCCCAGCATTCCCATATTTACTTGCTTTTGTGGGGAGTTCAGTGTGTGTGGGTGTGAGAGCAATGGCAAGATGGCTGCCATTGGTGTCCTGCTGTTGGTTGGTGTGCAGTTCCCAGCATGCCCTTGTGCTCCCCACAGCAGTAGCCAGTGTCAGCCATCTTGTCAGTCCTTATCCACTCCTGTGATGTGAGCATGGTTCAGGGTGGTGTTGATGGGCCAGTTGTGAGGCTGAGCGATATCTGTGCCTACTACTCCCATCATGCTATTGCCTCCACCCCCTTCCCAGCATGCCCATGCTTCCTTCCTTTTGACTCTGCTTCCCTGTGGGGTGGGCTGCCTGTGCTGACAGGATGGCTGGGAGTGTTGTCCTGGCAGTTGTTTGGCTAAAAGTCCCAAGAGTGTCCCTGGGCTTCACACTACATTACCCAGGGTGGAGGTTCTTTGTGGGATCTTGAGTTAGGATGTGAGGCATTGCATTCTCCCAGGTGGGTTCTGTGGAGTTTGTGTTGAGGGGGGGTGTGAGGGGAGGTGCTTATGACTATGGTCAGTGCTGCGAGTCCTCCTTCCCACCCAGCCAGATATCCCACCATGGACTGTGCTTGCATTGCAGGGAGTGGAAGTTGTCTCTCAGGATATCAGGCAGTGGTGTTGTGCTGTTTGTTGGTGCACAGTTCCCAGCAGGGCCTTGTGCTCCCCACAGCAGTGGCCAGTGTCAGCCATCTTGTCAGTCCTTATCCACTCCCTGTGATGTGAGCATGGTTCAGGGTGGTGTTGATGGGACAGTTGTGGGGGTGAGCAATATGTGTGACTACGACTCCCATGATGCTATTGGCTACACTGACTTGCCCAGCATACACAGAATTCCTTCCTTTGAGTGGTCTTCACTGTGTGTTGGTGTTGTAGTGGTGGCTACATGTCTGGATGTGTTTGTTAGTTCTATTTGTGCCACTGCCTAGCTGTAGTTGTAGTTGTGTTTGTACATGTGATGACACGGTTAAATGTAACTTTGAGATGGCATGTGTTGTGTTTATCTGACTGACTTACACATTTTGGGATGATTCTGTTCTGGTTGCTGTGTAATTGCTATGAGTGCATGGTTTGACTCTCCCTTGACAGTGATGTGTGTGTGTATTGTGGCAGAATATTGTGTACATTTGTTGTGTACTCACCAGGCTCTGGGATGTTCTCTAGTCCATAGACGCTCACTGGCGGAAGGATGGCCCGCACCTTCTCCTCCCAGGGCCTGAGGTATACTGGCTTGGCAGGAGGGCCACTGCCGGTGTATTGGCTGAGGAGGTAGTCCTTCTTGAGCAGCTCCCTGCACCCTCCTGCGCACGTCATACCACCTGTTCTGGATGTCAGTCTTTGTGCGCAGACATGGTGATTGTGCGTTCACCCTGTTGATGATCCTCTCCCACATCTTGGTTTTCTGGGAGATGGGGGTCTGTTGGACCAGTGTGCCAAACAGCTGTGGCTCTACCCTGAGGATCTCGCTCTACCAGGACTTCCAATTCACAATCTAGGAACTTGTGATTCTTCTTGGGGGCATGGTGATGGGTGGTGATGGTGAGTGATGTGTGTGTTGGTGTGCAGGTGAGGGTGTGTGGGTGTGTGTTTTGCTGGGTGTATGTGAGGTAGCTATTTGTTGGTGTGCTGATGGTGTGTGGCTTGTGTGAGGGATGAGCTGTGGGTGTGTGGTTGCTGTCTGTTGAGTGCTGGCAGTAGAATGGCATTTGCAAAGGATCATGGTTGGGATTTGTGTCCTTTATATGGGTGGAGTTGTGGGTGTGTCTTTGTTCTCTGTCCCCACCCCCCAGTATTTATTGGCTTTGTAATTGCTTGTTTGGCCTTTTTTTGTGTATTTTTCCTTAGTACTTTTTGTGCATGTTGGAAACGTTCTTGTGACCGAGTCGGACCCTGCATTTGTCTCGTACGGTCTTCTCCGCTTCGCTTCACGCTGTGTTTGTGCAGTTTTCTATGCTGTGTACGCGTCGGTCGCGGTGTTTTGTGTTACTTCGGCTCGGTTTGGTATGCGTGTCGGTCGTACGGCTTGTCCTCCGTTCGACTCGGTCGTGGTTTTCGCGCCTTGCATCGTACTTAGCGGTTTGGAGTTCGCGTGTACGTTTCGGTTGGATTTGTTCCAGGTGCGTGTCGGTCGGTTCGATTCGCGTGTTTTTCCGGCCGGATTGCTGTTTTCCGTGCAGCTCGGTCGTTCGGCTTGGGTTCGGTACGTGTCGGTCGGATTTTGCACGCCTTGCATCGTACTTGGTGTGTCGGGCGCCACAGGTACGTGTCGGTCGGAATAAATTCCGGCTCCGAGTCGGTCGGTGCTTTTTCCGGCCCGAATCGGAATCGACCCCTATGAGAGGATTTATGGTACACTGCAAGAAGTAGATATTCCACGGCTGCAGTACTTTTTAGATATTCTTCCAACTCCCACATTAGATCAAAACTCAGCCCAATGTTTGATAAAACCTTTTGCATTTCAAGAAATTGACAATGTTGTCAAATCTTTAGCGAATGGGAAAGCGTCAGATGACGATGGCCTCCCAGCATAATTTTTTTAAAAGATTTTCTAAAATCTTAAACCAACATATTCTGACGATGGCTAATCATATATCCTGGAGCAGCAGTATCACCTCTACTCTGATACAGCTGTGGTAGTAACTTTTCTTTAAAAAAGGGGAAGATCCTGAAAATGTAAACTCTTATAGCCTAATAAGTCTTTTAAATTGTAAAATAATAATGGAATTGTTGGCAAAGAATGAATCAGGTGGCTGGACAATTAATAAACAAGAATCAAAATGGTTTTATAGCAGGGAGGCAGTTATCTACAAAAACAAACTACTTCACTGAGGCATTAGACTTTTTTCAGATTAGAAATCAGGCTCAGATTTGTTTTCTTTAGATGCAGGAAAGGCATTTGATTTTGTTAATTGGGAGAGCTGTTTGGTATTTTAAAAGTGTTTGGATTTCCATCTAAGTTTATTAAAACAATATTTAATCGGTATAGTGGAGCAAGAGCACGCCTGGTTGTAAATTCTACTGATACTGGATTATGTAAAGTAAGGCGCAAACAAGACAGAGGTGTCCACTTTCTCCGATTTTATTTGCGTTTTTTTATCAAGCTACTCGCTATTGCTATCCGAAGTGATATGTTAATTAATGCACCTACTGATGAGCTGTTGAAAATCTAGTTGTATGCTGATGATATTATACTCTTTTTAAAGCCAGATTTGCAGGTCCAACACAGGGTTTTTAACATTTTTTTATCAATTTCATTAGACGGGAGGCTACAAAATAAATAAGTTGAAAACTGAGAGTAATTGCATCACATACACTTTACTTTTAGAACTGCAGCCACTAGTAAATCAGTGTCCATAGACAGATTTAGGAATACATACAACTACGAATGTAGATGATCTTTATGAACAGAGTTATAAACTATTGCTGGACAAAATTAAATCCTTATTTATAAAATGAAACCCTCTCCCTCTTACAATCATGGGTAGAATATAATTAATACACGTCACGTGTGCATCTAATCAATTTTTGTATGCAGCAGCCCCATTCTTTCTATGTATGAAATTCTTTAAAAAAAATTGAGCCAATGTTTTCAACATTTATATGGGCCAATGAAGTCCCTAAGTTGGCTTTAAACATATTGGGCCTGATTCACAGAACTAACTTACGTCAAAACGTAAAGTTAGTACTTTTGGTATTCACAGAATACACTTACTCATAAACTACTCCTAAACTGAGAAAATCCTAACTTTAAGACTTTCGGTATTCACAGAAGGCATTTAGGAGTCCTAAAGTTAGGGCTACTAACTTCTGTGAATACCGAAATGAGTAAGTTCATTCTGTGAATACCAAATGAGTAAGTGTATTCTGTGAATACCAAAAGTACTAACTTTACGTTTTGACGTAAGTTAGTTCTGTGAATCAGGCCCCTCGTACGTATCAGCCAGCGAATTTTGCACAATTCTCTTCTCATTTTTACAATACTTATTCAGTATTTAGGATATTAGATAATGATTTTATGAGCAAAATTCTTTCCGAGTACAAAATCTGGGCTTATTTGGGTCTTGTATAGTCCCCAAAAAAAGTTTGATATAGAACATTGTTGTAGGCCTTAAAAAAGGAAAAGTAAATGTTCAGATATTATGCCATCCCATATCTTAATTTATCCACCCGATCAGAAGACATCTTTTTAGAACAACAGCCATTATGGAAAAGATCATAGCACAAGAATGGAAAATAAATGGCTACACTCATTTAGTAGATTTTTAAAATCCGGATACGTGGAAAATAATGGGAAAATATAGGACCACTTATTAGATTTTCTAAACCAGGCATGCTATAATCGTTTAATCGAATAGCAAGCTTTTTAAGGTGCATAGATTCAAAGGCAGTGATGGCAAGATCACAGTTAGTTGAGGATATTATAAAGGCAACTACATATAGATCAGTAAATGTTTTGGAAGAACAGACTTGCCGAAATTGAGGAGAGAGATGCCTTCCCAAGAATAACTCAAAAACAGCAGATGTCTGAAAATCTGAGTATCTCAACTGAGACATCAGAAAATATAAATCATTGTATTTTTCTATTCCTGAATGGACAAATGTTCTCAGAATTCAATTTCATACAAAAGGACTGCTGTATAGAACCCTGGTGTTTTTAAATAAAATCAATCTACAAATTTAAGCAAGCTACTTCAGATGGTGTCACAGACTAAGGGTAACTGGACGCATATGATATGGCAAGGTCCAAAGCTGATTGTTTGGTAGCAATATTGGAATAGTGTCTGATTATATCTAATGTAATCTAGCCCACACTTAATTTTATAAGGTTACCCCTCGCAAACAGGGGTAAGTTCAAGCAATAAGAAGAAGTTGTTTATAGCAATGCTTGTAGCACAATATTTAATAATGCAGATTTGGAGAATAATGCTACTACGGGAGAGGATGTGGCCTAACGGCTACAGTGGTTGACCTCGAAGCTGGAGAACTGGGTTTGAGTCTCGGCAGGGACATTCAACATCCTGTGATTCTGGGCAAATCACTTAATCTCCCCGTGCCTAACAAAATGAATCTGTCCGTCTGTAACACAACCTAGTTTTAGGATTCCGTGGATCTGCAAATCCACCACAAGCCCCAGTATAGCTCCTTGGAGAATCGCGGCGGATCCCTGGTGCCACAAAATTAAAAAAAGGGGGGGGGTGTGGGCACCCACAGGGGATTGGGTGCAGGCCCTACACCCAACCCCACGCTGCTTAGGGCCGAAAGCTGTGCGCAGCTGAGGGTAGGGCACCCACACGTGGTTGGGCACAGGGCCTGGCCAAAGGCCAGTCCCTGCACCCAACCCCACGTTGCACACAGCCAAAGGCTGTGTACAGCGGGGTGTTAGGCGACCCCGTGTGTGGGCACCTGTGGGGGGTTGGGCAGAGACTGGCATTCAGCCAACTCCACACTGCGCATGGCAATGGGCATCTTACTTTATGTTAAAGAAAATCATACAAATTCACTGGAAAAAAACAAAGGTTAATGTGACGTTATTGTTAGGAATTGTAATAATATCTTACTTTACATTTAAAAAAACTTAGAAACTCACTGAAAAAACCCCCAAAGGTTGAAGGGGCATTATAGTTAGGTGAAAATGTTGGTTAAAACATAAGATTTTAAACTAACAAAACCACTCAAATTTACCAGTTACAACTATCTCAAGTAACTATAGTTTGTGCCCTAAATTAATTAGAACGCGCACCCTCCCAATGCACTGCTTGTACCCTTACATATTACATCACTCATGACATGTTCAGTGACTGCATTGATAACATCCTTAATGACATCTGAAATTACATCCTTGATAAAAAACACTGTGCAGAAAATGAAATTATTATTAGTGAGAACAGCTGGATCACCCAAAGTTTAAGTATGGGTTTGTGTGATTATAATGGTTGAATCGTCAAGCACACCCTGAACTGCTGCACATGCAGCAGAGAAGCGTAGTTTAGTGCCCACCACTAGCTGTGCAGAACCCCTGACGAGAAACTGCATGGTATTTATGTAAAGGTTGAATACGTGGTGTATGTAGTATAGTCCTATGTTATTCTAAGAATGTCTTTGTCTTTAAAGTAAGGTCATCTTCAAAGTGTATTGCTGCTACAGGTCACTGCCGACCGCACCCACTGATGGGGTAAGACTTTGGAATTGGGAATGCTGGCCTTAGTAAGAGCTTACAAACAGAGGATTGATAGACACATATTATTTTCTTGCCTTGGGCAATGTATCTCTATAATTGTGAAGGAATGCCCAGGTGTAAGAATCGTTTCAACTGAGGCAATTTATTCTTCTGCTGTTGAATAGAGGTAAGACATATGTGTTGTGGGAGTTTGTGTAAAATGTGAGTGAATCCTGATCTCTGATCTATTAGGAAGCATTTCAATGACTTGACTTTAACCGTCATTTTGGCAGACCTTTTAGTTCAGATGGGGCCAGTAAGAGCACTTACAGCCCCATAGAAATATTAGGAGATCTGCCAGAATACTGTAAATTTCTGTACATCCTCCCAGAGATTTTGGTTGCTGAAATCAGTCAGTGTGTGCAAGTATAAGGAAAAATAAAGAATTACTGGGGGAATCTGATCCAGAATTACCAATTGCAACATCCGGAATTTTATTTTATATCCTGAATATTGTAAGTACATTAGCAACACGTAAATGTTCATCTGACTAATTATGTGAAAGGTATGTATCATCAACATGGGATACAATGTTGGGTTATTTGTGTTGTGAGTTCATGCTTCTTGGAGTAAACATCCTTGGGCTATTCTTATGGCTTGGGTCTAGATAGGTGAATGCACACTGGGGACCTTCAAAGTTAAAGCAGGAAAGTATTTTGACTCAGATGCTATATTTTATGGAAACAAAACTCAGGTTAATTAGTAGTCCTCTCCTATGGGTTTTCTACAAGAAATCTGTTTTACAATTGGAGCTGAGGTTGCGATAATCCACTACTTATCTCAGGGACCAATCCTGGTTGGATACCGGAAAAATCAGATTGTTCATGGAGCACGATACAACAGTTCATTGTCAATAATCTTTTTTATGTGTCTTTTGGCCTCTGGTTTTTTGTAGTGTAGAGTAGTGTATTTGGGTTTAGGGTAGTGTTTGGTGGTCGTGCAGGGTAGTGTTTCAGTGTAGGGACCGGACTGGGGGTAGTGGGGGGTCTCTGTGATTCATTGTGAACGAGAATGACATGGGGTTTTGCATCGCTATCTCAAACAACCCATTATTTTCAAAAAGGACAGCAGCTAACTATAAGGCCCACTTTGCAGCACAAGTGTCCTGAAGGGCCTGTAGCACTATTTGTTAAAATGCATAGTGTATAACTTCTTCTCCTGAGGGAGTGTCAATCCCAAATTACATGAGCCAGTTAGCCAAATGAATCCAAAAATAACTTGCATTGCTCCATTTATGGTAATCACCCATTACTTCGCGGCTTATACTCCGCATACCATTACTTCGCAAGCGTTACAACGCATGCGATGTAACAACGCGTAGCCTTTAATACGCAAGTTGTTACATCGCATGCGTTGTAATGGCTATCCACAGCGTTGTGAGGAAACGGACGCGTTTCCGTTTACTCACAACGACGTGCACCTCTGACGACGCTGGAAGCCGGAGAAGAGAGGAACCACGCTTGAAGGAGAAGAGAGGAATCACGAAGAGAGAGAGGTAAGAGGGGCTGTGTAGTTTTTAAGGGTTTAAGGTAGGGGGAGGGTCGTGCAGGGGGTAGTCTTTTAGGATTTAGGGTAGTGTAGTTGTGTTTTTGTAGTGTAGAGTAGTGTATTTGGGTTTAGGGTAGTGTTTGGTGGTCGTGCAGGGTAGTGTTTCAGTGTAGGGACCGGACTGGGGGTAGGGGGAGGGTCGTGCTGGGGGTAGTGTTTTAGGGTTTAGGGTAGTGTTGTGGTGTTAGTGAAGTCTAGGGTAGTGTTTTAGGGTTTAGGGTAGTGTCGGGGGGTCGTGCAGGGTAGTGTTTCAGTGTAGGGACCGGACTGGGGGTAGGGGCAGGGTCGTGCTGGGGGTAGTGTTTTAGGGTTTAGGGTAGTGTTGTGGTGTTTGTGTAGTGTAGGGTAGTGTTTTAGGGTTTAGGGTAGTGTCGGGGGTCGTGCAGGGTAGTGTTTCAGTGTAGGGAACGGACTGGGAGTAGGGGCAGGGTCGTGCTGGGGGTAGTGTTTTAGGGTTTAGGGTAGTGTTGTGGTGTTTGTGTAGTGTAGGGTAGTGTTTTAGGGTTTAGGGTAGTGTCGGGGGTCGTGCAGGGTAGTGTTTCAGTGTAGGGAACGGACTGGGAGTAGGGGCAGGGTCGTGCTGGGGGTAGTGTTTTAGGGTTTAGGGTAGTGTTGTGGTGTTAGTGTAGTGTAGGGTAGTGTTTTAGGGTTTAGGGTAGTGTCGGTGGGTCGTGCAGGGTAGTGTTTCAGTGTAGGGAACGGACTGGGGGTAGGGGCAGGGTCGTGCTGGTAGTAGTGTTTTAGGGTAGTGTCGGGGGGTCGTGCAGGGTAGTGTTTCAGTGTAGGGACCGGACTGGGGGTAGGGGCAGTGTCGTGCTGGGGGTAGTGTTTTAGGGTTGTGGTGTTTGTGTAGTGTAGGGTAGTGTTTTAGGGTTTAGGGTAGTGTGGAGGGGTAGTGTTTGAGGGTTTGGGTAGTGTTGTGAAGTATGTGATGTGTAGGGTAGCGTATTTGTATTTAGTATTTAGCGTAGTGTTGGGGGGTTTTAAAATTCAAAAACGGAGTTGAAAAAATATGCGGGGTAAATGTCTCTTTAAATGCTTTTGAATGCACTTGCAATGTAAATGTATGCGAACTTAAAACTTGCGTAGTAACGGTACTTGCGAACTAAAAACAACGTTGTAAAAGTATGCGTTGTTTTGGTTCGCGAAGTAACGATATATATTCTCCATTTATATATCGCTCATTTTGAATTTTAGTCTTATAGATTTACATGTGGCTCATTGAAGGGCAAATCCAGGGTCTCCACTGAAATGTAATTATCCACTAAACTCATGCTCACAAGGAGGGGTGGAGCCTGTAGCCGACCAACATGGCTGCTTAATGTGGGAGCTCCCTTCCCTTGCCCACACATTCTGTCATCATCCTACGCATATAGGACCAAATACTGCCCCACACTCGCTGCGGCCCCTTTCTCAGTTGCCACCAACCTTTTGTGGCTGCCATCACTGCTGAATTGGCCCCTGGAGCCGCTGCTTGTGGCCCAGAGCTTGCCGTGACCTGCGCCTCGTGGCTGGAGGCCTACGTTTCGGCCTCTGGCCTGGAGCTTGAGTCGGCACGGCACCGAGGGTGTGATCGACTTTGCTGCTAGTTGTGGCACCAACATTGTTGGACACCTTGCCCCCGGAGCCATTTGGGGGTGTGATTGCTGCTACTGGAGACACGGAGGGCCGAACCCACCACTGGCAGCGAAGATAAGGTGGTGCGGTAGGAGGCACTGGGCCATGGGGTGGGAGGGTGAGGAGCTGGCCGGGATATTCCTGGGGCCTCTCTGCCTGCACTGCACATGGGGAGGGAGCTGACTTGCGGTGCCTGCCTTTGCTCGCACCCTGAGGGGGAGGTGGGGAGCGACCAGAGGCCTGGCAGCCATCCTTGGTGGGGGCCGGTGGGCGCCCTGCTCTACTATCTGGCTCGTGGGCCCCAGGGGAGCTCTGTGCTTTCCCAGGCCTTCATTGCGCTGGACCGGCCAGGGCAGGCCGTGGGCATCTGCTGGGCAGGCATGCAGTTCCACCAAACCCCTGCGGGCCATGAACAGCGCTATTGCTATGGGGCTTCTACAGGCTTCCGGGGCTGACCTGCGGGCACACCTGCTCCTAAGATACTTCTATGGAGACAACCTATAGTTGCACCCCGCATTGGGGCTCTTCTCTGGGACACTCTGCGAATCATCTGGCCCTCGCCTTTCGCAGCACATGACCGGGGCCCCATACATTCTTCCGGACAGCCTATGTTTTGCATCATTGGGAAACTGCGGGACAGCATTGCTCCTTGGCACTGGGATCTACTTCCTTACATTACTGTTTCCTGCCTGCCTGGGTTCTGCCCTGGTTTCTGTTGCGCCACTTCTGGGACTTGGGTGGCATCAGCTGTTAGAGGGATTTGATCCCGTGATTGCCTGAAGTCGGACTGGCGGGGGGGGGGACAGTGCTGCGCCTACATCGGTACTGCCACCCCATCTGGAACCTGTCGCCGTCTGCCATCTCCTATGATTCGCTGCAGCTTCGTGATGTCTTGACCCATGGCCCTATTCTGGGGCACTGTACTTACTCCTGGTACCGGTTGGTGGACGAGTGTGGAAGCTACTAGTGCCCATGTTATATTGCTAACACAAGGAGATGATGGACGGAGCGCTGAAACTTTTCAGATACTCACCCCCAGTCACAGATCTGGGTTGAATCCATCATCATTCTTTAGCTCACTTTGCCACCCCAGTTCAGACACAGCTATTTGCAAATGAGTCTTGGCCCTGTGCCTCATGGAAACAGTCCAGCCCACACTGCCAAGCCATGTCTTCCCTGGACCGGAAACAAGCACCCTGGGACCGGTTTCGTGGTAACACCCCTCTTCAGCCAGGCTAGCTTGAATCCAGTGGCAAAGTGAGCAAGGGACCCACGTCTGGGCATACCCTGCCAACTTAGGGCGAACAAAGCAAACACAAGGAGATGATGGACGGAGCGCTGAAACTTTTCAGACACTCACCCCCAGTCACAGATCTGGATTGAATCTGGGCACAGGGTCAAGACTGATTTGCATATGGCTGGGTTCAAACTGGAATGGCATGGTGAGCAAAAAAAAACGATGGATTTAGGCCCAGATCTCTGTACTGGGGTGAATGAATGACATTATTCTGCATTCTGTCCATCAATTGTTCTTTTTGCATTTGTCACCCGAGTGGGACGGGTATGCCCAGATGTGGGTCCCGTGCTCTCCATGCCACTGGAGTCAAGCTATCCTGGCTGATGAGGGGTGAAACCCCGAAACCGGTCCTAGGATGCTTGGTTCCAGTCCAGGGAGGACCTGGCCTGGCAGTTCGGGCTGGACTGTTCCCATAGGGCACAGGGTCAAGACTGATTTGCATATGGCTGGGTTCAAACTGGAATGGCATGGTGAGAAAAAAACCGATGGATTTAGGCCCAGATCTCTGTACTGGGGTGAATGTATGACATTGTTCTGCATTCTGTCCATCAATTGTTCTTTTTGCACATGTTATATTGCTAGCATTGGCTGCAATCTTGTGACTGTGGTGGAGGGTGTGAGCCCGACCCGGGGATTGCCTCCTGCCTGTTCACTGCAGTTTTTTCATTCTGTTGCGTAGAACAGATCTGAGTTGACAGACTGGGGGACTCGTGCACTTCCCTATGACTCCTACCGTTATGGGCAACGCGGACTCCAGGCAACCTAAACTTGGATTTGAACCTCGCAAAGATTCCTCTCGCAAAGCCGATGACACAGGCACTACATTGGCGACCACTGATGCTCTTTCTTCTGAGGCAGATACACAAGCTCTGCTGCTTCAGATGAGCGCTAGCCTTCAGCACATAGAATCTAAAATTGATAATTTGACAGGCCCATCTTGACAGGCTGGAGGCTGGCCTTACGAAGCAGAAGACCTGTACCACTGATACGGAGCAGCGCCTTTCTTCATTGGAAGCTGATCAAGCAACTCTTGCTGCGGACTACCGCAAACTCCGCGATGAATTGCTCAATGTGGCTCCCAAAGCTGAGGACCTGGAAGATCGTTCTAGACGGAACAACCTGCTCCTGGTCGGTATTCCTGAATCCATTAATACTGGCCAGAGTGAGCTGTTTGTTGAAAAACTACTATGTAAACTGTTTGAGGCCGAGTCCTTCTCCAAATGCTTTGCTGTGGAACCCGTTCATCATTCTCTGGCCCCTCGTCCAGTCCCCGGTGCACCTCAATGCCCTATTATAACCAGACTTCTTAACTACCACGACTGTGATGCAGTACTTCGACTAGCTCGAGACAATAGCGAGCTCACTTACCACAGCTCTCAATTTTCTCAGACTTTACCCTCAGGCCTTTTGAAAGAGTAAGACACTCCTCCGAGACCACAATGAGCCCTATGCCATGCTATATCCAGCATTCCTCCACTGCAAATTGAATGGGAAAACAGCCATATTCACGTCACCGGCAGAGGCCCTCCGCTGCATCAGAGCTGCCCTCGAACCGCACAGGTGCCGTCGCTGGAATACTCAGTCTTTGACGCCTGGCAGTGACACTGACTTATCGGATATCAGAGGTCCAGACAATTGAGATTGCGGGGTCTTTCCTTCTTTACATGCCTCTGGCTTGAGGAGCCAATGGTGCACTGCACTTAGACGTTCTATACTTGGCACCTTTTTGTAGTATATGAACTTTATAACTAACTACATAGAATTGCTATGTTTGTACCCTTACCGGTCTAATGCAAGTGCTGTTTTGATGCCCTCGCTATCCTTTACTTACCAGTTCAGTGTCTCTTCACCCTGGGGAGCTACAGACAATATCATGACTGTTCATGAGGTAGTCGGCCCTTCATAGTTGTTATGTGGGTGGGGTGGCTGACTGCATTGAGTTTCCCAAGGTGCAAGGCACATTTAATCTCTTCAAATTTGATGCATGAATGTACAATGCTTTCTATTATTGTATTCATGATACTGTTTTTGTTTTTAGGGTATGCACTGATGATGGGAATGATCAGTGTGGGAGGGGGGAAGGAACGACTTGTTCTCTTTATTTATTTATTTTTGTGGAGTTTTATATAGCGGTAACTAGACCCGAAGCTATCAGAGCGCTTTACATGAGCACCAGTTACGTTACAGACGGACACATTCATCTTTGTTAGGCACGGGGAGATTAAGTGATTTGCCCAGAATCACAGAATGTTGAGTGGCCCTGCCGAGACTCGAACCCGGTTCCCAGGCTCCGAGGTCGACCGCCCTAGCCGTTAGGCCACATTCTCTCCCTTTATGGTTTTGCGGACTGGCTGCTGATCTTTTATTGTCCATTACCTCTATGGATGTTTGCTTGGGCGGAGTGGATAGGCATTGTTGGAAGTCGTATGGGCCCTTCTATGTACTTGGGCCCTTGGGTATGATCCTGATTACAGGCCTGCATGCCACGGTCTACCCTTAAGATATCTGAGATAAACTTTATCACCTGGAATGTGCGCAGCCTCAGTGACCAATGAAAAAAGCGCAGGGTACTTGCCTATCTGATGCGTCATAATATCCATACTGTATTGATGTAAGACACGCATCTTAAGCCCCAAGCGCAGGCACAGTTTGTGGGTAATTGGGCAGCTCATGGGGTATATGCGAACTATTCAGCCTATGTCAGGGGGGTGATCTTGCTGGTCAGGAGTGGTCTCCCTGTTCGCCTGCTAGCTGAGTTCTCTGACCCGCAGGGCAGATATGCTATTCTGCAGCTGGTCATTCATGGGAAGCATTTTACTGTAATTAATACATATGGGCCCAACATTGACAAACCATATTTTGTCTGGAATGTCTGGAGGCGCTGTTTAACTTTATCCCTTGGTAGCATTCTTTGGGGCGGCGTTTATAACTTTGTACTCGACAGAGCTATGGACTGTTCTAATACTGCATCTCGCACCCACAGGGCTGCGGTCATCTATGTGGGATATTATGGATGTCAATTGTCTGCTTGATTTATGGAGAGCCTGCTTCGCCTTTTGCAGGTCTATAAAGAAGCCCTACATACAGGTATCCTGCCACCCTGTCTGTGGGAGCCTCCTAATGCTCCCTTTCCTTAATCAATACCAATGTTAAAATCCTTGCCAAAGTGTAGCCAAAAGGATAACTCTTCTACTCCCTAACTTTGTTCTGCCCAATCAGGCCGGATTCATTCCTAATCGTTCCACCTCTCAGAACCTCAGGACCTATTTGCCCTGCTACATCAACTGAGCCCAGATGAAGAAACGGTGGCTGTCTTCCTCGACACCACTAAAGCTTTTGATTCTCTTGCGTGGCCCTATTTATTTGCAGTTCTATGCCCACTCGGGCTTCCTGACCCATTCTTGCGTTTGATACAACTTCTCTACACAGGCCCCATGTCGCTTATCTAGATTAAGGGACTGTTATCGATCCCTTTTCCCATAAGCAGGGGCACCCATCAAGGATGCCATCTGCTGTCACCATTGTTGTTTGCGTTGGCGACTGAGCGCTAGCTTCGGCCATTCGTCAACTCTGTGGTCACAGACGTCTGGCTTTTTCCCTCTGAATGAAATATTGTCATATCGCTATACGCAGATGACATCACTCTATCTGAGCAACCCAGTGGTAAATCTGGACCCAGGTAGCCGAGAATTGTCATTATTCCAGATAGTATCAGGAATTGCGATCAACTGGACTAATTCCTTCATATTTCCTCTTACTCCGGCTATCAAAATTCGTCCCCTTTCATTGCCCCTCCACTGGGTCACTGACTCCTTAATATTTTTGGGGATTCACGTAAGTACTAGCAAGCCGACCGTTATATTTGAGAATTATGGTGTCACTTTGTCCAAGCTGGAAGGCCAGATTCGGGGATAGATGAAATTGCCCCTTTCACTAATGGGGCGTGTCTCTCTCATGAAAATGGTTGTCCTCCTAGAACTTCTTCAACTTTTTATGAACATACCCATCTATCCACCCCGTCACTTTTTCCATACTTTGCGTACTTTTATGGTTGCACCTTGCCTGGGCGGAAGGCCAACCTTGTCTTAGTTGGGAGACCTTGACTCTGCCTCATGATCGGGGCAGCCTTGCATCCCCAGATTTCGAGCTTTATTTTCTTTGTGCTCAGACTTCCTTTGCTAACTGCTGGCTCAGTTATTTGATCCACCTCGCGCCCGAGCATGACCAAATGCACCCCATCCCTCTTCCGGCTTTGCTCGGGCAGGTCCAGAAGCAATTCTGGGTGGACATTGATACGATTATATGTACACAACAGGCCTGGGCTTGCTTACAGACTAAGCTTGGTCATCAAACCCTGTATTCCCTGAAAAAATGTATTATCCACTCTACCCTGCATGGTATCCTGAAAGACAGGGTGGCTCTGGGGCGTAATGTAAATGGGCGGCCTTTTCCCTGATGGACACTTCCATGAAAGATTGGCTGCCAGTGCGAGCAAGCCGCTGGACTGCTAGATCACTTCACCTTTTTCCGCATCCGTGCGAAGGTCCATAATGCTACCCAGAGTTCCCGGCATAATATACTACATTCACTCTTCTATTGACAGCGCCCCCTGTCCTGCCTCTATGCATCTGTGCAGTCTGAGATGCCTTTCAACTCGCAGCCGGTAAAGAATTGCTGGGAGACTGCCCTGGGCAAACCTATTTCTGATAGGTAGTGGGCTGCCATGTGTGGGTTGACGCAGTCTCTGTCCCCCAATGGTAGGCTACGTCTTATACACTTTCGGTGTCTTCACCAGGCATATTACACTCCAGCTAAATTGCACTAATACAAATTGCAAGCCACTGAAGAATGTGCTAGATGTCATGGGAGTAGAGCTGACTTAATGGATCAGGCCTGGACCTGCCATCTAATATCGCCCTACTGGACTTCAGTTTTCACTACCCTCTCTGACATGTTGCACTTCCCACTCCACCCTTAGCCAGGGCTGGCGCTGCTATGTCTCTCGAAGGAAATGCCGGATGGTCATAAGAAACTCCTTGCCTTGACATTGTTGCTTGCCAAGCAAAGAGTGGCTTGTGCGTGGGGCCGAGGGAGGATCCCCACTACCCAAGAGTGGTTGTTAGACAGACGTGGCTTTTTGTGCAGAGCAGATAACGTTGTATTATTCTATACTTCCTTCTGCTTGTAGGCCTAGAGACATCTGGAAGCCGTTTCAGCTACATTTGTTGACACAACCACAGCCTTCTTCTCTTGCAGCTGCACCAGCAACTCATTAATGTGCTTATGAACTTGCTCCTGGTGTGGACTGTTTTGACTGACCCCTACACTTCTGGTACGACTTCATTGTTAATGTACTATACTGCTTATTTTGCAATGTACGAATTCTACCATAGGTGCCTTCTGCCTGCCCTGATACAGCATCTGATGAATTTCCAGGTATTGACTGTACTGTATGCGGTGATGCAGCTGTTTATTCTTGTTGTACTGGTTGGATGTTCCTAAATTATAAATATTTTTTTTTTTTAAACTCAGGGTCACAAGGCCCTCAAGAGTCTTGCAGATACGGTACGTTGTGCAGTGCTGTCTTGAACCGTTACTCCGCATGCCCCACTCATCAGAACTACTTGGCCACAGAGCTTTCCGTTTGTTAGTTGTTAATTTCTTCTTTGTGAAACACAGTTTTGGTCCTGCTCCTTGTTTCTCCCATTTTTCCATATATTCTGTGTGCTAGTGTCAATTCTTTCAAAGGCAACTTATTTCAGGAAGAATGTTCGGACTTTTGGGAGGCAAGTTGGTGGCTCATCCATTCCTCAGTATATTTATCAGAGCATCTTGTCTATCTGTGATCTTGTGAAGATTGAGGATAGGGCTGATCAGAATATTGAAAGCTAACTTGAAGTTGAATCCCTGTGCAATCCCTTTGCAGGCCTTTTTAAAACTGCATTTTGTAGTATGCATTTTGGAGTAGGTAAAGTACTACTCGTGTGCTACAAATTCTATTCACAAACCTGTGAGTGGAGACCTTTGCTTCCCTTGTCTTTTGTATGCAGAACTCTCCACCACAGTGGCAGAGATCTTCATACACATAGATAAATGTTTCGTTAGTAAATGTGGGAGGGACAAGTGGGACTGGATGAGTACTACACTTCTATAGTTACTATATCCCCAGAGGTGTCAATACAAGTATAAATGTATTCCAGCCAAGTTTTGGAGTAAGTCAAGCACTACGCATGACCACTCACAGGCACTGCAACATACTCCCATAGAAAACAACAGAGACAGGGAAATAAAATAACACCTTATAGGAACTAATGTTAAAATAATTAGATTATTTCAACATCTAAATTATATATGTATTCTTTATTTTAATTTAAAATGCTATTTAATTATTATTTTAAAAGCTAATAAGAACATTAATTGAACAATAAATTACACTTTTAAACTGTTATTAGAAATGGTAAACAATTTAAACTAAATACATATATTTTAACAAGATTTGCTACATATTAAATTCAAGTAAAAATGTTAGTGAGGGTGGGAAATGATTTTTTAAATTAATGTATAAACATTATTCTTTATAAACTAAAATATTTTAATCAGTTATTTAATACACATTTCATTTGATGTGTTGAAGTGCTTTAACATTATATTTTATAGGTTCTAGTTTAAAAATAAATATTTTAAATGAATGTACATGTATATTCTTGATTATAATTTGTTTATCCTTTTGTCTAAAGAATAATAAAGTTTATTTTTCCACACTAAAGTGGCTAAGATGGAAATGTCATGTGCTACTCTAGTTTTGCATCATAGGTATTCTCACTGAAGCCATTAACGCAGAATAGTCCTGCCTGTGTGCGGGGACCCCGAAACATTTCCTTATATATTTTTGATGTTGGAGGTAGACACCTCGGGGCCGATTCACAGAACTAATCTGAGATAAAATCCTAAACTTACTACTTTTGGTATTCACAAAACGGCATTTAGTAGTAGTAAAGTTAGGATTCCTAACTTTACTACTACTAAACTGAGACAAAATCCTAACTTTACGACTTTCGGTATTCACAAAAGGCATTTAGTAGTAATAAAGTTAGGAATACTAACTTTACTACTACTCGTAAGTTAGGATTTTGTCTCAGTTTAGTAGTAGTAAAGTTAGGAGTCCTAACTTTACTACTACTAAATGCCTTCTGTGAATACCAAAAGTAGTAAGTTTAGGATTTTATCTCAGATTAGTTCTGTGAATCGGCCCCCTCAATTTTAAACAGTTCAGGGACGCTGTCATGAGTCTGATACAGTAAAGAAAAACACAAAGGGAAGCCCCCTTACAATCCAATTCGGGACAGGGGAATCATATAAAACAAAAGGGTCCCTAACAGTAGTGAAAAATCAATCACAAGTTAAACTGATGTTGGTGGTTAAAAAGCTAGCAATAAGGGAGGACATAACAATTATACAATACTATGAAGTCACAACATAACATCAAATACCATAAGAGAAGGTTAGCATAGGATATTTATTCACTTGCAATATTATAAAAACAATACCATAAAAACATTACATTAAAAATACAAAATATTGAGCATGTAGTAGTCATAAAAAACATTTCATAAAGGATCCGTAATTTTAAGAAAACAATTGTCATACACAATATTAGACAAGTAGTGATCATAAAAACATTTCATAAAGAGTCCGTAATTTTAAGAAAACAGTTGTCATAGAAACATTTCATGAAGAGTCCGTAATTTTAAGAAAACAGTTGTCGACGCAGCGTTTCGGTGAGTACGTAAGATAAACACCTTCTTCAGGACAGTTTTCTAAATAGCAAAAAGACATATAATGAATTAAAAACAACGTGACTTCAAAATTCTAGTTTAACAATCAAGATTCTATTTAACAATCACGATTTCTGTTTTGTTTAAAAACTCACAGTATGACTTATTCAATCTTCTGTTTAACCACCAACATAAAACAATAAAAATAACCATCAAAGGTAGCAACCTACCTAACCACAATACAGATGGTGTTAGTGTTTAATTGAACTAACCCATCAGCTGGTTAAAATCATTCTGAAATCGAAATCTTGAAGAAGGAAAATGATGCTCTCCTCTTCGGGCGTAAGCCTTTACAGAAACAAGAAATAATTTTTTTTTTAATCAGAGTACTACTTGCTATGCTATATGAGAGTACTACTAACTATGCTTACTCATAATGATTTAAAATTTAAAACTAGATGGCATACCTTATGTTACAGGATGTTTTCTTTATAGGTATGTATACTGGTGCCACCATCGATTGATTAAAGTCAGGATACTAGGAAACAAACCATCAATATTAAGTACCACTTATGATATTATACCCAGAGGTGCTAAATATAAAAATATAAAAATAACATCTTACCGATTGCTGAGGGACTGAATATCACCAACCTTTGTAGTTTGAAAAAGGCTTCTACAATTTAGGCTGATTTGCCTATTTATGATGGCGTAGTTACACAGGTAAGAGCACTACCACTAGATCTGGCCTCTGTTATCCCACCTGAAACAGGATGTTACTTATTATTAATATACTCAAGTTTTATCTGTATCTAATGAACATTAGATGTATTTTATATAGTAATCAAGCCTACAGTAATTGTAATTATTAAACAACCTCTGTTGATGGTAAATATTCCGAAATAAACAAATCTAACGATCAAGATAGATAGCGAAAGAGTAAAAACGAGTCTTGTTTGTTTGTTATAATGTCAAAACGAGCTCGTAGGGCCTGATGGAAAGCGTCTAAAATCTTCATCAGTATTCCAACAGTGGTTGGACAATGTAATCATTCCTGGTATAATTTATTTATTGAGCACGCGATAATGAGACAGTTACTGTTATGCCTTGATTAATATTGAGTTTTGAAACAATGTTGGGATCAGAAAAAGGCCATATTCACTAAGTAACTCAATGTTCACACATCGATACGTTCCCGCAAAAAGCAAAAGCAATAGCGCAAGTTGAAGACTGCATACCGAGAGACCGCCTGCTTAACACCGCTATAAAGTGAACTACCATTTGCGGCAGAAATACATGATTTCGTCATTAATATATATAAAAAACTGAGCGCCAAAGCCGCTAATTCCAATTCGACCACAGCGTGTAGATTAATATTAACCCACTAAAAGGTACAGAACGAAAAACTTTCATCACCCTTCCGCTAAAATGATCTCGCACGGAGTACGGGACCTACCTGATACAAGTAACACTGCCTCCCTGCAACCAGTATACAGCTTCCGGATCGGGTACGTAAAAGTGTTACGGCCGGAGCTGTTTAAATACGCCTCCATTTCCTTGCGTATTCAACGCGTCCGTATCACGTGATGGGGGTGAAATGACCTTTCAAAGACTTTTTTTGAAAAAAACTTTATTCGTATTGCCTTAAAGCATCTACCAGAAGAGACAAAAAGGACCACCAGGCAATATTACACATCCTCGTTGTCTAATCAATATAATAAGTGGATATACTCGTGGGGAGACCATACGCCTATATTATATGTGTACTGTCGTTCATCCGACTATTCGTATTAATCTCAATATTTTATAAATGCCACATTGTATCTCAAATAATAGGGCTTAAAGATCGATAAAGACAATTATATGCTATGGTATTTAATACAATAGACAAACATAGGCTCACGAGGGACGCGTAATATTACGCTATTATTTCACGAATTCTATGATGCCATTCTCACCGATATGGCTATCTACCTGCACCACGTTATCTATCCATTCATAAGATAATGTGCCTAGGTTCAATAGTAAAAATAAAAATAAAAATTCGCCCTAAAATCAAAAAAGAATATGTAAAATGTTATAACTACAGAAATGCCAGAAAGGCAACAATATACGCTATGATTAAAATCCAGAGTAATGGTATAAGAATTTCAAAAATTGTAAAAAATCTTGACTCCAAGAAAGCCGAACCAGGCAACTCACTGCGCTATGGTGAAAGACCGGATCAAATAAGTCTCTCCCAATCCTCTTTACTATTTAGTCCCCTCATAACGTGGTGCAGGTAGATAGCCATATCGGTGAGAATGGCATCATAGAATTCGTGAAATAATAGCGTAATATTACGCGTCCCTCGTGAGCCTATGTTTGTCTATTGTATTAAATACCATAGCATATAATTGTCTTTATCGATCTTTAAGCCCTATTATTTGAGATACAATGTGGCATTTATAAAATATTGAGATTAATACGAATAGTCGGATGAACGACAGTACACATATAATATAGGCGTATGGTCTCCCCACGAGTATATCCACTTATTATATTGATTAGACAACGAGGATGTGTAATATTGCCTGGTGGTCCTTTTTGTCTCTTCTGGTAGATGCTTTAAGGCAATACGAATAAAGTTTTTTTCAAAAAAAGTATTTGAAAGGTCATTTCACCCCCATCACGTGATACGGACGCGTTGAATACGCAAGGAAATGGAGGCGTATTTAAACAGCTCCGGCCGTAACACTTTTACGTACCCGATCCGGAAGCTGTATACTGGTTGCAGGGAGGCGGTGTTACTTGTATCAGGTAGGTCCCGTACTCCGTGTGAGATCATGTTAGCGGAAGGGTGATGAAAGTTTTTCGTTCTGTACCTTTTAGTGGGTTAATATTAATCTACACGCTGTGGTCGAATTGGAATTAGCGGCTTTGGCGCTCAGTTTTTTATATATATTAATGACGAAATCATGTATTTCTGCCGCAAATGGTAGTTCACTTTATAGCGGTGTTAAGCAGGCGGTCTCTCGGTATGCAGTCTTCAACTTGCGCTATTGCTTTCGCTTTTTGCGGGAACGTATCGATGTGTGAACATTGAGTTACTTAGTGAATATGGCCTTTTTCTGATCCCAACATTGTTTCAAAACTCAATATTAATCAAGGCATAACAGTAACTGTCTCATTATCGCGTGCTCAATAAATAAATTATACCAGGAATGATTACATTGTCCAACCACTGTTGGAATACTGATGAAGATTTTAGACGCTTTCCATCAGGCCCTACGAGCTCGTTTTTGACATTATAACAAACAAACAAGACTCGTTTTTTACTCTTTCGCTATCTATCTTGATCGTTAGATTTGTTTATTTCGGAATATTTACCATCAACAGAGGTTGTTTAATAATTACAATTACTGTAGGCTTGATTACTATATAAAATACATCTAATGTTCATTAGATACGGATAAAACTTGAGTATATTAATAATAAGTAACATCCTGTTTCAGGTGGGATAACAGAGGCCAGATCTAGTGGTAGTGCACTTACCTGTGTAACTACGCCATCATAAATAGGCAAATCAGCCTAAATTGTAGAAGCCTTTTTTCAAACTACAAAGGTTGGTGATATTCAGTCCCTCAGCAATCGGTAAGATGTTATTTTTATATTTTTATATTTAGCACCTCTGGGTATAATATCATAAGTGGTACTTAATATTGATGGTTTGTTTCCTAGTATCCTGACTTTAATCAATCGATGGTGGCACCAGTATGCATACCTATAAAGAAAACATCCTGTAACATAAGGTATGCCATCTAGTTTTAAATTTTAAATCATTATGAGTAAGCATAGTTAGTAGAACTCTCATATAGCATAGCAAGTAGTACTCTGATTAAAAAAAATTATTTCTTGTTTCTGTAAAGGCTTACGCCCGAAGAGGAGAGCATCATTTTCCTTCTTCAAGATTTCGATTTCAGAATGATTTTAACCAGCTGATGGGTTAGTTCAATTAAACACTAACACCATCTGTATTGTGGTTAGGTAGGTTGCTACCTTTGATGGTTATTTTTATTGTTTTATGTTGGTGGTTAAACAGAAGATTGAATAAGTCATACTGTGAGTTTTTAAACAAAACAGAAATCGTGATTGTTAAATAGAATCTTGATTGTTAAACTAGAATTTTGAAGTCACGTTGTTTTTAATTCATTATATGTCTTTTTGCTATTTAGAAAACTGTCCTGAAGAAGGTGTTTATCTTACGTACTCACCGAAACGCTGCGTCGACAACTGTTTTCTTAAAATTACGGACTCTTCATGAAATGTTTCTATGACAACTGTTTTCTTAAAATTACGGACTCTTTATGAAATGTTTTTATGATCACTACTTGTCTAATATTGTGTATGACAATTGTTTTCTTAAAATTACGGATCCTTTATGAAATGTTTTTTATGACTACTACATGCTCAATATTTTGTATTTTTAATGTAATGTTTTTATGGTATTGTTTTTATAATATTGCAAGTGAATAAATATCCTATGCTAACCTTCTCTTATGGTATTTGATGTTATGTTGTGACTTCATAGTATTGTATAATTGTTATGTCCTCCTTATTGCTAGCTTTTTAACCACCAACATCAGTTTAACTTGTGATTGATTTTTCACTACTGTTAGGGACCCTTTGTTTTATATGATTCCCCTGTCCCGAATTGGATTGTAAGGGGGCTTCCCTTTGTGTTTTTTCTTTACTTTACGTACAGCTTGTTAGCTGGGGAGGTTTACTTTCACCTTCGGCCTATTTAAACTTTATGTGACTATGGAAGGTTTAAAAACCTATGGTTTCTCTGAGGACCAATTCAACAAAATAATTAATGGTACCTCAAAAAATATTTCAACTGTCACATTAGAGAATAGCGAAGAGGAACAATGGAAAATACTTTGGAACCTCAAAAAGAAGGTCATAAGAACTGAATTACATGCAGACTTTCTTATTGAATACTGTAAGAAGGGTATTATACCCAGAGGTTTATAAGTTAATAATGAACCTGGCATTTTTATTAAACATCAGAAGTTTATTGAAAACTGGACGTTTATAGCCAATCGGTGTAGCCGTGATTGGATGTTGCTAATTATTGAAACAGCGTATGAAGTCCTTATAATTGAAAAAAGAGAGATAGAAGAGTTAGAACAGAGGCTGAAAGATAATACAGTCCTCGACGATGCGAAAAAGAAATTAGAGGAAATACAGGGAGACATCTCAGGCTATAAAGATTATTTAGTTAATAAGAAATAGAGTAAATTGAGGAAAGATGTCTCTAAATATAATCTTGAACACGTGTATCCCTACCTACAGAAGGACTTTTATGATAGACCAAGGGAGGATTTTTTAAATCGCAGACAGTGGCAACAACCAATTAAAAATTTCCTTCAAAAAAGTTTCCAAAGAAAATGTGAGATTTTTTGACACATCATATACGAGTTCAGACTCAGATAGTGATATTCAAACGGAAAATCGCAATACTGCAGGAAGAGAGTCAATACCCAGTGTCACTAGAGATACTTTGTCTTTTTTAGAACAAAGACACACAAACTTTGGACAACCAAGAGGAAGGATGAGAGGGAGGGGCAATTACAACCCTCAACCTCAGTTTCAACATCGCCCATATACAAGGAGTCAGAAGAAGTGGGATTAGTGATAAAGGCCCCAGTTATAAATCTCTCACAGAGAATTCTGTCACAGGATGAGGTCAATGTATTAGAGAAAGGGTTAGGTTATGCTATTGCTTCCCCCGTTGACAGGTATAATTTAGAGAGGGATTTACAATGTTTTTTCCGTAAGATTAGACTTAATGCTTTCTTTGAGGATAAGGAGAGATTACCAATAGTTAATAAATCAGGGTTAAAACCCAAGTCAACTTGGACACCTCAGATTAATTTAGTCAGTAAAGATATTGATGCGTTTGAACGGATAGTCGACAAAAATATTGATGATCTATTGAATAAAAAAAGCTGGGTGAATAATAACCTTAGCACCAAGGAAAGACATGCCCTTAATTCATTAGAAAAGTGTCATGATTTAACTATCAAACCCGCAGACAAGGGGGCAGCATTGTAGTAATGCAAACACATGACTATAATAGGAGGATGTATGCCCTTTTACATAATAATGATCACTACCAAAAGTCAAGTAGGGACGAGTGGATTGTTTTAACCAATAAGATTAAGACTATGTTATGTCTAGCTAGAGATGATAATGTTATTTGTAATGATGAGTTTAACTTCCTTCTTAATACAAATCCAACTATATCTGCACTATATGGTCTTCCCAAAGTGCACAAGAAATTAGAAGATCCCCCAATGAGACCAATCGTGTCCAGTATTAATTCTTTAACTGAACCTTTAAGTAAGTATGCGGATGTGTTTTTACAACCTTTAGTAACACAGCAGAAAGCATATCTTAAGGATACCACCGCGATTATCCAAAAAGTATAACATCTAGATTTCAATCAAGAAAAACAACTGTTGGTAACCCTAGATATCGAAGCATTGTACACGAATATTCCGCAAGATAATACAATACGCATGGTTGAAAAACTGTTTAAATCAGAGGAAGTTGATCTCAGCCCCCATGCTACCTTTATAGTAGATTGTATCACACTTGTATTAAAAAAAATAATATTTTTTTGTTCAACAAGGAATTTTATAGACAAATCAAGGGGACCAGTATGGGAGCCACTTGTGCTCCCAGTCTGGCCTGTCTGTATGTCTCCCAGTTTGAGGACACCCACATTTATAATGAAGCAGCACCCTTCTACGAGAACATCTCACACTGGTCAAGATATATTGACGATGTGTTTTTTATTTGGACTGGAACCATGGAAACCCTAGAAGAGTTTATACAGTGGTTGAACTTGGGAGATAGTAACCTTAAGTTTACTTCTCATTATAGTAGAAGTGAATGTGAATTTTTAGATGTTATTATTAAGCACGTTGATGGAGCCCTAAATGTCGAACTGTTCACAAAACCTAGTGATAGGAACACTATGCTCCACTATAGGAGCAACCATCCTTCTTGTCAAAAGGATAATATTCCTTTTGGACAGTTTCTGCGGCTCAAAAGAAATTGTACCAGCATTAGAGATTATGATAGACATGCGGATAAATTGACTAAAAAATTTTTATCTAGAGGTTACCCGAAGAGACTTATTAGACATGCCTACAAAAGAGCCAAATATTTTAATAGAGAGTCGTTCTTTGATAATAAGCAAAAAGAAACCAAAGGTGATATCCAGCCTTTGATCTTTGTAACTAATTATAGTAATATTAGTAACAAAATTAAAAATATTATTAATAGAAATTGGCATTTGATTATGAATAAGAAGAAAGAGACTCTACCAAAGCCCATGTTTTCATTTAGGCGAAATCGCACAATAAGGAATTGTCTGGTGCATACCTACAGAGAAACTAAGGACAATCATCAACCATGCATTAACAATGCACCGCTTCCAACGGGCACGTTTGTATGTAGAGGATGTACCAATTGTGATAGTATTCTAAAAGGAACTTCCGTATTCCTTAATGGTGTTACCTTGAAAATTAATAATTTCATAAATTGTCGAACAAAAAATTTGATATATTTGATCACATGCCCATGTCATTTTGGGTATGTGGGTGAGACCTCTAGAGAGATTCGGACAAGAATATGTGAGCACAAGTCAGCCATTAGGACCAACAAGAAAAGTGCACCACTTGTAGAACATTGGAATAAAGAGCAGCATACGACTGATGATCTAAAGTGGTGCGGGTTAGAGGTAGTTCAGATGAACTCTAGGGGAGGGGATATGACCTCCAAAAGAAAGAAACGTGAACAATTCTATATGTCCCGTCTCAATACTGTTAGGAGGGGACTAAATAGTAAAGAGGATTGGGAGAGACTTATTTGATCCGGTCTTTCACCATAGCGCAGTGAGTTGCCTGGTTCGGCTTTCTTGGAGTCAAGATTTTTTACAATTTTTGAAAATCTTATACCATTACTCTGGATTTTAATCATAGCGTATATTGTTGCCTTTCTGGCATTTCTGTAGTTATAACATTTTACATATTCTTTTTTGATTTTAGGGCGAATTTTTATTTTTATTTTTACTATTGAACCTAGGCACATTATCTTATGAATGGATAGATAACGTGGTGCAGGTAGATAGCCATATTGGTGAGAATGGCATCATAGAATTCGTGAAATAATAGCGTAATATTACGCGTCCCTCGTGAGCCTATGTTTGTCTATTGTATTAAATACCATAGCATATAATTGTCTTTATCGATCTTTAAGCCCTATTATTTGAGATACAATGTGGCATTTATAAAATATTGAGATTAATACGAATAGTCGGATGAACGACAGTACACATATAATATAGGCGTATGGTCTCCCCACGAGTATATCCACTTATTATATTGATTAGACAACGAGGATGTGTAATATTGCCTGGTGGTCCTTTTTGTCTCTTCTGGAAGATGCTTTAAGGCAATACGAATAAAGTTTTTTTCAAAAAAAGTCTTTGAAAGGTCATTTCACCCCCATCACGTGATACGGACGCGTTGAATACGCAAGGAAATGGAGGCGTATTTAAACAGCTCCGGCCGTAACACTTTTACGTACCCGATCCGGAAGCTGTATACTGGTTGCAGGGAGGCCGTGTTACTTGTATCAGGTAGGTCCCGTACTCCGTGCGAGATCATTTTAGCGGAAGGGTGATGAAAGTTTTTCGTTCTGTACCTTTTAGTGGGTTAATATTAATCTACACGCTGTGGTCGAATTGGAATTAGCGGCTTTGGCGCTCAGTTTTTTATATATATTAATGACGAAATCATGTATTTCTGCCGCAAATGGTAGTTCACTTTATAGCGGTGTTAAGCAGGCGGTCTCTCGGTATGCAGTCTTCAACTTGCGCTATTGCTTTCGCTTTTTGCCGGAACGTATCGATGTGTGAACATTGAGTTACTTAGTGAATATGGCCTTTTTCTGATCCCAACATTGTTTCAAAACTCAATATTAATCAAGGCATAACAGTAACTGTCTCATTATCGCGTGCTCAATAAATAAATTATACCAGGAATGATTACATTGTCCAACCACTGTTGGAATACTGATGAAGATTTTAGACGCTTTCCATCAGGCCCTACGAGCTCGTTTTGATATTATAACAAACAAACAAGACTCGTTTTTTACTCTTTCGCTATCTATCTTGATCGTTAGATTTGTTTATTTCGGAATATTTACCATCAACAGAGGTTGTTTAATAATTACAATTACTGTAGGCTTGATTACTATATAAAATACATCTAATGTTCATTAGATACGGATAAAACTTGAGTATATTAATAATAAGAAACATCCTGTTTCAGGTGGGATAACAGAGGCCAGATCTAGTGGTAGTGCACTTACCTGTGTAACTACGCCATCATAAATAGGCAAATCAGCCTAAATTGTAGAAGCCTTTTTCAAACTACAAAGGTTGGTGATATTCAGTCCCTCAGCAATCGGTAAGATGTTATTTTTATATTTTTATATTTAGCACCTCTGGGTATAATATCAAAGTGGTACTTAATATTGATGGTTTGTTTCCTAGTATCCTGACTTTAATCAATCGATGGTGGCACCAGTATACATACCTATAAAGAAAACATCCTGTAACATAAGGTATGCCATCTAGTTTTACATTTTAAATCATTATGAGTAAGCATAGTTAGTAGTACTCTCATATAGCATAGCAAGTAGTACTCTGATTAAAAAAAAATTTATTTCTTGTTTCTGTAAAGGCTTACGCCCGAAGAGGAGAGCATCATTTTCCTTCTTCAAGATTTCGATTTCAGAATGATTTTAACCAGCTGATGGGTTAGTTCAATTAAACACTAACACCATCTGTATTGTGGTTAGGTAGGTTGCTACCTTTGATGGTTATTTTTATTGTTTTATGTTGGTGGTTAAACAGAAGATTGAATAAGTCATACTGTGAGTTTTTAAACAAAACAGAAATCGTGATTGTTAAATAGAATCTTGATTGTTAAACTAGAATTTTGAAGTCACGTTGTTTTTAATTCATTATATGTCTTTTTGCTATTTAGAAAACTGTCCTGAAGAAGGTGTTTATCTTACGTACTCACCGAAACGCTGCGTCGACAACTGTTTTCTTAAAATTACGGACTCTTCATGAAATGTTTCTATGACAACTGTTTTCTTAAAATTACGGACTCTTTATGAAATGTTTTTATGATCACTACTTGTCTAATATTGTGTATGACAATTGTTTTCTTAAAATTACGGATCCTTTATGAAATGTTTTTTATGACTACTACATGCTCAATATTTTGTATTTTTAATGTAATGTTTTTATGGTATTGTTTTTATAATATTGCAAGTGAATAAATATCCTATGCTAACCTTCTCTTATGGTATTTGATGTTATGTTGTGACTTCATAGTATTGTATAATTGTTATGTCCTCCCTTATTGCTAGCTTTTTAACCACCAACATCAGTTTAATTTGTGATTGATTTTTCACTACTGTTAGGGACCCTTTTGTTTTATATGAGTCTGATACAGGCCAGCTTTTCCTGTATTGTTCTGTAGAAAATAAAAAGCAAACCACACTGCATCATCTTGTTGTAGAAATGTGCTACTTAGCCAAAGTAACCTGAAACCCTGCTAGAACTGCAGAAAAAAATGAAGGGAAGGTACCTGTCAGGTCACAAGTGCACTACCAGCATTCAGCACATACTGTAGCTTTAAGGAAATTTGCAGCTTTCGTTACTCAGCATGCAGTGTACTTGCAGATTGTCACACAGCCTCAGTTCTTTTTCAATGGGAGAATATGACGTTCCGTGAGTTATGATGCCCAGAAAAGGTAACGTACATTTACAACTGCGGAGGAGGGAAGGTTGTTTATGACTTCAGTGAGAATACCTATGATGCAGAACTAGGATTACAAGTAAGTAACTTTTCCCCCGCATTGTAAGATTATTTCCAATGCTCATAAATGTAGACTAGAGTAGCAAGCATATCCCCACTGCACGGTTGTCAATGTAAGGAAAACATTTTTATTTCTATTCAAGGCATACAGTATAGGTGTGGTGAGCTTTGGTTATGCTAAATAAATTACGTAGAGTTGTCTGACCCACTAATGTGTCAACTCGAGAATGGAAAATTTCCTAGCTATCGTAACGGAAAGTTTCAATTCTATTAAAGACTCGGAGGCGAGGATTATGCTATTCTTTCTTCACTTTATTGAATAGCAGTCATTTAAAGTCAAGTAAAACAAACCACTATTCCCATGAAACACAGGGAATAAACAATTAAAACAATAGAGTGTCCATAGCTAGAGTGTCCCGTCCTCTGCACCAATCACAGGTCCCCAGGGTGCTGATAGTCCTCTGTCCCTGTCTACTCCTCCTCTTTCGTCGCTCGGTCAGCCATCAAGGACGCTTCAAGAATCTTGTTTGTTGGAATCGCCTGCAAGGAGCAAAGGCATAGCGTAAGCGACAGTAATGGTTAAGATTCAACCCTGTGGGAAAAGCATCTCAAGGACAGTCACAAGAACTTGTCAACAGACCAAACAAATCAAAGGAAAGATTTACTTGTCAACGGACCAAACAAATCAAAGGAAAAAGATTTACTTCAAATCAAAGGAAAAAGATTTACTTACTCCAAAACGAGGGAGGGAAAGCCGTCAAGGAACTTGTACCCTGGGTGGGATAATCCTCGCCTCAGAGTCCTTAATAGAATTGAAACTTTCCGTTACGATAGCTAGGAAATTTTTCATTCTATGTCAGGACCGGAGGCGAGGATTATGCTCGTTTAAAGCTTGCTCACAACCAAATGAGCCATATCAATAACCGGTTTAAAGTAAAACCGCTTAAAGATAGAGTCTGAAGACCAGTCTGCTGCATTCAGAATGTCTTCCAGACGAGCTCCCAGGGTAAATGCTTTGGAAACCATTGCCCCTCTAGTAGAGTGAGCTCCAAACGCACGGAGGTCTATACCAGCCTCCTGCATCACCCACCTGACCCAACGGGCAATCGTGGGAGAGGACACAGCCTTGTGAGGCTTTCTGAGTGCAATGAGGAGCTGTCGTTCCCCAGGAGGCCTAAACTTCCTCATATGCCTTGAGGCAAGCCACCACACTTAACTTCGGGGAATCCGGGAAAGCAGGGTAAGAGATGGATGTCGTCCCGCACTTGGTGCGTCTACGGATTGTAAAGGTAACCCCTGTTGGGGAGAAGATCCTACCAGACACGCCTAGGGCTCTGACATCCAAAACCCATCTGCAAGAGACTAAACAAAGGAGCATGGCCAACTTCGCAGAAAGTTCCTTCCTAGAGAGGAATCTGTTCGGCTTCCAGGACAGGACTAAGTTCAAAGCCCGGTTGACATCCCATAGTTGAGAGCATCGCGGTTCTGGAGGCAAAGAAAGGCGAATGCCGCGAAGGAGACGACAGACCAAGGGGTGTTCCCCGACAAGAAGCCGTCCACCATGGTGTGGCCGGCTGAGATGGCGGAACGGAAGGTATTGATGGTTCTGTAAGCCAAGCCCTCTTCCGCCAGGGCGGCTAAAAAATTCAGGATGGAGGTCACATCTGCTGCCACGGGATTGATACTCCGTCGCAGACACCAATGACACCACCTTCTCCAGGTGGAGCGGTAGCGCTTGACAGTGCTGTCGGCCTAGGCCTTGGACATGAATTTCTCAGCAGCTCCCGAAAGGCCTGGGATCGCCCATCGTCCCCTGTAATCCGCCATGCCATCAGGGCTAGGGATCCCTGTTCGATCAACGGGTGAGGAACACCGTCCGGACTGAGAAGGAGAATTGGAAAGCGGGGGAGAGGGATTGGAGAATCCCAAGAAAGTTCCAGAAGAACTGGAAACCAAACTTGCGACCTCCAAATCGGCGAGATGAGCACCACGTTCGCTCTCTGCCGCCGCACCTGGGCCGAGACCCGGGTAATCATGGCGAACGGAGGAAAGGCATAACCCGCTTCCTCCTGCCAGTTCTGCAGAAACGCGTCCGTCTTCTCCGCAAGGGGATCCGGTTTCCAACTGAAGAACCGGGGAAGCTGGTGATCCAGGCGGGACGCGAAGAGGTCTACTGAGAAGGGACCCCAGATGCCCTGGAGATCCGCAAACACCCCCAGATGCAATTTCCAAAGACTCACGTCGTGGAAATGACGGGATTGGAAGTCTGCCACCTGGTTGTCCTGACCGGGGAGATACTCCGCTGTAACGGAGACCTGATGGTCCAGGCAGTACTGCCAAAAGTTTGCCGCAAGATCTGAGAGGGCTCTCGAGCGCATGCCCCCGAGATGATTGATATATCGGACTGCCGAGATATTGTCCATTTTGAGGAGGACACAGGACCGGATCGAATCCTTGGTCCAGCACTGGATTGCGAACAAGCCCGCTAAGAGCTCCAGACAGTTGATGTGTAACTGTTGCTCTTGCGGAGACCACACACCTCCTGTGGTGAAGTCGCCACACCTCGCGCCCCAGCCCTATCTGCTCGCGTCGGACTCGATAATGATATCTGGCGCGGAACCGGAAATGGCTCGTCCATTCCAGGCTTCCATGTTGGAGAGCCACCACTGGAGGCCCTTGCGCAGGTGTGTAGCCTTGAGGCGTTGGAGGGCTCTGTAATGGAGCGGACCCGGGAATATAGCCTGGATTAAGGCCGATAGAAGGCCCACTATGCGAGCAAGTTGCCTGAGCGAGATCTGAGGCTGGGCGAGAGCCCTCCGAATCTCGTGACGGATTTTCGTCATCTTGCGAGAGGGAAGGCTGAGGGTAGACTCCACGGAGTCGATCGAAAAGCCGAGAAAAACCACTTTTTGAGAGGGGACCAGAGTGGACTTGACCTCGTTGATCACAAAACCGAGGCTCTGGAGGAGATTGACAGCCGTCTGGAGGTGACGAGAGAGGGTATCGGGATCCTGAGCCATCAGGAGGATATCGTCTAGATATACGATGAGTCTCATGCCCGAAGCCCGTAGGCGCTCGATGACTGGTCGGAGGACCTTGGTGAAACACCAAGGGGCGGAGGTCAGGCAGAACGGAAGAGTGGTGAACTCGTATACCCTGTTCCGCCAGCAAAACTGTAGAAACCACCGGTAGGGCTGGAAGATTGGTATCGCGAGGTAGGCGTCCTTGAGGTCGAGGCGCGCCATCCAGTCGTTGGGACGAAGAATATCACGAAGCAGATGGATACCCTCCATCTTGAAGTGGCGGTAGACCAGCCACTCGTTGAACTCACGCAAATTGATGACAGGCCTTTGACCCCCGTCTGGCTTGTCCACCAGGAAGAGGTTGCTGAGAAAGCCTCTGGGATACGGCCGCGTTTCTGTAATCGCTTCCTTGCACAGAAGAGACTGAACCTCTTGGTCGACTAAAGCGGCGTCTGCTGTTGAAAAGCAGAGCGGGTGTGGGGGCACGGGTTGCGAAGGTTCCCTGTGAAACTCTATGTGAAAACCTCGAACGGTTTGCAAAACCCAGGCGTCCCCCGTGATGGAAGTCCAAACCGGGAAAAAATGCGCCAGACGGCCCCCCACTTTTAGAAGGGAAGAAGGGAGAACACTCACCGGAAGAGTTGGAGGCGCCACCACCTCTACCGCCTCTGTTCTTGCCTTGTCGTCCACGCGTGGGGTAGAAGTTGCCGAAGCGGGCCTGGTCTTGATATTGCCCGGAGGAGCCTTGACCCCTGTGTTGGTTGGGGCGGCCGGACGAGCGGCCCCGTCCTCGTCCGGCCCCTCGAAAATCTGAGGGCGAAACACTCTCCTAATAGAGGACTGTGCCTTGTCGAGGGAGGTAAAGGTGTTTACAAACCTCCCTAACTCCTTAATAAAAGGTTCACCAAAGAGACCGCCCTGAGCAATAGCGCCCGCCTCCGAGTCGGCCAGGTCCCCCAACTTGGGGTCGACCTTGATCAGCAGGGACCTGCGCCGCTCTGTGGAAATCGCACAGTTGGCGTTCCCTAGAAACACCACTACGCGTTGGGCCCACGAGGAAAGATGGTCAGGAGAAATCAAGGAACCTGAGGCTTTGGCCTCCTCCGCCATGTCCAATATTTTGGTAATCGGGCCCAAGGCATCTAGCAACTTGTCTTGGCAAGCGCGCCAAGACCTGTCGATGCCCTTCCTAGGGTCTTTGACACATTTTTGGAGGAAAGTGGCCATTCTGGGGTCAATGTCCGGTGTGGCTGCTACCTTCCCATCAAGGGAGGGACGGGGGCACTCCGCCCGAAGCCAGTTACGGGTCGTAGGTTCAAGTGGCCGGCGGATCCGACTGGCAACGTATTGGGCGACCTTTTCCGAGGGTGCCCAGTCGGAGGACCTTGGGTGGAGGATATCGTCCGTGTCCAACATGTCCGCACAGAGGTTTTGTCCATCGGAGGAAGATGCGTTTTGCCCATCAGAGGAAGGTGCGGGGCGAGACGGACGCCAAGGGCGTGAAGGCCCGGCGTCGTCGCCATCATCACCCTGGGCCCCATCCCCTGTGGAAGCGGACTTCACTGGAGGGGTAGTGCTGGCCAGGAAAGCCTGTTTAAGGCGGTCAAAAGCACCTGTATCCACCCCAGCGTTCTTAGCGCGTTTGGCCGGAGGAGGCTGTTGGTCCGCTAGCGGACCGCTTGGGGAAGGGACAGTTGGGAGAGACTGGGCGGCCTTAGACAGTTTGTCACAGGCCTGATCAATTTTGCGGGATAACCTCTCTTCAAGGGAGGTCATAGCCTGTTCCACTGCCTTGTATATGGATGCGTCCACGGCATCATAAAAATCGTCGTCCCATTGAAGGGCAGTAAGTGGGTCCTCCTCCCACTGGTCGTCTTGATATACGTCCTCCTGGTAAGCCTCCATTATAATAGAGCTATTATGACACCAGGTAAGTACTTGATTGGAGGTAGAGTTATACCAGGTAAGTAATTATAAAGAGGTGGTGTGCCTCAAAGTATAGGGGGGGGCTGGGTGTCAGCCTGTAATAGGGGCGGGCAGTGCTCGCAATATGTGTAGGGCTGAAAGCCCGGGACCCAACAGCCCAGGTGCCAAATAGATCTGAAGGGCGGCCTGCTAAATAAGGGTCCCAGCAGACACTGTCTGCAATACAGACTCCGAAGGAGCGATAATGGGCCTTAGAAGTACAGACCCCCAGGGCAGGGAAACTACCGCCAGCTGCCTAATGGCAGATACAGACCCAAGGAGACTTGGGCGTTCAGTGGGGGCGTTAGCGTTGAAGAAAACACTGCCTAATGGCAGGAATAAACAGAGTGTAGTAGCAGGCAAGACCAGGCTCCCGCGGCGATGCGGCTCGGGATTCTGCAGCGCGCTGAATGCGCTGAATCCGGCACGCACGCCGCGGGCTGGCGCGTACTCAGGCGCCCTCTAGCGGTGAAATGGAGTCACCGCAAGCTGGCACCAAAATACGCGGCCGTTAGGGAGCACTGGGCTCCCACGGCCGGTAACGAGCTGCTGAGTAGCGGCGAACTCGCAAAACGTCAAAGAAAACCCGTTAGGGAAAAACCACAGTATATTTGAAACACGTTAGAAAAACTGAGGCGGGCGCGCGTCCACAAAGCAAACAGTGGCGCGCGCGTGCCGCACACAAGCGAGCCGTGAGGGAAACGGTGCTGGGAACCAAAACAACGGGGGAATACAATGGAACACAAACCCCCCACAGCGCAGCGCGCTAATCCGAATCACCGGCGGGGCCGCCGATAAGCATATTAGCATCAACAAAGCAATTAACAGCGAATTATAGAGAGAACAAAAGATTAGGACTTATCTTGGCTGCAAGCAGCGGAGAAAGAGGAGGAGTAGACAGGGACAGAGGACTATCAGCACCCTGGGGACCTGTGATTGGTGCAGAGGACAGGACACTCTAGCTATGGACACTCTATTGTTTTAACTGTTTATTCCCTATGTTTCATGGGAATAGTGGTTTGTTTTACTTGACTTTAAATGGCTGCTATTCAATAAAGTGAAGAAAGAATAGCATAATCCTCGCCTCCGGTCCTGACATAGAATCTTCATTAGCACAGTAATGTGTAGTGAATGTATGAATAGATTTCCAGGTTGCCACCTTTCAGGGGAAAATTCCTGAACCAAGCGGCGGACCCTGCTTTTCCTCTAGTGGAGTGTGCTTTGGGTCTACCAAGTAAAGGAAAGGTTTGTTTGCTAGCTAGTAACAACATATAGGGAGGAGCCAAAAGTTTAGAAAGAAACAGATTCAACTCACAGGGTGAAGCAGGACTTTTAACTTGAGGCTATATCTTTTTTTAGTCCATCCAAAAAGTCTTTCCTCACTGGTATCGTGAAGAATGACCTTCAATTTGGGCATTTTTAGTAAGTCGTGATGTCAATTAGATGAATTTTGATTGAAGAGAATGGACGCTTTAACTCTGCCTAATGCAATAGTTGAGGAAGAATACCATTTTCCTGGCATGTGAGTAGCTCATTATTGTTGTTAAGCACTAAATCACAAATCGTTTAAACAAGCACTTGAATGCATAGGAGCTCATGGCAGGTGGTTTCTCTGCTTTTTAAAGAATATTCATACAGTCTGGCGGAAAATATGGATATGGAAGATATGGAATACTATATGACTTCAGGAGCCATGCTTCCAAATTCAATGATTGTACGATGGGACTGAGGATCTTCCCATCTATCCTGGAAAGTAGCTTGAGGATTGTTTAAATTTTGTGATGACTAAGCATACAGAAATCAGTTCAGCCACATCACCAAAAGAGCATTGCCTATTGGTTGTGGGTCCCACTCTATGGATCCGTAGCTTGTACATTTTGTGTTTTGCCCGGTGTCAAACAAGTCTATTTCTGGGTAATCCTAGAGTTCAAATCAGAGTACTATATTTCGTCATTAAGCTCCAACTCCTGATTTTTGTAGAATTATCTGCTGAGTAGGTATGCTTGATGGGTTTGTAGACCTAGCAGATGCACCACTTGTAGAGTTAGATTCTTCGCTAGTAGCCAACCCACTTGGGCTTCCTACAATGGAGTTCTTGATGCTGTTCCTCCTTGCTTGCTCAAGTAGTACATGGTGTTGGTAGTGCCTGTCCATACTAGAACTCTGTGTGCCATGCTGGTTGGAAAATCCTGAGGGCGAGGTAGTCCTCCTTGAGCTTAAGAACATGGATGTTGTGATAACACTGATCCTGAATCGGAAATATTCCAGATCTGCTGCCCACCCAGTGAGAGAGGCATCAGTCATCATGGTCTGAGTAGGAAGTTCCTGATGGAATGGGACTCCCTTGAATAGGTTCTGTCTTTTGAGCCACCACTGAAATTAATGCTAGGCTTTGTTTCAAGCAGATTTTGTCTTCCCAGTCACTGTGATGTTGTGTCTATTGGTCCTCCAAGCACTGTTGCAGTCATCTCATGTAGAGATTGGGCAGTAGGAAAATGCAAGAGGCCATGGACTTTAGCAGGGCGAAGAATTGCCTACCTGTCGGCTTTGTGGTATGTAACAAATAGTGACTCTGCCCTCTGAAGGAAACACTTCTCTGATGGTATTGTTAGATGGGCCAAGATAGTCCAGAATTTGAACCAGAGATATGATTTATTTTTCTAGGTTCACAATTGTCTAATAGGGCAACAGTGATGGTAAAGTCCTTTTGTGCCTAAGATACAGTGTCTGCCTTCATTAACTAGTTGTTTAATTACTGGTATGGGTACCTGAAGACACTGTTTTTTTTTTTGCGGAGATGGGCTTTAACCACCGCCATGTTTTTTGAGAATGTCCTTGTGAGCTTTTCCGATAAGGAATCAAAGAAGTGTCCTGTGCTTTACTGCTACTGGGATGTGGAAATAAGTATTCCGAAGATCCACAGAACAAATTCTGTCTCCCTTCATGACCTGTGGATAGATCTGATGCAATGCCAGCATCCTGACATGTTCCTTTTTGATGTACCAGTTGGCTTCTCTCAGGGCCAATATGGGTCTGAATTCTCGTTTGGGCCTTTCTTGGGTACTAAAAATTATCTGGAACATATACCTTTTCCTCTTTGTGTTGACAGAGCCAGTTCTATTGCATGTTTTTGAAAAAGTAATTTTACTTCCAGCCGCAGATGGTGTAATTGGTGCTGTTCTGACGAATTGTGGGCAGCAGAAGCTTGAACTGGATGTTGTAGCCACTCTGAATAATTTGCAAGAATCATTTGTCGGTTGTAATGCTTCGCCCATCTGCCATGTGTTTTGTCACACTCTTTCCCACCGTAGTGGTGAACAGAGTAGATGAAATGACTGAGGCCCAGATGTGCGACCCGTTTTTGCATGCGCAAACGGGTTTGCGACCCGTTTGCGCATTCAAAAACCTACATGGTCAATGTACAAACACTATTTTGCGACTCGCAAAAAATTGCGACTCGCAAAATAGTGTTTTGCGACTCGCTATTAGGAAGGGGCGTTCCCTTCCTAATAGCGAGTCCCTAGCCATGTATGAATGTTTTGTGACCGCAATTGCGGTCGCAAAACACTTGCAAATTACCACCCTCTTCAAGAGGGTGGTAATGGAGTCGCAAATGGGAAGAGGTCCCCAGGGGACTCCTCCCCCTTTGTGACTAGCTCTAAAAATATTTTTTAAGGGCAGGCAGTGGTCCCAGGGACCACTACCTGGCCTTAAAAAATGAACCGAAAACGTTTCATTTTTTTAAAAAATGCATCCCGTTTTCCTTGAAGGAAAACGGGCTGCATTTAAAAAAAAAACCTGCTTTATTGAAAAGCAGTCCCAGACATGGTGGTCTGCTGAGCCCAGCAGGCCACCATCCCTGGGAGGGCCAGTCATTCCCAATGGGCTCGCAAATTGCGAGTGGCTCATTAATATTCATGAGCCTCGCAATTTGCGACCCCATTGGGAATCGCAAACAGTGTCTGAGACACTGTTGTACATTGGATTTAGCGCCTCGCAATTTGTCGCAAATTGCGAGGCGCTAAATCCAATGGTCATACATCTGGCCCTGAGTTATTGTTTGTTGTTGTAGGAGCATGATTTTCACAAAGTGGTGTCTCTCTACGACTGCTATGGCTGTTATCATCTGCCACGACTTGTCCTACGTGGACATTGGGGCTTATGATGTTGCTATGCTTGTTGTCCTGAGATTAGCGGTAGTAGGGCCATTGAGAGTGTAGAACTCTCCACCACTGATGTTGCCTGGTGTCACTGCGGTGGAATTGTGAATGATAAAATCATTTTTCTCTTCCAGCCGCATTGCTTCAAGAGTCTTCATCCTCTCTATCTCTTCATCGGCATGAAGGCTAAAGAGCACAGATAATGAAAAGGGCAGATTAATTCTTTTCAATTGTGCATCCGACTTCAGTGACGTAAGGCAAAGCCATAATGCACATTATGGTGTGATGCAGTGACAAAATGTAGTTGCACCCAGATTGTCTATGTCGATGGCTGCACTAATGACTTGGTTGCATACAATCTGTTTTTATTTCAAGACCTATAGAAAGCCTTGCCTTCTGTCTTTAAGCAGATTGTCTGCAAAAGTAAGCAAGGGTTCCCAAAGTGCTCTGTCTTATCTGCCTAGGAGAGCAGTCACTGGCCGATTTGAGCCACTGATGCCTCACCGAAGACCTTTCTGTCCACAGCATTTAATTTTTTGCTCTCCTTCTCCGATGGTACCAATGGGTACTTTTTTTCAGAAAGGAGATCATATGTTGGTTCCTGTTGAGAAAATCCAGGATCGTGCTGTGCATGTTTGTATTTCTTGAGAAGACGTGGATAGCCGATTTTAAAATGTCTGTTGTTGAAAATTTCTCCCCCACAAGTTCTGTGAAGCCTGGGACCAATGTCGGAACGGGTTTTGGAGAAGCTTGACGTCGAGTGAGGCGCTACCATAGAAGTAGTGCTCAGTACCTGGTGTGCAGTGTCGATTCAGTTGAAACCGTAGAGCTCCTCGATGACGAGCATTGATGTTGATTGAGGCTCCTAGGAAGGGTGAGAGTGCGTGCATAACGTGTTGGTGTCTACGGCTCTTTCTCTCGCAGGATCTCCCTGTATGGGGGTCTTTTTCATGGGAGAAACTTGGTGCAGTAAAGGAAGACCCCTTTCTTGAGTCTCCTCCTTTCCTCCTCAACTTTGAGGTCTTCTAACTTCCCTCTCAGGCACATTACTTGTCCGTTTTTAGGGGCTCTCTTTGTCATCTTTTGGCAGAAGGGACAGTCCTTGACAGATTGAGAAGCACCTAAACAGACCACAATCTGGTTGTAAGGGTCAGAAGTAGCCTTCTTTCTCCCACAAAAGGGGCACATCACAAAATGTGAAGGGATTTTGAAGAGAAAATATTCCCTATGAAGGTGTTGAAGCACAGGGAAATTGTTGAGGTTTTTGTAAGATGTTGAATGAAGATGAAAAAGGTAAATTTCTAAAGAAAAACATTCTCAGAAAAAGAGTGCATTTTAAGGAAACAATATTCCTGGAAAGTGTTAAAACACAGGGAAGTTGTTTAATCTTCAAACAACGTTGAGTAAAGTTGTGGAAGGTAATTTTCTGAAGGAGGTTGACAACCCTGAAGTGTTCAGAGATCCAGTCAGCACGAGCTGGAAAAAGAACTAAGGCTAGCAGGCATGTGCAAGTACAGTGCTTCATGGGTACTGAAAGCTGCTGAATTCCTTAATGTCACAGTGTATCCTGAATGCAGCCAGTGCACTTTTGACCTGACAGGCACTCTTCCCTTCATTCTTCTCTGCTGTTAGAGCTGGGTTTCTGGTTAATTTGACTATGTAGCACATTTCTACAACTAGATGCTGCAATGGTTTGTCTTTAATAAGAATACTGTAGTTTTCCCCAGAACATGCAGGAAAAGCTAGTCTGTCACAAACTTATGGAGGTGTCTCCAAACTGTTAAACATCGAGGTGTCTACCTCCAATGTCAGAAAAATAAAAAATGGATGTGTTCTGGGGTTCCTACACTCAGGTGGGACTATTCTACGTTTATGACTATCAGTCAGAATCCTTCCACAAAGAACTCCACCTTCGTGTGTAAAGTTAGTGGTGGTAATAATACATTTGTAAATTATGTTGTAGGATGCTCCACTGCCTCATTTGAGGAGCCCGAGACCTGTATGTCAAAACTTAGGTGACAATCTACACTAGAAAATGGTGAATAGCAAAAATTGTTGAGTTACACCTAGATGAAGTAGTAAATCTACATGTGAGTAAATATGTCTGAGTATATTTACCTTTGTTAATGGGCCTTTAGTATTGCCCTTTATAACATGATGGTGGCTTTCTGCACCCATATCTAGCCTGGGGCATAGGTGAAATAAAGAGACAGGACAGACAAGAGGAGACGGGTGTGCAATTAGGTGTTGAAAGGCAACATGGCACTCTTGATGGCTGTGTGACTAATGGGGCATGTCCCCCTCCCCTCTTCTTATGTCGCATGGCAGTTTACCACAATAGGGAACATTTACTTATGCAGAAATTGAGGGCGAATAGACCCATTGCATGATTTACGTTGTATGCCATTTGTCCAGATACAATAAGGAGAGGAGGATAAATTGTTTATTACAAAAAACAATACTATTTACAGGGCTGTTTTTCTAGCCTGATGAAAGCCTGGGACCTTTAATGGCCTACAGAAAAAGGCTGAAACATTAAAAATAGAAAGGATGTATGGTCATTATACCCCGTTGACACCCCACATATTTTTTTTATCTATACCATGGACACCCTTTATTAAAGGGAAAACTGGTATTCATACAGTATTTTTATTTCCCAGTAGCCCCGGCTGAAATAATAACTTTTTAAAAAAATTCTTTTTATTCATCAAACTCGATCCATCCATGTACATAATAGTCGTCAGACAGGTATGTTCTACACAGCTTCCGTTACAGGGAGAGCGACAATACACATATATGGAAAAAGTCACAAACATCAAATATGACACATCATTACGGATAATTACACCATCACTCCCAGACCTACATTCCCCCTCCCTCTCCCGTTGCTAGGGCCTATATTTCTCCCATGGATACCAGATCTTTTCCCATTTCTTTGGACAGCCCCTACTCTTGTAAACTACTTGTTCTGCCAATTGGCAGCAGTCCATGTCCATTACCCAGTTGGAAAGTTTTGGTGGGTCTCGTGCCCCCCACATCTGTGCGATACTTCGTTTTGCAACCCCTGAAGCTAACATGAGCCATGTTTGTGTATGTGCAGGCCACCGGTCTTCCCCCGTGACCCCGAGCAAGTGCCAGCGTGCATCTGGTTATATGCGAATTCCCAAAACTTCTGACATCACCCCGACAACTCCAGCCCAGTAGTGTTGGATTCTGGGGCATCCCCAGATGATATGGAAGAATGTGGAAATAATATCTTAAGTGCTCCATGAATTATGGTTGAGCCAGTCCTGGTTTATAGGAACCAGGATGAGACCAGATAACGAAGCATGCAGCTAACAGAGTGGGTAAGGTTGTTTACAAAACCTAAAAAGGTTTCCTGTGGGCTGCCTTCCATTGTTTTCATTCTCAATTCCAATTGGAAATCTTGTTGGCCATATGTTGTAGGATACCTTGTTGTGATGTGAAAAATGTTACTTACTGGTAATTATAGTTCATCAGCATTGGTATCTTTCAGAGATACACATGCTTGAGTCATTCCCCGTTGTTGAGGTGGGAATCCCACGGTACCCTTACAATAGCAGGACAAGGCACTGTGTGCCTGAAAAAGCCTAAAAACAGTGCCACTTTATTAGCACATTCACCTCACTGAAAAGACTTAGGGGCATATGTATCAAATACCGTTATTGCGATTCTCAAATAGCGATTTTTAGAGAATCGCTATTTGAGAATCGCAAAACGGGATGTAATAAAAAATTCGCAAATATTTTGCGATTCCTTGGCATTCCTTAAATCGCAATTAAGGAATACCTTCCCATTCATTCCCATGGGCCTAGAGGCCCATAGAAATGAATGGGAAGACATTCGCAATTTGCAAGTACCCATTAGGTACTCGCAAATTGCGAATGCAATTTCAAGGGTGCAAGGGTGTCATAAGGACACCCTGTTGCACCCCTGAAATGAGCATGTGTGCACATGTGGCACACCTACATGCCCTAAGGGCATGTATGCGTGCCACATGGCACTTTGAAAAATGCCAAAAGTGCATTTTTCAAAGAAATCGCAAATTACCACCAACTTGAAGTTGGTGGTAATTTGCGATTTCTTAAGGAGAAATCGCACAACTTGGGTGCTTTCTACATCGCATTTAAGGAATCGCAATTTGCGATTCCTTAAACGCATTCGCAAAATAGGGAATCGCAAATTTTGCAATTCCCTATTTTGCGAGGGCCTTTTGGGATGATACATTCCAAAAGGCTTTTTCCCGTTCGCAAACGGGCGGATTCTGAGAATCGGCCCGTTTGCGAACGGGAAATGGGCTTCATACATATGCCCCTTAAACTTCAGCGAGTCAGGTGAGAGTGGCCTTAGACTTACCCCTCCCAAAGGCCATCTCACCTTAGATTTTTAAGGCAACTGTGAAAATGTTTAATAGCAACAGACTAATCTGGGTGACCATCACTTCGGAGGGGGCCGGGGGAGGGTGGGGCATCTGAATCTATGGCAGATACCAACATTGGGAACTACAGTTACAGGCAAGTAACTTTTATTTCTTTTCCAGTATTGAAGTGTAGATGGGTTCTGGTGTTCCACAGTCAACAGCTATTAGTTGTTTAGCAGCTGTTAGCAAAGGGCTTGTTATGATTCTCTGTTCTTTGGTCTTGTGTGTTGCCCTTTAGCTTTCAAGCCTAATACATCAACATATGGAGAGCAGAATGTGGAGTTCCATCACCGGTTAGTCATACTGAGCACCTCTTTCCAGAAGTGTCTAATCTGATTTAGAGTTAGGCAGAGGGTTACTCTATAACAAACGTGACTGATATCCTGTCCAACTAATTACAAGTGCCAGTAGGACAGATTGCACTTGTAATAAGGCGGGCAGGATACCTGTCCCATTTGAGATGGAGTAATTCGTCTGCCAAACTTTAAATCAGGCTCTAAGTTTGACACACGCCCACCAAACGTGTAAATTTGAGCCCTCCAGCAATCACCTTTTTATTTTTAACACTGTTCTCTAAACGTGACATTTTTATGATTAGTAATAATGTCTTCCCATAACTTTTACCATTTTTTATTTATCTTTCTCCTTTTCAGTGACCTTAAATTCTGATTTGTATTGTTGGTATGATTTGACCTTTCCGTTGGCGAATAGATCACTAATTATACAACATTCACCTTCCCTCCATTTCAAAGCTGGGGGTATTTCAGGGTTAATGTGGATTGATATGAAGGGAGAGGGGTGTGTAGTCAAGCCTCGGTTTCTATCCACTTCATTCCTGTTTCTCATTTACATACTTACATATGCATTTTTAGGTCTGGGTTGTTTGGGTAAGCAAAAAACACCCTAAAGGGATGTTCTGTCTCTTAGTACCCATTTTTATCAGTTTCTTGAGAGATTCAGAGGAGCCTCAAGTGAGCTGCTTGATAGTATCTCCAGAGGTCAAGAAAGGCTAGACCCACCTTAGATCTTGAGAAAAAAGGAAACACGGCAGCAAGGGATATTTAAAGCTGCACTAACCAACTATACACCCTTGTAATGAAAGGCACAGAATTTAAGTTGCCCACCTCCAAGGTCCACTGCCAACAGACCTATCTACTGAAATGAAAAAAGAAAACACAGAGAGGCAACACAAAGATAAAACAGCATAAATGCTATACAAAATCTCTCGTTTTCCGTTTTCCCCAGCGCAGGACGGAAAGCAGAGCCACAGGATCACCACTTTCCAGCCCAGAAGAGCACTATCGTGACGTGAAGGGATTTGCCATCGCCAGTCAGACCCAGCGAGGAACCCTCTTCATCAACTTCTCCGATATTACTGCTCAACCGACTGTTTTGAACGTTCTTAGATGATCGGATTGGATGAATGGAAAACACTCGGTGTGACTTTTCTTCATTAATTGGAGGTCCCACTGATTTCTTCACCATCTGTGGAGCGAAGAGAATACCTTATCAGTTGCAGAACGGTTTTTATTGCCCTGATGAAGCCCTATTTAGGGTGAAACGCGTTGGCTGTATTGGCGTTTTGTTGCTTCAAATCAAGCAATAAATAAAAAATTGGATCAACGTCATTGAAGAGTCCGGAGAGATTTTGTATAGCATTTATGCTGTTTTATCTTTGTGTTGCCTCTCTGTGTTTTCTTTTTCCACCTTAGATCTTGGTGCTGACATCGGTTTTCTTGAAATTCTAGCCCTTTTACCCCAACACAACTGTTTCTAGTTTTTCTGCAGAGAAATTATTTCTTCTTTTAAAATTGGGGTGATATTGCTTGGAACACAATGAGAAGGTGGGGTGAAACTTTCATTTTTACCCTGGCAGTTCTTCCCAACCATGAAAGTGGGAGAAGGCTCCATCCGTCCATGTGTGCCAATATTTCTTTTTCAGGAGCAGCCAGTTAACTTTGACCATCACTTCCAATTGATGAGGTGATATTTAGACCCAGGTACCTTATATGTTTCTCGCCCATCTAAAGGGAAATTCAGTTAGTAATTCTCCAATCACTTCCCATGGGAAGGTGATATGATATATTTTAGATCTGTCCTTGTTTATGTTTTACTTGGCTACTGTTTCAAAAGTGCCTAATTGCCATGTGAGAGTCAATAGTATCTCCTTGGTTCATTGAGGATCATTAGCGCATCGTCAGCAAATAAATATATTTTATGTTGCTCGCCCCCAAAGGTTATTCATTTTATCTCAGGATCCTCCCTTATTGTTGCAGCGGGGGCTCAAATGACAGCTCAAACAGGAGTGGTGAGAGGGGACAGCCCTGACATGTCCTCCTCTGCAATTGCATCATCTTTGACGTGTTTCCATTAACAAGGATCTAAGCTACTGAGTCTTTGTAGCTGGCAAATATCCAACTGCTGATTAACTCAGGATCCTCCCTTATTGTTGCATCCAGGGGCTCAATGTATGTAGAAAACAGGAGTGGCGAGACGGGACAGCCATGACGTGTTCCCCTCTGCAATTGAACTACCTCTGACTTGTTTCCATTCAAAAGGATCTTAGCTATACTGGGTCTTTGTAGCTGGCAAATATCCATCTGCTGAATCATTATCCAAACCCCAGCCTTTGGAGGGTGATCACCAAGGAATCCCAGCTTGCATGGTCAAGTGACTTTTCGGCAATTCAGCAGATAGTGCAGCCATGACTGCCGGTATTCCTTTCCTGTCTGCTTTTTCTCTCTGATGTGTGACTCTTCTAATAATTTCGCGCTATACATACTTTATAAATAAATAAATATAGTCATGGGTTTGATTGAATCTGATGAAACCAGACTAGTCAGTATCAATGAGCTCTGGTAGATATGTATCAAGTCTATGTGCTAAATTTTAGTGAAGAGTTTAGTATTGAGGTTTACGCAGGCATTTTGTCTATATGATTTACTCTCTTTGGGGTCTTTTTCTTGTTTCAAAATCAGCATGATACAGAATTTTCTCATAGACTAAATTAGGCCAGACTCTACTCCAAACGAGTTGAAGAGGTATGTTAATGGTTTTATTATGGTTCCCTCTAGAAATCTGTATAAGGCTGCCGTGAAGCCATCCAGCTCCAATGCTGTTCCCCATTTAGCAATCTAATGGCATCTTTAACGTCCTCCTTGGCTATGGGACTCTACAAATATTCTTTTAGTCCCTCGTTAGATGAAGTAGTCAGCAGTTTTCTTCTGCCTCCCTGTGTTGCCCCCATTGTAGAGATGCTGTTAGAAATGTTTTAAAGGTTTCCAGTTTCACCTTCTTATCACTCTTGGTTTCTTTTCTGGAGTATAGAATTTCTGTTTAGAATGTCTGTTTATTAGTTGTAGGGCTAGCGACCTGCCTGTCTTATTATTCTTTGCATAAAATGTCTGTTGGAGTCATAATAGGGTTTTCTCTAATCTATTTGTTTTGAGTATTGTTAACTATCCCGTGAGTCTATTGATTTTCTTCACTTTCCCAGCTGTGGTTTGAACTTTCTGATATTGGATCCATAATTCTTTGGCTGTTCTGTCATGCTAAATTTCAGTTTCCTAGTGTTAAGTTTGTCAAGAGCTATCGGGAATGCCCTAATTTATGCCTTTAAGGTGACCTACTTTATGAACTTTGTCGCCTTCATGTCTCCGTAGGAAATCCACCATTGGATTGTGGCATTGTTGTAGGTTTGCAGGGTCTCGAAGTAGGAAATCCTTGAGCCTCCATCTGCATCTGTGTCCCTCCTGGAATCACACTTCACATTCCATCAGCAAGTGTGAGTGGTCTAGAAAAATGATGTCTCCCATTTCCGCCTTCCTCACTGTACCTAAGAATCTCTTGTCTATAAATGTTTTGTCTTTTTTACTATATGTCCTATGGAAGGCAGAGTAGGAGTAGTTCTTTCGGATTTGTGAGTGTATTCACATATGCCTACTAGGTCTATTTCCTCTTTTCGATTCTTAAACATTTTGCTAACTGCTTTGTAAATAAGGCACTGATTGTTAGATCAATTTAATGCACCATCCTAATCCCAGTTGAACTCACCTCCTATAATAACATCTCCCTTTTAAGAGGTCCCTGAGTGTGTGCAGGCATTGGTTAATATAAGGTTCCTAATCAGAATTAGGAGTGTTTATGCCTAGTACAGTTATAATGATTTCCTGATATTCTCACTGTATGAGGATGTTATCTTTCTTCGTCAGTGTGATGAACGGCTCAGTGTTATGTCTGATTACAATAGCTACTTCTGCCATTTTAGGTGGTGCAGAGGAGGGAATCATAGCAATATCTGGCTTCATAGAATGGAATATATGGTTCCATAGCCTTTGTCTTTTATTAGGAGGCTTTAGACCACTCCTATTCATCAATAACAGTTTGAGCATTAATCTTGAGTTATGTTATGTCACTATGTGCTGTTCATGTTATGTGGGTAGCTAATGTCCATGGCTCAATAACATCAACAGAATTTCAGCAAACATAGATGTTTGTGTTAGACTTTGGGCAGAGTTGGCACTGGAGGAACTCTATGGTAAACGAGAACCAGCACCCATTTTCCTGTTGTAATTTTCACCCATTCTCTCTAAAGATGAAATTTTCCTAACTAGGGGGCTGGAACTCTGAAATATGGGAAATGTGGTTGTCAGTGCCAGGGACTCAGAGGGGCCTGGCCAAACACCGATGCGGTAGGTCAAGGAATACAGAGCTCCCAGCCGGTGAGCCCTCATCCTATAACATCCTATACAAATACAAACCCCAGGGGGTCCCCATCCCTAATAGGGACCCCTGGAGTAGCAAAATGCACCTGGACCGCCCTGCAAGCGGCCACTGTGGTAATATCGGTGAGCTTAAGGTGACTCGCATACCCTCCAAGATGGCGTGTGCAAGATGGCGGCTGCAATGGGCTGATAGCGGTGCGGGGCTCCGAAGCTAATGGCGCAGATTGGAGGGCAACTCCCGACAGAGACACCGGGAAGCTGAGCACGAGTGTAGTGGCCATGACCTGAATGATTTGGAGTGGCCCGGAGGGCCTTAGCACCCGCCTGGCCTGAACTGGTGGATGAGAAACGTAGCGAAGGTGCGGCGATGTAACTGGGCCTCCACTTCATAAGGGAAGCGACTGCTCCTGGAGTGCTCGTACAGGTGGCGCTCTGGGCAGAGAGCCGGCAACGAGGTGACAACAGCACGTAGGGGACAGGCTGTGATCTTTGCCGATGAGCCCCTGAGGGTATGGCCGGCCCGCTGTGGATCGGTGACAGGTGAGAGGCAGGGTCTGGGCTCGGGCGTGTACTCGAGGAGGCCGAACGGGCCCTAGGGTGGCCCGCGGAGGGCCTGGCTGCTTCTGCTGGTGGGGTCTTGTCTATCTGCACCGACCCATCACCAGTTGAATATGGTGCTGCATCCTAATTGATGACTGACAGGTCGTTCACCTCCTGCCGAGCTTGTGGAGCAACGAGGGCAGCCTGAAGTGAACCCGGGGCCGGGCGAGTGGAGGTGGTCCTGAATAAGGCTTACATCTCATGCAGCCCTTGGAACAGTAATACATCCAGGATAGAAGGAGTGCTGAGGAGAGGCCAGCACAGAGGTGCGAGGGAATCTGTGCTTTTTGGAAGGCCTGGGGCCCCTGGGGGTGCTGGATGGGAAGAGTGGACCTGCCCTACTAACTCCACAAGACGTCTTTGGCCCTAAAGGAGTAGTGTCAAATAAACGGAGTGAACTGTATCACTGGCTGGCGGCTCACGACCTGGGCTGACCCCCAATATTGGATACTGGCTCACCATTTGCAACCATACCAGTGTAAGCTGTGGGAAGAGCTCTACCTCCCTCGTCGTAGGGCCCAGAACAAGACTGCTGTTTTGGCGACTGGGGCCCCCTGCCTGAGAGCCTCTCCTCTCTGCCTATAGAGGGACAGACGCATGTGAGGTATGTGCCGGACTGCTATGCCTACTTGAGGGCACCGGGGGCTCCTGGCTTGTGGCTGCACAGTGGTTACAGTTACTGAGCTACTGAATGTTGCCGATTGATTACCATGGGCAAGATAACTTGGCGGCACGACCAGGATACGCCTGGCCCGACAGCGGTCGCAGGCTCAGCTGGGGAGACAGCAGGAATGTTACCGCTGTCACATGAAGGAGACCAGGAGCGATTTACACTCCGCGGTGTCATGCAGGCTATCACTGCTTCTAGGGTGGCTCTGTAAATGAAGATTGATACCATAGGACAGATCTGAGTCTCTAAAAAGATGACCACCGGCATCTCACGGAACGTGTCATGACTGCCGAACGTGCGCTGGCGGAGATACCTCCAGATGTCTCCGCGCTGCATGACAGACTGGCCACTGTGGAAGGTAAAGTCAGAACGCTGGAGCTCAGGGCTGAGGCCAGTGAAAATAGGTCAAGAAGAAACAATGTATGAATCATAGGCCTGCCAGAACGCGCAGAGGGAGACAATATGGTAGACTATTTGGAACATTGGCTAAGCGATGAGGTGGCACCAGAGGGCCTCTCCCTGTTTTACGCCCTGGAGAGGGTGAACAGAGTTCCAGCTCTCCCACCCCAGCTAGGGGCACCCCCACACCTGATAGTGGCCAGATTCCTTTACTACAGAGACCATATTCTAACGCAGGCTAGGCTGAGGGGGAGCCTTAAAGTAGCTAACAGTAAGGTTATGATCGTCCCAGACTTTACAGGGGAGGTGCAAAAGCAATGTTTCACGTTTCTAGAGGCTAAGCGCCGGCTACGCCAGATGAGCATACCCTGTGTTATGTTGCTTCCGGCCCACCTGCGAGTGGTACCACCGGAGGGAGTACAGTTCTTCTGGACCCCACAGGAAGTGTGGGACTGGATTGTGGCACACCCGCTGGTTGGGCCCTGAGGGGAGTCCCTATGACGCATAATTAGGTGCTAGAAGATGAAGAAAGGGAGTGCTGGTGCTCCAATGGGGATGAGGTGCAGCGCCAGCGAGTGGACAGGGCGATGGCAGAAAGGAGCAGGGGCGGAGCAGGCCCGATATCTTCGCTGAGTGAAGAAGCGGGCCAGAACTATGACTGCACCAAAAATACTAGCTCCGCAGAGGACTCGGATATTGAACTGCCTAGATTCACAACTGGCAAAGCTGATGACCTTTTATACTGTGGGGTGGAGGGCTACATATGTTTGAGCATGATTGCTGATAACAGAGGGGGCCAGTTTAAATAGATATTTTTGACTCATCCTCTTATTTAGCGTCACAAACCCTGGGGTACAGGTCATGATTTATCCTAGTTCGGATGGGGGACCCGGCTGAGAAGTGGTCATTGCTTTTACCCTCATTGAGGTTGTTGTGTGTACAACCACAAATGTATGCCTGTTGGTACCATGTTTGGATGAGGAGAGTTGCTCTGCTTGTCCTGGGAAGTGAGAGTTGAGTCCGTTGATGTTTGTTTATACTAAGATGGGGTTTAAGACATGCCTGGTATGAGACCTTCTATGTGTGAACAAATGCGGAATGCTGGAATCACGGTAGGATGCACGTCTGTAGAGGTCAATCAAGACATATTTTTGCTGTTTCATGGCATCCGCCGTAACATACAAGGTTTTATCGTAGAATCTTAGGAGGATGCACACTATGACCAAACGGCATAAGATCTTCTTATATCTCAATCGGAGAGGAGTGTAGATAGCATTACTGCAAGAAATGCATCTTATTGCCAAGGAGGGTGTAGCACTGCACTGTAGGTTGCGGGGACAGGCTTAATATACTGACTATTTGGCCTTCGCTAGGGGTACTCTGGTGTGGATTAGGCCTGGGGTCCCCTTCCAACACACAGGACATTTGATAGACCCAGTGGGTCGCTATTTGGTGGTTACCGGTAGGTTAGACGGCCGAGACATCACAATAGGCAGCATTTACTGTCCCAACGTCGAACAGACAATGTTTCTGGCCGCACTATCGAGAGTATAGGCCCCCTATCTGGTAGGTCAGCCCTTCTGGGGCGGAGGATTACAACTGTGTGGCTGATCCCGCATTGGATCACTCTCATCCTCCCCTGCGGGATTCCCCAATCGTTCAAGTGGCGAGAGCGTTCATGGAATGACAGACCCAGTGGGGCCTAGTTGAGTTTTCGAGTCTACATCATTCAGGGGAGCGGGACTATTAATTTTTTCCCACTTGCGTGAGCTACATGTGAGGCTGGTGGCGTTCTTGTGTACACCTAATGTGCATGGACCGATCACATCTAGCGAATACCTTTCAAGGACTTTATCAGATCATAATCCCTTATTGCTCAGGCTGAATTGGGGAGCGACACTGTATCCCTACACGGCAGCTGAAGCCAGAGGCCCTAGAGGACTTGGTTTTTAGAGACGCCAGTGAGATGGCCCTCAGACAATACGGTGATCAGGGGTCTGTGTATCTCAGAATAAATGGAAGTCCGAAGGACCCTATTGATGGAGACAATTGCAGCGGAGGAGACCCTGAGAGACACTGAGAAGCACAGGCCCGGGCATCCAGAGGAACAGGCTGCATTGTTGGAAGAAAAAGTAACAGAACATGTCGAGCGTCTGAGGTGCTTTGATTACAGAAATTATATGTTAATAGCACATGCAGAGAGGGACTGCACTGGTGCGCTACTAGTGTGGCTTGCCAACCCATTGAAGCGGGGTCGGTTATAGTCGAGCTTCGAGGGGACAATGGCAACACCTTGTTCCACCAAGTAGATATTAATCTTGCATTCCAGGGCTACTATTCTAATTTATATAGTAGTAAGGCTACCTGCTCAGCTGCTGAGATTGAGGCCTTTCTGGAGCGATAGTCCTACCGGCTGTGCCCCTAGAGGAGGCAGATGATCTGGGTGGCAATATTACACTTCGTGAGATTACAGCAGCCATAAAATCTATAGCTGGAAACAAAACTTCTGGCACAGACCGGCTACCAGTGGAGTTTTACTCCACTTACGTGGAGAACCTCAGCCCCGATTAGTGGAATTATATAAAGCAGCCGGAGATACTTCCTGAGACTATACGGGATGTGCTGAGTGTTCCCCTCCTGAAGCCTGGGAAACCCGCTCATGACATGAAGGCCTACAGGCTGGCGTCGATGTTAAACCTAGACTATAAGACACATCGAAATCAAGCAGGGTTTATCCCAGGTAGAAATATGTCCCTTAACATCAGGAGACTGCTTAGGTTGTTGGACGCCTACACATACAACAAAGAGGAGGCCGTGATTTTTGCGGTCGACATAGAGAAGGCGTTCTATAGCCTAGAATGAGCCTACCTCTATAGTGTAATGCAGCGTTTTGGTCTAGGCCCGAGATCTGTTGCTTGGACCCGCATGTTATATACGGACTCTTCGGCCAGGGTGCGGACAGGTAGCATTATATCAGAGAGCTTCTGGGTGGGACGGGGCACCAGGCAGGGTTGCCCGCTGTAGCCCTTGCTTTTTGCCCTTGCCATGGAGCCATTAGCTTGTCATGCCAGGGCCGGAATTGCGTATCAAGGCATGGTGGTGTCAGGTGAGAGCCGCCTTATTGCACCTTACGCAGACGATCTCTTGCTCTTCCTCCGAGATGTTGGGGAGGAGGACTTGGGTGGGGCGTGAGAGCTCCAAACACAATTTGGGATGATCTCGTGCTTACAGGTTAATTGGCAAAAGTTGTGTCTTTTCCCAAGCGAGCAAACAGACAGCCCAGAGGAATTTGAGGCGTGATCTGGGAATCTCGGTGCTTGCCATACCTAGGGGTGAAGATTTATCATGACCCTGCAGATCTTCTAGAGGGCAATGTGGGGAGGCTATTCACAGGGTCATATCCAGCGCTGAATTCTGGGCAATGCTTCCTCTCTCCGTAGCGTGGAGGGTTGCCTTATTAAAAATGGTAGCTCTACCTATTTTGTGGTCCTAAGCATGTGGATTCCCCTGAGACTTTTCTGAGATCTCACCACGCTTTCCACAAGCTTCATTTGGGGGTCGGGCAGCAGGAGAGTGGCATTGTCTACAGTACAATGACCAACAGAGGAGGGGGGCCTAGCCCTCCTGGACTTTGAGACTGATTATTTGGCAGCGCAGCTGCAATGGCTCACACAATGGATGGTGGGTAGGGTCACCCAGAGGAAAGTCATGAGCCCTGATGTCCCAGATATTCCGCGCTTGTCCCGAGCCTTACTACGCTTGCCTACTCTTTTTTTTATTGCATTTTATTGAAACACAGCTGTGACATACAATAATCACAAAAAGAAACAGCAGCGCTTCTAGTTACAGGTGTGGCGCTTGCCACAATAACATCATATTGTTATGTTGAATACTGGCGTCTAATAGGATGGATCAGTCCTCGTCCGTCGCCAGGGCTGCTAATACCAGTTTACCTTAGTTCAGAGCATTCTAACAGCTGGTATAACAGGGTGAAGATGGGGTAGTAGATATAAGACAAGGGAGGGATAAGGGAAAAATAGGGAAGGAGAAGGGGAAGGAAGAAAAGGAATGACGAGAAGGGAGGGGGAGTTGGTCTCCTCTTAATTATCATTCTCTGGTATCACAGGCATCCTCATCAGGCATACATCGCTAGCAATCCTAAACCCCAATTGCAGGTGTCATACCCGGAGAGATAGGGTCACTCTCATCTTGTTCACACACACTGAGATATCGCTGTAACGGTTCCCAGATGTCCCTGGGGCGCGCCTGCGCCGGCATGAGTTCCCAGTATGCACATAGTTGTCCACAGCAAAACCTAGCAGCCTTGAGTCAATCCGCCTCGCAGGGGGTGCGCCTGCGGCCCCAGCACATCGCTATTCTACGCTTAGCAAGCAACAGGAGCAACGCAACTAGTTTCCTATTCTCCGCAGGCCAACCTCTCACGTAACCCAGCAATCCAATCATAGGAGAACATTCCAGGCGGAGATCCAACATTCTCTCTAGCGAGTTGAAGATGGTTACCCAATATCTGTGAATATCAGGGCAATCCCAGGCCAAGTGTAGAAAAGTCGCCGGACTTGTCCGGCATTGCGTGCATCCAGCCGCCTCACTCAAGCCAACTCGCTGCAACTACTCAGGCGTTCTGTATAGTCAGTGCAGGAACTTAAAATGAATCAGGCGCATCCTGTAGTTGGGGGAAAGCTCACAGGCCTGCGCGCAGCAGAACCTCCACTGTTCCTCGGTTATAGCTAAGCCTAGTTGACCCTCCCATCCCCGCTGTGCTTCGGGAAATCAAACCGGGGCTATGCGCTGCATCGCCGCGAAGAGGTGAGTGATGCGCCTGCGGGGTGAGGGGTTAGTTAGAAAGTCTTCCAGTACCTGAAATGTGGGGGGACGCCATCGGGAATGAGGCAAAGAGCACTATGAAGTGCACTATGAAGCTGGAAGTACGTCAGTCTGTCCAACATATCGGTCCCGACCCCGCCAAGCACCCTGTCCTGTCCTACAAAGACCTCTTCGGGAAATGCGTCCCCCATCGTGTTTAGGTGGAGCTTTGTTAGCCTGGAGCAGACCCCCGTGTCAGCTGTAAATGGTAGCATGGGGTATCTAGCTAGTGGTATGGAAGGGGCATATAGCAACTCTAGTCTCGCTCTACGTTTCAGCCCGTGCCAGGCCCTAAGTGTGCAACCTATCGTGTCCATCCCCCTGCGAGGGTTGGTCTGCATATATAAAGGGCGGTGATTAACGGCGTTGGTGCTGCTTGATCGTGCTCTGGCGCGGTATGTGCCATGAATTGCGTTGGATATATCCTGTGGAAGCTGAACTTGGCTTGTGCACACAGGTAGTAAAGCTCCATATCAGGTGCACCAAGTCCACCCTGCTCAAAAGGTAGCGTTAGTGTTTCTCATGAAATCCGGGGCTGCTTGCCAGCCCAGGCAAGAGAAATTAAATTTGATCGTAACCTACGCCTGAAGGCACTGCTGAGGGGATTGGAAGGTTGATAAACAGGTACAAGAACTTAGGGAGAATCACCATCTTGGCGATCGCCAGGCGTCCTGTCAGAGACAAAGGTAGCTTTACCCATCTTGGTAAGCGATTCTCCAACCACTCCATCAGTCTACCATAGTTAGAGCGTCACAGCTCATCTGTGTCCTGGCTAAGCCAAATCCCCAAGTACTTCACTGGGCCGTCTGCCCATCTGAGGGGAAACTCCGACTGGAATCGCACCGTGGCCTGCATGAGCGGAAATATTATCGATTTGCTCCAATTTATGCCAACCCCTCTAAAGATCACCGAACCGCGTAAATTCTCGTATCGGGGGTCAAGGTTTTCCTCGGGGTGCTTAACATACAGAGTCACATCATCTGCATAAAGTGATACAAGGACCACCCTCGGCTGGAAGGCTATCCCACGGCATGCATGTGCTGCTAGAGACAGGCCGCTAGGGGCTCCATGGCTAACGCAAATAGGATTGGGGCAACGGGCATCCCTGTCGGGTGCCCCGGGTCACCGAAAACGGTGGAGAAACCACCCCATTCAAGCTGTTGGCTTAGTGTATAAAAGAGCGATCAGATCGAGGAAATTGGAGAAGAGGCCGAACTGGGCTAGGAGCGCAAACAGGTAGGGTCACTCTAGGGAGTCGAACGCCTTTGTGGCATCGAGAAAAATAGCCGCTGCCGGCAATGAGGGATCGATTTCCTGCATTGTGGCAAAGAAGGTGTGCAAATTGTGGGATGTGGCCCTCCCAGGGACAAAGCCACATTGGTCAGGCCGCATAAAGGTGGGCAGGAGTCTAGATGCAATGAGTTTAGCAAGACTTTTGTTGTCCAAGTTAATCATGGACAGCGGCCTGTAGGAGTCGCACCTCATGGGGTCTTTGTCCAGTTTCAATATCGTTGCGATGAGCGCCTTGCGGAGAGACGGGGGAAGCTCGTCCCTCCCCATCGCGTCCTCATACATATCAATAAGGTGTGGCACAATGAGATCTTCATATTCTTTGTAAAAAGCAGCCGAGAGGCCATCAAACCCTGGCGTCTTATCCCCAGGTAGGGCGTGAATGATAATAATCACTTCTTCCTTTGAGAATGGCTCAACTAAGTATTTCTGGTGCCCATCTCCAAGCCACAGCAGTTGAATCGAGTCAAAAAAATCGGTTAGGTCGGGGGGAGGGGGTATATGCTTGTTACGCAGCATACAGCAATGAGTAAAAGGAGGTTATAGAGTGTTAGATTGCCGCCTGCCCCATGACTTCTTCATTGTCAGCATTAATAAGTGTGTGTACATAGTCGCTCGCCCAGGGTTTCCTTAGTAGCCCTGCAAGAGTCTTACCCACTCTGTCCCCCTTGCCATCTCTTCGCGCTTGGGCTTCTTTTCCCAAGAAATGTGACTTCCACTCAGCAGCCTCCTCAAATTCGACTATCTTACTTGCATTCCCTGATCTGTCCCAGTCAGGGTCTGGTATCACGTTGTAATCCCCGCCCCACAGGATCGCCCCGGGACCCAATTAGTCAATCAGCCTCCATACCTCTGCAAAAAAGTCTGGGTCTTCAACATTAGGACCATATATAGAAGCCAGCCTGACAGGATGTCCCCCAAGTGTGCCTGCAATCATGACATATATCTACTGCGCTTGGCAAAGGGACCTCCACTGGCGCCAGGGCAATCCTTTCCCAATGACAATCGCCTCCCCGCGCGCATAATTTGAGTAGCAAGCAACACACTTTTCTCCAATCCAGTCTGCGCGCAGATGCTCCCTAGTGCGGTCAGTCAGGTGCAGCTTTTGCAAAAACATATATCCGCGCCCTGACGGTTCAAATAAGCCGTCACCAGCTGCGTTTTACGTTTGTCGTTAAGGCCACGGACATTCCAAGTGATCAACTTGAAATGGGCCAGACATTCCGTGCGCCCCTCTGGGCACCATACATTTCTGTAATGCTGCATACCATAAGCTTGATTCCAGTTTCAAAGAGGGAAGAGAAGACCGACAAGGGGGGGGAGGGAAAAGGAAACAGCAAAATTACAGCTTACCTTAGGAACACTAATTCTACCCAACACAAGACCCACCCACCTCCCACAACCGCCACCCAGTCTGGCTGGTTAAAGCCCTCCCACACCCCAAATGGACGTCTAAGGCCAACCGTTTGATGACAAATGGAAACCATCCCTGGGGGGGGGGACCGCTAGGGGCCCAGTTCAACGCAGCACGTATTGCTGGGTGGTCGGACAAAAATCGGGCAGTGGGGCCGAGCCCCATGCCACCCGGACAGCAGCATCCCAGGCATGCAATCGGAATACTAAGTTCAGGAAAAGCAATAGTTACTTCCCCGCAGGGTGTCGTGTGCAGATTCACATACTGGTTACACAGATCACAGCAGGAGTGGCAGGTGTCGCTATTCACCTCTAGTTGTTGTTGCTGATGTGGCTCTCAGCCTTGTCCTCTCTCCTGTCTTGGGATCGCCCGGCCTGACGAAGCCCACGCACATATTTGGTGGCGAGTTTAGGGTCCGTGAAGTATGAAATCTTGCCAGCGTGGAAGATGCACAACTTTGAGGGGTAGAGCAGCGAATATTTGATCTCATGCTTCTGGAGCCGTTTTTTAACAGGAAGAAACTCACGTCTGGCCGCCTGCACCGTAGGGGTAAAATCAGGATAGAACGATACGTTGTTTCCCTGGTAGCATACATCCCTCCGATCTCTCGCCATCCGGAGTACAGTGTTTCTGTCCCTATAGTTTAACAGGCGTGCGATGATTGGCCTGGGGGGAGGGGGCCTCGGGTCGAGTTCTCGGGCCCAGTGATCTGTGCGCTCGTTCAACTATGCAAACGGCAGAAAGCGATTCACTGCACAGAGATCTCAGCATGTCTTCGATGTAATCTTCCATTCGGGACATGGCGGTGGACTCCGGTATTCCCAGAATGCGTAAATTATTTCGCCTGGATCTGGCCTACAGGTCTTCATTTTCATTCCGGATCACTTCAAGCACCTTCTCCATGCTGAGGAGTTTCTCCTGTGCGTTTACTCCATCATCTTCGATTTGGGAAGTGTGTTGTTCTAAACGTTCGATTCATTCATCATGGCCAGTCACTTTGTCTTCCAGCCTGTCCGCAAGAAAATCAATTTTGTGGTCAATTGCGGTAAGGGAGTACTTCAAGTCTTTAAACATCTCACGGATATCTAGTTCCGTTGAGGTCGCCTCGGTCACTCCCATCCCTCGTTGGTCCTCCTCCACAGACTCTGTGCTCTTAGGTTGTCTACTCTGGTCAAAGACCAGTTTAGACTGCCGAGTGTCCACCTTACCCATGGTGATGTGGGTCTGCCATGCCCCCACCGGGTTCTCGTTGCTGTCAGTGGCACAACCTGCAGTCCATGCAGGTCGTTTATTACTCAGTGGGAGGGGGGGGGGTACTCTGATGGCTGGGAACCAGTTCCCACGGGCCTGAACTTTGCCCACACTGCCCTGTTTCCACACGGCTTAGGAGGCCTGATGGCCCCTTCCTGATAGTTACAAATGGTCCCTTGTTCCTGGAAGGTCTGCGGTGTGCTGCCCGGGGCCCAGCAGCAAGCCCAAGCCAATGCTGTCTCTCAAGGAGTTGTCGGACCCTATGGGAGTCTTCCTGCGCTTAGGTGTAGCATTCAGTGCAGGCACTGAGCTCCTCTTATAGCTACTGCCTAGTCGCCAAGCACTTTGCCTAACCTTCTGCCCTCAGGGTCTAGTCGGGCCTCAACTCCTCTGGGTCCCTTGATGTCAGCCCTCCAGCACTTCACTGCTCAGATGTCCCCCAGCACGGCCCTCGGCGTCTGCCACGGTCTCCCCACGTCTAGCGCGTGAACTGGTGCAACTAAGGTCTCCTAGGGCCCCCCGGTTGCAATCGGTCCAAGCCCGCCACCTCAGCTCTCACACCTTGTTGTGTCCAGGCCCGGGCTCCTCACAATAGTTTGCACTTAATTACTCCAGCGGAGGCTCAGCTTCCGCTCACCGCCTAGCCTCCTGTCTCTCAGGCCCCACAGGGGACTCCACTGCAGAATCTCAGGACCTCAGCGTCGTGGAGGCCCTGTGCGCCCGCCTTCAGTCCCAGGGAAGCCCCCGCAGGGGCAGCGCACCAAGGAGAGTCCCCCTCCACAACACCAGCCTGCGTTATCTTCCCTGCTCAGCTCTTCTTCCTTTTAGGCGTTGTCGGCCCAGGATCACCGGCACAGCGGGGGCGCAGCTACGCGCCCTCCGGCTCTCCACCATGTGTATCAACTCCTGTCGTCCATCTGCTGCTGGCGGGCAGCCGGACCGGCCTTCAGTCTGCGCCAGTCGTCTCCGCTCTGCATCAGGCGCCCCCGCAGGACTGCACAGTGCGGGCCCGCCCCTCGGATGGCTTCTCTACGGCTCTGCCTGGGGGAGCTCCGCACCCTTTCTCGTGTCTCTGGGGGGTTGGGGGCTATCGTGTGGCCAAAGCACTGGTGTCCGATCTGCGCCGTCACTCACACCGCTCACCTTCTGCTTCCGAGCCGGCAGTCTTGGGCCGCAGGTCCCTTCACATGCGGACCGGCTGGCAAGCCAGCAGAGGCAGCGCCTCTGATCTCGCATCGCTCCTCAGCGGTATGTCCTTGCTCTTCGGGCACCTCTCCGCAGCCGCCGCCTCAGGGACTTGCCTCTACGTGTCAAAAGCAGTCCAAGGCCCCTCTCTTCCTTGGGGTCTCTGGCTCAGCCTGTCAGGCCTCAGCTACAGCGCGGCGCCATGTTGGTGCGAGGTGCCCAGGATCGCCGGGTATCACCGGTGCCAGCTGTTTGTGCAACTTGGCATTGGGCCCTTACTGTTCTCCATGCACCCGCAGGGAAGCTGCAGGTGTCTCACGCCCGGGATTTCCTACCAATTAATGGATTATTGGCGGATAGTCTGTCCGACCCGCAGAGCCTCACAGAGTGGCGGCCATCTTGCGGTCGGTCTCTAGTGCCTCCCCAAGCTTGCCTACTCTTGGCGACACCTCTGAGTTTCGGGTACTGTGCAAGTGTTGGAATCGGAGCCTAGAGAAGGCAAAAGTGCAAGCACTGTACGCCACGGACATCCCTTTAGAAGTCCTAGCAGAACTCGCACATGGGGGTGATTGGCGAGAACTAAAGAACTGGGTGATGGTGGGTGCAACGACGTGGGTGCCCTGTTCGAAGTGGAACTCTTGCTCCCATTTGAAGATTTCCGGGAGCGATATGAATTACCTCAGGGGCACTTCCTTCTGTATAGGGCACTCAATGGCGGTCCGTAAACATTGGAAGGGAGAATAGCGGCACCACCACATGCGGGAGAATGCCAATATATAGTAACTTCTTCGGGTACCTATATGGCAGTCACCTACATCTATAGAAGGCTACAGGGAGAGGTGATGCTACCCCTAGGCAATCTTCGGACACGTTGGGAGGAGGACCTTGGAATTCCCCATGAGGAGAAAGATTGGGGGAATACTTGTGGTGCGCATATCCAAGGTGTCTAAAAACGCCAGATTCAAGCTTGTTAACTTTTATGTGTTGCACAGGGCATACCTCACACCAGGAAGGATTAATAGACACTTAACTGTAGAGGATGCAAAATGCCCCTGATGTGAAAAGGGTTGGAGTTGAGTATCTCCACATGGTTTGGAGTTGACCGGCATTGGCGACTTAATGGGAGACCATCACAAGCACCTTAGCTGAGGTTACTGAAGAAGAGGTTCTAGCCGCAGATTCCTTACCATAGAATATTCCCTAGGCGTTAGACTGGATTTGGAATCTTTTGACGAACAGTACTCCTGCATGCCGGTAGGTGCGTTGTTCGGCTCCATGTGGCATTGTCCTCGCTGGAAATATCGTGCACTGTGCCTATAGAGGCACCACCCCAGCGTGCTGATATCAGTTTATTTTTGCGACTTTCCACGCCAGAAGTTCGGAGTCACAATGAACACTGACCACTTGTGTGAAAAGCCTGGGACCTTAAAAGGGGGGGACCCTAACACAATAATTCGTTTGCACAGTGGGGAGGATGGGAGGGTTGGTAAAGAATCTGCAGCTAGATAGTCACTACCAAATAAGGCATTACCAAAGGTAAGTAACTTGTTCATCTGATAGAGACTTCTAGTCACAGAATCCTTACCTTAGAATAGATACCCAAGCAATAACTCCCCGGAGGTGGGGCTGCGATACGGATTAGACAAAAACTTCCTGTAGGACCCAACAGTCAAAGTGACTGTCATGTCGGACCTGACTGTCCAGGCAGTAATGCTTCGTAAATGAATGCAAAGAAGGCCAGGTTGCTGCCTGACAGATATACAGGACAGGAACTCTGCCAGCTAACGTAGCGGTGCATCTTCGGCTCTGGTAGAGTGAGCACACAAGCCCTCATGGGGTTGCTTTTTGGCCAATGCATAGCAGATTTTGATGCAGAGAACTATCCATTGTGCGATGGTCCATTTCTGCACTGCCTTCCCTTTCTTGGCTCCAACATACCCCAGGAAGAGTTAATCATCCACCCGGTACCCCTTTGTGCAGTCAAGGTAGAACAACATGGCTCTTTTTGGATCCAGTCGGTGGAGTCTCTCCTCTTCTTTAGAGGGATGGAGCAGAACGTAGAAGGTTGGCAGAGTGATAGATTGGCCTACGTGGAAAAGAATTTTCACCTTCGGTAAAAAGGATGCTTGAATCTGTTGCACTAGCTTGTCTGGATAGATGGTAAGGTACTGAAGATTTGTAAGCAGTGCCTGTAACTCACTGACCCTCCGGGCAGATGTTATTGCCACTAGAAAGGCTGTTTTGATGGCTAGGAGTCTGAGTGGGCAGTTGTGGAGTAGTTCAAAGGGAGTACACATCAGAAACGGAAGAACCAAATTCAAGTCCCACTGAGGCATAATAAAAGGCGCTGGTTGAAATATATGTTGGAGACCTTTCAAGAAACTATGCACAATAGGGGATTAAAAAAGGGATGGCTAGTCTGGCAACCACAGAAATGCCAAGATGGCAGAAAGATAACTTTTTAACGAGTCCAAAGCAGAGCCCTGCTGGGCCAAGGAAAGAATAAACAGGAGAACTTGGTAAAGGGGTGCAGACAGAGGTTCATGTTGATGTGTACACCATGCCTCGAACTTGCTCCAACGGCGTGCATATTACTATTTAGTGGAGAGACGCCTGGCTGCCAAAATAACATTGCAGACTTCGGGCGGAAGGTAGAAAGCTGTCAATGGTCACGGCTCAATATCCACGCATGAAGGACAAGCGTTTTCAGGTTTAGGTGCAGAACCCTGCACTGTTGTTGCAACAGAAGATCCTCCCAAAGAGGCATCCTGATCGGAGGATCGATGTTCATGCTCGACAGCTCGGTATACCAGACTCTGTGTGCCTAATCCAGAGCTACAAGTATGACTTGGGCCCAGTCATTCCTGGTCTTCTTGAGAAAGCTGGGCTGGAGTGGTATTGGCCGAAAGGCGTACAGGAGGCCAGATCTCCACTGGAAACGTAAAACATTTCTGAGCGAGAGGTGCCTTGGAAATTCCAGCGCGCAATACTGCTGCCATTGAGTGTTCTGGGCAGTGGCAAACAGATCTAACCAAGGCTCTTCTCACTTTTGAAAGAAGCCCTGCGCCACCTCTGGATGGAGATGCCATTCGTGATCCACTTAACATCGACCGCTGAGTTAGTCCGCCCTGACGTTCAGAGAGCCCTCTAGAGGTTGAACACTAGGAATATGCCCTGGTGTTTCAGCCACATTCAGAGGCGCAGTGCTTCTTGACAAAGAGTCTATAACCCTGTTTTGCCCTGTTTGTTGCAATACCACATGGCCGTGGTGTTGTCCATGAACACTTCTCCCAGCCTTCCCGATTGAAGGAAGAAAGGCTTTCAATGACAAACGTATTGCCCAAGCATCCAACAGGTTGATGTGGAGCCCAGATTCCACTGGAGACCAGAGTCTCTGATCTCCACCTTTCTCTCCCAGGTAGCCGCCCCAGCCCAGGATTGATGCATCTGTCACTACAGTTAGCTCCGACTGGGGGAGGGAAAGGGGTCTGCCACGGACCCAATTGCAGTGTCAGCCACCACTACATATTTTTCACTGTTCCCTCTGAGATCTGGACAATGTCGAAGAGATTTCCCTAATGCTGTGCCCACTTGGCCTTAGGTAAGACTGCAGAGCCCACATATGCAAATGGACATGAGTAACAAGCAGGATGCAGGCAGTCATGAGCCCCAACAGCCTCAGAGTCAGTCTTATTGAAATCCAGGAGAGAGGGCTGAAACATAGTTATCATAGCCTGAATATCCTGGACTCGCTGCTCGGGAGGATTGGCCCGAAACTGCACTGTGTCCAGAGCAGCTCCGGTGAAGGGTAGCATCTGAGAGGGAGTCAGGTGTGACTTTGGCACGTTGATAGTGAACCCCAGCGAGTGCAGTAGGTTGGCTGTAGTCTGGAGGTGGGAGACGACAGCCTGGGGCCATCCCGCCTTCAACAGCCAATCTACGAGTTAGGGAAAGACTAGGACCCCTTATCTCCGCAGATGAGCTGCAACCACCGCCATCATTTTTGTGAACACCTGAGGGGTGCTGGTGAGGCCAAAGGGGAGCACAGCAAACTGATCGTGCTCTTGGCCCACCGTGAACAAGTAACGTCTGTGGGCAAGCAGGACGGGGATGTGGAAATATGAGTCCTGCAAGTTCAACGCTACCATCCAGTCTCCCGGGTCCAGGGCACAGGACTTGCATGAGTGTGAGCATTTTGAATTTCTCCTTTTACAGAAAGAGATCGAGATGATGCAGGTCTAGGACAGGACAAAGGCCCCCGCCATTCTTGCCAGGAATAGCAACCACGACCTACTTCTCATGCCGGCACCTTCTCTATGGCTCCCTTAGCCAAGAGAGCATGCACTTCCTGACGGACCAAGGAGAGATGGTACTCCATCAGCCTTTTGTAAGTGGGTGACGTGGGTGGAGGGTTGTTCACAAAGGGGAGGAAGTAACCACTTTGGACGTGCTGCAAAACCAAATGGTCTGATGTTATTGACCTCCAGTGGTGCAGGTGATGGCGTATCCTGTCCCTCTTTGGATGCCTATGATGGTCAGTGGGCAAACTAAAGGGGTTTGGAGGCTGCGGCTGCTGGGGGAGTGGTGAACTGGCCCTACTTCTGGCTACCTGTCCCAAGTGGTCTGCGGGAACCCAGTCCTCGACCACAAACAATTTGGGAAACTTGCTCGCCTTGGTGGCTGGGAGGGTAGAGATGCAGTTGAAAGCCCCTTCCGTGGCCATGAAAGGGGTGCAAGGCAGACTGGGGTTGGCGAGAGGCCATAGAAAGGCCCAAGGACCTGGCCATAGCCTTGCTGTCCTTAAAGAAGAAAACAAGTTACTTACCTGTAACTTTGGTTCTCCAGTATTGGAAGCTTTCATAGATTCCCATGCTTGGAATCATTCCCCGTCGTCGAGATGGGAGCCTCGGTAAATATATATATATATATAACAGTAGTAAATAACCATTACAAAGAGAAACAGGCCTAGGCCTAATCCCATTTTGTAGTCAGACCATGTCTTTTTGTAAAAGAGACCAAAAGACTCATTAGCCAATCAGAGCCGCCTCACCCCTTAGAACCCTGGTGAAAGAACCTCAGCTCCTCAGATTTTCTACCGCACGTTGTGCAGAAGGGAGTCTCCTGGAGCTCTGCTCTATTTCGACTATTTTCAGCTGTTTTATTCAGGTTTTCTTGGTGAAATGTCTGAGAAAGGAAAGAAAGGGTTATTTAAGGCCTGTTCCACTTGTGGAAAAAAGAGGCTCTATGTGGAGGATAGGCACAAGGACTGTATATACTGCCTATACCCGGACCACAAGGCTGCGGAGTGCAAGATTTGCCGCACTTTTTCGACTAAGACTCTCCGGGATCGTGAGGGTCGTCTACTTACCTGGCTTCACAAGTTAAAGTCAAGGAAAGAGTCGGTGTCCAGTGACAGTGAGGACGCTTCTTCCGCAGTTTCTTCAAGAAGGTCAGTCAAAGGGGTAGGGGTTCCCCTTCATCATCTCTGGGTCACCCCTCTAAGGCCTCAAAGAAGATCCCAAAGGAGTCTGAGGGCCAAGGTTCCATGAAATCTCCTCACTGCGGTGTAAAGGAGAGGGAAGAACCATTATCTGCATCTGCGACTCTCCCTGGCAAGGAGAAACCTTTGAAGAAGTCTTCTTCACATTCTTCGGACCATTCGTCGACGAAGCATAAACCCTCGTCGACGAAAACGCAAAAATCACAGGTTAAATGGTCAGTGGGCAAACTAAAGGGGTTTGGAGGCTGCGGCTGCTGGGGGAGTGGTGAACTGGCCCTACTTCTGGCTACCTGTCCCAAGTGGTCTGCGGGAACCCAGTCCTCGACCACAAACAATTTGGGAAACTTGCTCGCCTTGGTGGCTGGGAGGGTAGAGATGCAGTTGAAAGCCCCTTCCGTGGCCATGAAAGGGGTGCAAGGCAGACTGGGGTTGGCGAGAGGCCATAGAAAGGCCCAAGGACCTGGCCATAGCCTTGCTGTCCTTAAAGAAGAAAACAAGTTACTTACCTGTAACTTTGGTTCTCCAGTATTGGAAGCTTTCATAGATTCCCATGCTTGGAATCATTCCCCGTCGTCGAGATGGGAGCCTCGGTAAATATATATATATATATAACAGTAGTAAATAACCATTACAAAAGAGAAACAGGCCTAGGCCTAATCCCATTTTGTAGTCAGACCATGTCTTTTTGTAAAAGAGACCAAAAAGACTCATTAGCCAATCAGAGCCGCCTCACCCTTAGAACCCTGGTGAAAGAACCTCAGCTCCTCAGATTTTCGTATACGTTGTGACAACATACACAGAGATAGGCTGAGCTTTCCCAGGGGAGGAGGGTGGGTCGCATGGGAATCTATGAAAGCTTCCAATACTGGAGAACCAAAGTTACAGGTAAGTAACTTGTTTTCTTACTCCAGTATTGGAGCTTTCATAGATTCCCATGCTTGGAATCAGAGTAGCTAGCAGTAAGGATACACATTTTCCATAAGACATTACCTGTCTGAAAAAACATTCTTCAAATACATCTTTTAAAACCAGCCAAAGGCATGGATAAGTTAGAGCATTTATAAACAAGAGAAAATGTGTATAAAGCAGACAAAAGAAGGAAGGAGGGAAGCAAGGGAAAGCTCACCACTCATTGGAAGAGGTTCCTCAGGACTGCCTGTCCAACCGCCGCGTCTTCTTGAAGTGATGACTCCAGGCAGTAATGCTTTGTAAAGGTGTGAGTGCTGCTCCAAGTTGCAGCCCTACAAATGTCCTTGATCTGGACCCCAGCAAACAAGGCCACTGAAGATGCCATAGATCTTGTCGAATGTGCTCGGACAACACCCTCCAGGGGTTTGCCCGCTGCTGTGTGACAGTATCGAATTGCGCTCACAACCCAGCGAGATATCCCCTGTTTGGAAATGGGAAATCCCTTGCGGGGAGCGCTATATGATACAAAAAGCTGTGAAGATTTGCGGAAGGACTTAGTTCGATCCAAGTAAAATTTTAAACATCTTTGTAGATCCAGAGAGTGAAGAGCTCTCTCGGCCGGTGAAGTAGGCTGAGGAAAAAAGCTTTAAGGATCACTGGTTCGTTGAGATGAAAAGAAGAAGGTACTTTAGGAATAAATTTTGGATTAGTTCTCAAGATGACAGTATTTCCCTTGAACTGAAGGAAGGGTTCCTGAATTGTAAGAGCTTGTAATTCTCCTATCCTCCTGGCTGAAGTGAGGGCCAACAACAGAGCGACCTTCCAGGAGAGAAACTTGAGATCTGACCGATGAATCGGTTCGAACGGATGCCTCATAAGTTGAGAAAGAACCAAATTTAGTTGCCACGAAGGCGGTGGAGGCTTCACTGGCGGAAACACCCTGAAGAGGCCCTTAAGAAACTGTTTGACAATTCTGCTTGACCAAAGAGAAGGCCCAGAGGACGTGCGTCGAAAACGAGAAATTGCTGCTAAGTGCACCTTAATGGAGGAATGAGCCAAACCTGCCCTAGCCAAGGCCAGGAAATACGGAAGGACCTGGTGTGGTTGTGATAAGAAAGGATCCAAATTATTGCTTAGACACCATATGTTAAAACGCTTCCATTTTAAGCGGTAGGTCCTGTTCGTGGAAGGAGCTCTTGCCTGTGAAAGAACATCTTTAACCTCCTCTGGAAGATTTAAGTGAAGAAATTCCCGCTCTTCAGGAGCCATGCTGTGAGCTGTAACGAGCGAGGATCTGGGTGTAGTATCTGACCCTGAGACATTGTAAGAAGGTGAGGAATTGGTCGCAGTGGAAGAGGATGGTCCATGGAGAGAAGGTGAAGTTCGGTGAACCAAAACTGCCGCGGCCAGGCAGGAGCTATTAGGATCATCTTGCATCCTTCCACTTTCATCTTCTTGAGTACTCTGGGAATTAGCGGAATGGGGGAAAGGCGTGAGACAAATGCGCCTGACCAGGCTATCGAAAGCGCATTCCCCAGTGACCCTCGATGGTGAAGCTTGCTGGCGTAGCACTGGCATTTCCTGTTTTCTGGTGTGGCAAACAGGTCTATGGAAGGTCTGCCCCACTGGCGAAAAACCCTCTCCAGCGTTGTCTGATCCAGTTCCCATTCGTGTGTGACAGACTTCAGCCTGCTGAGTCTGTCCGCCTTGTCGTTCAGTACTCCTGGCAAATGTTCTGCTTTCAGAGAAATTCCCTGACAGATCGCCCACTCCCAGATTATTTGGGCTTCTTGTGACAATGGCAGAGACCTGGTGCCGCCCTCCTTGTTGATGTAGTGCATGGCTGTGGTGTTGTCCGTCCGGACAAGTACCGACAGACCCTGCAACCTTGGAAGAAAAGCTTGAAGAGCTAAACGAATCGCTGTCAACTCTAAGAGGTTGATGTGAAGGAGGCGATGTTCTGGAAGCCAGTGACCACTGACCTGCAGATCCTGCAAAACTGCGCCCAGCCCTCCAGTGACGCATCCGTAGTTACCACTTGAGGTGTTGGAGCGGTTACGAAGGATAGACCTTGGGACAAATGCTCTTGTTTTGTCCACCATCGAATGGCCTGGCGCATGTCCTGAGTGATCCGAATCTTGTCGTTGAAGGATCCGCTCACTTGTTTCCACTGTAAATCCAGAAGCTCCTGCAGGGGACGCATTCGCAATCTGCAGTGAGGTATCAATGGAATGCAGGAGGACATCATACCCAGCAGGGACTTGTAGAGGCGAACAGAAAGATACTTTTTTCTTCGCACTAGGTGGCCCATTGAGATTAGATTTCTTTGTCGCTCTAGAGAGGGAAAAACCTTGCTGAGAGATGTGTTTAAAATCGCTCCCAGAAACTGAACCTTCCTGGAAGGGCGAAGATAAGATTTGGTGGTGTTTAGAGTCAAGCCCAGATTGGAGAAGAGGCAGGTGCAAGAGGCGACCGCCTCTGCTGCTGCCCCTGGAAGGGGCCTTTAGCAACCAGTCGTCCAGGTAGGGAAAGACTTGGAAATGATGTTTCCTGAGAAATGCCGCTACCGGTGCAAGCACCTTGGAGAAGACTCTCGGAGCTGAGCGAAGGCCAAATGGAAGCACCTTGAATTGAAAATGGCTCTTGGCGACTGTAAATCGAAGAAACCTTCTGTGTGCCCGATGAATGGGTATATGGAAATACGCATCCTCGAGATCGAGAGTGGCCATAAAATCCCCAGTGTTGAGAAGACGCAGAATGTCCTGGAGAGATACCATCCGAAAGGATTGTTTTGTGAGATAAGTGTTGAGCTCCCTGAGGTCGAGAATCGGCCGCCATTTTTCCAATGTCTTCCTTACCAGGAAAACCTGGAATAGAAACCCTTGCTCCTCTGAGAGAAAGGAACTGGCTCTACTGCCCCTTTGATCAGCAGTTGATGAACTTCGAGCCGGAGAAGACGCAGATGTTTCATGGAGGAGGCGGGAGGAGCTCTGGATGGTGGTAGGTGAATGAACTCCAGGGTGTGGCCACTCTGAATGATGTTTAGGACCCAACGGTCTGATGTAATCCGTTGCCAGTTTTGAAGGTAAAGAGAAACCCTGCCTCCTACAGATGTCTTCGAGGAGGAGGAGGGCACAGCGCAAAGAGCCAGGTCGCCGCTACTGCCTCTTAGAGGCGCCTCGTCCCTGACGATTCTGTCTTCCCCTATAATTGGATCTGGAGAAAGATGACGTCTGGCCTTGTTGTCTCTGGTTGTAAGAAGGCCGGTAAGATTGGGATGCGGGAGCATACGAGGAATATCGCTGTTGCTGAAAGGATCATCTATATGAGGGAGAACCCCTGCCTCTTGCTCCCCGAAAAGGGACATTCCGATACTGAAGGGTCCCCAATGACCTAGCCGTCTCAGTGTCTTTTTTAATGTCTTGGAGAGCATCATCTATGTGCTTCCCAAACAAAGCTTCCCCGTCAAATGGGAGGTCCAGGATCTTATTCTGAACCTCTGGCCGGAACCAAGTTGCTTTGAGCCAACCTTGTCGACGAAGCACAGCTGCCCCTGCCAAAGAGCGGAAAGATGTCGTAGCTATGTCCATCGCACAGTCTATAATCTCTGCTGATGTTAGCTCTCCTTCATGCAGGATCTTTTTCGCTTCAGACTTAGCTGTATCAGGCAATTGATCAAGGTAAGGCGAAAGGTCGCACCACAATTGGCGGTCGTATCGGCCAAGTATCGCTAATGCATTAGCAGCCCTAATAACCAGACTCGCCATAGAGGAAAATCGTTTCCCTGCATTGTCTAGGCGTCTGCCTTCCTTGTCCGGTGGTGTGGTCAGAGGTACTGAAGGATTCTTAGATTTCCTCTGCGCTGCCTGGGAAATCACTGAATCTGGCTTTGGTTGACCAGTCAACGAGGCTGGGCTGTCCTCAGAAGCTTTATATTTTTTGTCTAGCCGTGGTAGGACTGGGACCACTGTAGCTGGATTCTTCATGGTCCTTATCCCCTCTTCCCATACATGATTTACAATTGGAATGGAACGTATCATCCTCCTACCCGGCTCCTTAAAATCATATAGGAAACACTCCGTTTGAACAGATGGCATAGGAAGTTCAAAACGTAACGAAGCCCTTTCCATTAGCTTGTGAAAACCCCCTATATCAGCCGGAGGGGAATCCACAGGAGCAGGAATTGGAGAAGCGGGATCAGGGATCACGTAATCGTCCCACTCCTCTCCCTGATCCGTTTGTACAAGCTCACCTTCTTCCTCTTCAGAAGAAACATCCTGAAGTTGAGGGACTGCCTCCGTTTGAATTTGTGGATGAGTCATTGGAGGTGGTGAAACTATCACCATGGGTTGAGGAGTATGCACAGTTTGTGGTAGGAGAATAGGTTGCGGAGGAAGCGAAGACAACCTCTGACGATAGTCAAGGAGCATCCCCTGTAAGTCCGATAACAGAGAGGTGGGAACAGAAACCATCTGTTGCTGAACATCCTCCTGTTGTGGATATTGATGATGTATAGAAACTTGTTCCTGGCAGTATTCACCCTCAGAATCAGTTTCTTGACATTTCACTAGAAGCTGAGATGGGCTGTTAGCATAGCCAAATTGACTGTCCTCACCATAAGAGTCCTCTTCCTCCTCCAATAATAATGCAGGTGGTAAGGGATCCACTCTCCTGGGTGAAAGCCTCTCCGGCGCAACCCTTTTTCTTTTATGGAAATTGAAATTTTCCCCGTCGACGACGTCGTCGACGGTCTCGTCGACGTGGAGGTGAAAACCGCCGTCGACGGTCTCGCTCGACGTGGAGGTCAAAACCGTCGTCGATGACATCGTCGTCGACGGGGGCACCGTCGACGAGAAAGTTACTGGAACCAGCGTCGACATCCTCGATGACGAGCTGATCGTCGACGAGACGATGGGCGTCGTCGAACCTGTCGTCGACGAGATAAGGCACACCCCTGCTGATGTCGTCATCACTGTTGCAGTCGTCATCGTCGACACTCTCGTCGTCGACGCCACAGTGGTAGACGGAACTGTAGACGCCGTCTTCGTCGACACCGCCGTCGACGGTGCTGTATATGTGCTCGCCGACGAGCCCGTCGACACTGGGAAAAGAGACGGAGTCGACACAGGAACATTTTTAACCTGTGATTTTTGCGTTTTCGTCGACGAGGGTTTATGCTTCGTCGACGAATGGTCCGAAGAATGTGAAGAAGACTTCTTCAAAGGTTTCTCCTTGCCAGGGAGAGTCGCAGATGCAGATAATGGTTCTTCCCTCTCCTTTACACCGCAGTGAGGAGATTTCATGGAACCTTGGCCCTCAGACTCCTTTGGGATCTTCTTTGAGGCCTTAGAGGGGTGACCCAGAGATGATGAAGGGGAACCCCTACCCCTTTGACTGACCTTCTTGAAGAAACTGCGGAAGAAGCGTCCTCACTGTCACTGGACACCGACTCTTTCCTTGACTTTAACTTGTGAAGCCAGGTAAGTAGACGACCCTCACGATCCCGGAGAGTCTTAGTCGAAAAAGTGCGGCAAATATTGCACTCCGCAGCCTTGTGGTCCGGGTATAGGCAGTATATACAGTCCTTGTGCCTATCCTCCACATAGAGCCTCTTTTTCCACAAGTGGAACAGGCCTTAAATAACCCTTTCTTTCCTTTCTCAGACATTTCACCAAGAAAACCTGAATAAAACAGCTGAAAATAGTCGAAATAGAGCAGAGCTCCAGGAGACTCCCTTCTGCACAACGTGCGGTAGAAAATCTGAGGAGCTGAGGTTCTTTCACCAGGGTTCTAAGGGGTGAGGCGGCTCTGATTGGCTAATGAGTCTTTTTGGTCTCTTTTACAAAAAGACATGGTCTGACTACAAAATGGGATTAGGCCTAGGCCTGTTTCTCTTTTGTAATGGTTATTTACTACTGTTATATATATATATATATTTACCGAGGCTCCCATCTCGACGACGGGGAATGATTCCAAGCATGGGAATCTATGAAAGCTCCAATACTGGAGTAACTTGTGTGCCGAGTCCACCTTCTCTCCAAACAGACTGGAGCCATCAAAGGGCATGTACATGAGCGAGGCCTGGACATCCCCCAAAAGACAGTGATTCTCAACCAGCATAGCACCCAAGGGCTACCGACAAAGAAATCACCCTGCCCAGAGAGTCTGTCATGTCCAGCCTACATTGTATGGCAATTGCTTGAGAGAGTACGGCTCGAGTCTCTTCCTTAAACCATAGGCAGCACTTGTGTAACCAAGTCCCAGATCGTATGGAAGTATCAGCCAAAAAGGCATGTGATATTCACTGACCGCAGTGCTAGGCTGGGAGAAGAGAACATCCTCTTCCCGAAGGTATCCGGCCTCTTGGATTCCCTATCCTGTGGAGTGGTAGGGGATAAGCCGGAGTTAATTTTGGAGGTGGAGACTTGGACCACAAAGTTCTCTACGGTGGGGTGCTTGGTGAGGAAACTGGGGTCCCTTTGGGCGGGGCGATGGCAGGGGGCAGTTGTCCTGTGCACAGGAGCACCTGGGGAGGGCTTGGACCAGGCTCCGAGCAGGACGTCAGTGAGGGCTTCATTGAAGGGGAGAATTGGTTTGGTTGGGGTCACTTCGGCTTGATTCACCGCCGTCAAGAAATTTGTGTTTACTGCCACTGAGGGCAATTCAAGGTCCAAGACCTCAGCTGGCCTCCTCACCACCATAGCAAATGAGGCACTCTCCTCCGCAGCCACGGTAGGGAGAGAGACCAAGCCAGTGTCTGGGGAGGAGTCCAGGCCAATGGCATCTGCCAGATCCTCATACCAGATGCCCTCAGGATCTTCTAAGGGCTGGTAAACATAAGCATCTGCATACCCCTCCCAATCATCATCCAATCCAGGCCTATCATAGGAATAAGGCACTGGCTCCAACGTGGGGAGTCTGACCTTGGTCAGCGCTGGAACCGGCATAAGACGACACCAGTCCAGCAGCATATCGGAGCGGGAATGATGATGAGGCGGTGCCACCACTGGCATCAGCACTGGAGCATGAGCTGGGGAAGGTTGAGGTCGCTCCGTATCTGTCACTGGATCCCTGGGACCTGACTGGTGGCGAGGGCAAGCCCGCAAGCGAACAATCAGTAGAGGGCCCTTCCGAACCCATGGGCCCGAGGACCCTCCAGAAGAGCCAGGCTGCCGAAATATGAAGTGTATGGCCCCATAAAATTCTTTCATCTTGGCGGGTCACTCCAGGTGCCGGGAGGCACGGAGAAGGCCCAGGCACAGACTCCACCACAGAGCTAGGCCTCTTTTGAAGACTTGTGCAGTAAAGTTGAAGACCTCTTCAACTTCTTTTTCTTGTGTGACTTACTTTTTTTCCCAGCAACTTGAAGTGGGACAGAGATCGCTGTGTGCAGCTCCGCAAACAATCTTGTGACCGTCCTCGCAGGGTCGGTTAGCGAGCAGCTTGAGGGTCCGATCCTTCAGCGCCTTCAGATGCATCGCCTAGCCATCCCTGCAAGTCTTGGCGTCGTGTTTGCGCTTCAAACACCAAAGGCAAACCAAATGCGGGTCTGTCACCAACATGTAGTAGTGACAAGCACAGCATGGTTCAAAACCTGTCTTTTTAGTGGGCATTCTCACACAAGGTGACAAAGTCTAAAAAAATATTCAGCAAAAGGTCTACAAAAGGTCAGTCAAAGAATGACTACGGGTACCTCTTTCCGGATCTGTGCTGACTGGCGCTGAAACAAAAGAACTGACTTCAGCGTGCTGGGGTGGCACCTATATAAGCACTGCGCACGTCATTTCTGGTGCGGACGACAACGCCATGTGGAGCCAAACAATGCCACCTACCAGCACACAGAGGTTCTGCTTTTGAAAAGTTTCCGGATCCAGTCTGACACCTGGGGAATATTCTAAGGTAAGGTTTCTATCAGATTAGGTCGATAGGCACCTGTATCATGCAACGTTCTTGGTAGTCTTCATAGTCAGCATCATAGGGATCATAAGGAAGGTTATAATAAGCACACTCCTCTTCCTCCCAGCCCTGCTCACAGTATCTGGTATAGTTTGGGTGGTATGATGGTTGTTAAGTACCTTGATTTCACTCTGGTTAGAAGCTGTGCTTCTCTTCTGTATCAAGGTACTTTATTTTCACTTGGTCTAGGTTACATGCCAGTCCTTTTCCGCCTTAGTTTCTAGCAGTCTAGGTGGTGGTAAAGGAGGTACTTTACCGAAGAGTAGTGCTCTGGCAATATATCCAATGGTTATTGATCCTTTTTGTCTTTGGGTACTTCGTCAACTGAGAAAGTATCGATGGGTTTGTCATCGACAGCTTCGTCAATGGTATCTTTGTGGATAGGACAACTTTGAGGGAAGTTTAGTTGTTTATGGGACTAATTGAGACAGAGAGTTTGTTGATGGATGAGTCTTTGCAGCAGTTATTGACGGATCTATTTTAGACGGGCTTCTTGCCGGTGATGGTGTCATCAACAGTGGCACTATAGACGCCGTTCTTACAGTTGCATGCTTTGTTATTGCTGTTGCCATTGAGAATAGGTCATCGACTGGGGCTGCGAGAGACTTCGATTGTAGGATTGTCAACGAGACAGTGAACATTGCTTCCTCCACTTGATGAGATGCAGGTGGCGCCATAGGTGGTGACGCTTTCCTTTTTCTCTGGTCACGATCAGGTGAAGGAGATGAGGGTCTCACAGACTTTTTGAGAGACTTCTTGTGAATTTTACCCTGAGTCTCATTTGAGGCAGAAGTTGTGACTTCTGTTGTGGGTATTTTCTTGCAGGTTTTATGTGTTTCTATATGGCATTTTATCGCCCTCTTCTCTGGCAAGGGCTTCCATCCTGAGCCTGAATCATCCCCAGAAGAAGAAGTTCCAGCCGCCTTGGTCTTCTTTTTTAGCAACCCCAAAAATCTTCCCCTCATAATCATTGAGGGTTTTAGCTGAGAATATTCTGCAAACCATGCAGCCGTTTGACGCATGATCCGGGTAAAGGCAGTAGGTACACTTTTTCTGAGGATCTGTCAAAAAACAGCCTCATCTTGGTGCAAGAGTCACGACCCTTAAAAAAGCTCCTGTTTGATTTCTGCTTGGTCAAAATCAGATAAATTGCCTATTCCAGAGGTAGTGGTTGAAAATCTGAAAACGCACAAACAACCTGAGGATAGGTCAGCAGGTGAATTTTTGCCATAAACTAGAACTTACCTTTCAGAACAGAGAGCAAACCTCTGGGACTCCCTTTACTAACAATGTGTGGTGAAAATATGAGATGGAGGGGTGAGGCTAAGGGCACTCTCACTGAGTGTCTGAGGTTTGGGTATTTTCCAATAAGGTGAATGTGCTATTAAAGCAGCACTGTTTTAACACCTTTTAGGCACGTAAACCGAGATGTACGAAGCTTTTTTGCGTCTGCAAAAGTTCCGATTCACAGAACCAGCCATTTGAAACTTCAGAAAGTCTTTCTGTTATGCATGAAACCCAAATTGCAATTAGATAACATGTTACAGAATTGCAATTTGAGTTTGCCACCAAATACTGAATCGTTATTTGGAAGGGGCGTGTTTAGGATGTTCCATTCCAAATACCGATTCGGAATAGGATGTACTATTGTTGAGTGACCAAAATCCGGTCGCAAAAAATCTATATTTTACCGACTGCACAAATGTTGTGGTAACCCCTTCGCAAACAGGAAGGGCTCCCCAAGGGGCCCTGTCCCCTTTGTGAATGTTGACATAAACATTTTTAACAATAGGCAGTGGTCCCATAGATCACAGCCTACTCTTAAAAAATGTTACATAAACTTTTATAGCTTTTTTGGAAACACATCGCGTTTATCTTTAAGGAAAAGGAGTTGCATTTAAAAAAATGCTTTATTTAAAAGCAATCACAGGCCTGGTGATCTGCTGATCTCAGCAGACATCATCCCTATGATGGCTGCGATTCATAGTGGGTCGCAATTTGGGACCTTCATCATTAATATTCATGAGGTAGGTGGAATTGTGAACCACTATGAATCTGTTTTTTGCAAACAAACCTATTACAAACCTAGGTTGGGTCACAAAAATGTCAGTGCTTAATTTGTGACCATTTTTACTGAATCCATTCTTAGCACATTTGGCCCACAGTGCATGGCTTATACTGCTGTTTGTAAGGTCACGATGGAAAATGATTCTAGCATCTGAACCTATGAAAGGTCCAATGCTGGATAAATCTCTTTGCCAATGACCTAAAATGAGATTGAATTTCAAAATGAGGGCTCAAGAGGTTGAACAAAAGGAGACGGAAAAACAAATGTATTTTATGACCTTACATATCAGAAACTATCCTACAGGGTTGCTGAGGACGAATCATGATATGTGAAGCAAGAAAGCACTTCAGAAAGAAAATTCTGGTGAAAAAAAGATAAAGGGCATCACCCTATGTTCATGGATCATAAACACAGCGAGAAAACACATGAAAAGTAGGACCAACTTCCACTGTGCTGCATTAGCTTCCTTAAAGGTTTTTTCATTACTGGACAGTCATTACCCCCAGGTCCCTCCTGTCCTCGTCCCATTCCTTAACAAAGTGGAGATGACCATCTCCGCGACAGAAAAAAAGAACAGGAGCATGCTGGGATACCCAAACCACTCCCTCCCACTGGGAGTACATAAGCGGTACCAACCCAGCATGCAGCCTGTTCTTTTTTTCTGTCTTCCGACAGAATGGGACGTGTTGGACTTACCTGCTGGTTGCTTCACTGGACGTCTCGTCGGGGCTGCTGGGCTGTCCTCGCCGTCCTCTTTCCGCATTCTCCTGGCCTGCCGGGCTTGCCGGGAGTTGCGTGGGATTCCGCCCGGCCCTTTGCGGCTGGGGCGCCGTTCCTCCCGGTCGCTTCCGGGTTGCAGTGCGCGTCTCCCTGTGGCTTGGCCGGTCTGGGGGACGCGCGGCTGCGGCTGTTTGGTGGGTCCTGGGACTCAGCTGGGCGATGTTCCTGGTCCCCCTGCCTGGCGTTTGGATTTCCTGCCGACCTCCTGGTGCCTCTGCTGCTCGGATGGGTCGCTCAGGAGCTGGCCTTGCTGTGGCCTCGGTGGCCGTTTTTGCGGCATTTTCCTCCCGGCGCTGGTTCCTTGGTGCGCGCCTGGGATGGCTGATGGGAGGGCAGTGAGCTGGTGGTGCGCTCTTCCTGCCCCCTTGGTGAGTACCGCATAGCGGTTTTCATTTTTCTTTCCCACTTCCTCTCGCTCGTTGTGGGTTACTAATTGTCGTCTCAGAGGGTTTGTTCAGGCTTTGAGCTCTGACATTGGATGCATTGGTGGCACTTGGATGATGGCTTGAGACATTGTTGGGAATGTCGGGACTTATGGGCGTCATTCCTACGCACCCGGCCTCTCGTGCCATGGGTGTGACGGCTGCCACCGCTTCCTCTCGCGCCTTGTGCCTTCCGTCTTCTCCCCTTACAGGTGGATTTCGGCCTTGGGGCACGGACCTTCTGCTTCATTGCTGGTGACTGGGTGGTGGCATGGGCCCATGCCTGTTCTGCCGTGGAATTGTGGGAGTTGTTGCTCTGCTCCCTGCATCCCGCTCGTGCATGTTCGTGTCCTGCTTCTCCTTCCGTTCCGGTTGCAGGTCCCTATGCCTCTTTTCTGCAGGTTGTTTGTTCACCCTTTGACGATTCGGGCCTGTCTGCTCCTGTTCTCGTCTGGTCTCCGTTGTTGGTGTGCTTCAGCCCTGGTTGGTGCCTTCCTGGGGGTCCTCCTTGGGGTTCCTGGTGCTGTTGGTGTCCGGGTGCTTCCTTGGTTGTCAGGCTTTGTGTCTTGGCTTCCGGTGCCTCCCTGTGGGCCCCTGGTCTTGTCTGCTTTCAATGGTGGACGGGGTCCGGTCTGGCTCTTTCCTGGGTGGGAGTTTGCCTGGGTGTTCTTGGGTTGCTGGGCTTTTGCTCTTTCCCTGGGGTTCGCTTGCGGGCCTGGCTGGTGTCTTCCCCCTTGCTTCTGGTTGCTGCCACCCTGTGCGCCTGGCCCTGTGGGGGTTGCCTGGGTTTGGTCCCGGGCCCTCCTTCTTGTGCTCCTTGCGCTCTGCCATTGCGTTGGGTCCGGCTGGTCTCCCTGTGGCCTTGCCCTTGTGGGTTCCTTGCTTTCTTCCGGTGCTGTTGGTTCCCGTCCTCCTCTGGTCTCTCCAGGTTCTGGTGGGTTCCTACGGGGGCTTCTCTTTGCTGGCTCCTGTTCCTGCGTGCTGACCCTCTGTGCTTTGGTCGGTCCGGGGCCCTTGCTGTCTCCGGCCTGTTTCTCTGCCTCCGCTGGGCCCCTGCTTCTGGGTTCCTGGCAGTCCTTGGGTTCCCTGTCCTGTCTTGGGCCATGGTTTCCCCTGTGTCACTGCCCTCTTTTGGGGGTTTTTTGCCTGGGGGCGAGGGTCCTTCAGGGCTTCCTCCTTGGGTTATGTGTTCCTGGGCCTTTTGGCTTTTCGCTGGCTCGGCGCTTGTTGCTGGTTGGCGTCTGTGCTGGGGGTCGGTCCCTTTGGGACTGCTGTTGGCCTGTCCCCTTGGTGCTTGTCGCCCGTCTGTTTCTGGCTTGCTGTGCTTTCTTGCTGTGCTGGCCTGCGGCCTTGGATCCTGTTCTTCCTGCTGCCCGCCCTGGGGTTTGGCCGGGTCGGTCCTGGTTCCTCCCGGGGTGGTGTCTGCTTGCTGGGCCTTGGCTCGCTTTGGGCTGTCTCCCTGGGTTTGTCTGTCCCCTGGGCCTCCGGCCGTCCTGCCCTTCGGAGTCCTGCTGCCTTGCGGTTCTTGGGCTTCCTTCGGCTGCCTGCTGCTCGTGCGCCGGTTGGTTCCTGCCCTTTGAGGGTTCGGGCCTGGTGCGTGGTGTTTCCTTGCTTGGGAGTCACCGGTCTTGCATTGAGGCATTATTGTTTGGCCTCCTGCGCTGTTGGGCACTTGTTGCATCCTTCCGGGTGCTTTTGCTTGCCCCCTGCTGGGGGTTTTCTGCCTTCTGCGGGTTCGCTTGGTCCTCCCCCTGGTTTTTCTTTGGGGGGGGGGAGGGCTGTTGTGTCCTGCCCCTGTTCTGGTGGGCCTTTTCGCTTGTTGGCTTGTTGGGCTTCCCTTCGCGCCTGCCTCTCCTTTTGCTCCTGTGGTGGCTGGGTGTCGTTGCTCTTTCTTGGCCTTTGCCTTGGGTGGCCCCTTGTTCTTCGGTGCTCGGCTCCTCTGCCCTGCCCTGTCTGCTGTGCCCTTTTCCTGCTTGTGGGTGTTGGGTGTTGGCCTCCCCTGGTGTGTGGGCAGCTTTGTTGCTTCCTGCTTGCAGTTGGCTTTGCCTCGGGTCTGGGGCTCTGGCCTTTTCCCTTTGGGGACCTGTTGTTGGGCCTGGGCTCCCACGCCGGCTTTTTTCGGCCTGTGGTGTCTGTCACCCTTGGTCTCTTGTTGGCTCTGGGTGTTCCTTCTCCCTGGTTTGGGTCTGTTCCCGCTCCCCTGTTGGGTGGTGCGTCTTTGGCTTCTCCGGGCTCCTCTCCATTCGGTTTCTGGTGCCTGGGTTGTTCAGGTGCGCTCTTGGGGCCTGGGCTCTGCCCCTGTTGGGTTTGCCCTTGCGGTCCCTGTGGTTGGCCTCCCGTTCGCTTGTGCGTGTGGGTCGTTGGTGCGCCTCTTGGCTGGTTGGGTCGGGCTTTGTGCTGTGGGGCCCTTGTTGGCTTAGGGTCCTCTATTAGTCCCTGCTTGGGTCCATGCCTGGCCTCCCATTCTCTTGGATTTTGTCTTGGGCTGGTCTTCTGGCTTTTCCTGTACTGCTCCTTGCGGCTGGCTGCGGCTCTGGTTCCGATGTGTGGGCTGCTGGGCTCCCTCCCTCTGCTGCTCCGCTCTCTGGGTGGCCTGGCTGGGGTTGGCTGCTATGCCTTTCCCTGTGCCCTTCTTGGTTGGGGGTTCTTTTTGCCTCTCCTTCCGGGTCCGGGTGGCGCCGTGTTGTGTGCCTTCTGGCTGCCTGGCCTGCCGGTTTCTCCGGCTGGCTTCTTGGGCGTTTGTGTGTCTCCTGCGGGGTTGGGCTGTTGGCCTCCTTGTTGGTCTTTCCTGTTTTGCCCTTCTGCGGCTCCTCCTGGGGTTCGCCTTTGGTGGTTCCCTGGTGTCTTCCTTTCTCCTCCTGGCGGTCAGTCGGCTCTTGGTTGGTGGTGTTTCCGCCTTTCCGGTTCTGGGGTTTGGTTTCCCCGGTTCCGTGTTGGGCCTCTGTTGTTGTGTTTCTTGGTTCCGGCGGCTCTTCGGTGTCTCGGCTGGGGTTGGCCTTGGGTCGGTCCTGCCCTATGGCCCGGTCCTTCTGTGGGTTTCTGGCCTCCCGGTTCCCTGTTGCTGCTGCTTTGGGCTAGGGGGTGGGGCCTTGCTGTGGTTCCCTGCCCTCTTCTCTTCCTAGCTGTTCCGCTGGGTGGGTGCCTGTTGCTTGTCCGGTTCCCCCCTTTGCGGCTCTGCTGTTGGCTTCCCCTGATTTCTTGGGGTGGTCCTGTGGTGGTCGAGTCTTTCATGGCTCTCTTGCTTTGGCGTGCCTCTTCGGTTTCGTCTTCCTTCCCTCGCTTTGGGTGTGGTCCTTTGTGGGTTCCTGCACCTGTGGTTCGCCCTCTTCCCTGTCTTGGGGGTGGGGGTTCGCTCTCGGTCTTGCCTCTGCTGTGTTCCATCCTGGGCCTTCGGCCCTGCCTCCTTGTGCGGCCTGTTCTCCTCTGTTCTTGGCCGTTGGGCTGGGTTGGCCTGTTTGGTTCCTGGTTGAGTGGCTGTCTGGTGGTGCCTGGGGCCGTGGGCTTCCGGCTTGGGGGTTTTCTCCTGGTCGGTTGCCCTTTCTGGCTTCGTTTCCCCGTTTGGGGCATGCCCGCTTCTCCTGGCCTTCCTTTGGTCGTTCGGGGGGGCTTGGTTTGGCCCCTCTGGTTGTTCCCTTGGGGCTTGGCTTTGCGTGTGTGGCCCCCTTCTGGCTTGCCGGGGGGGGGGGAGATTTCTTGTGTTTTTTTCTGGTCGCCCCCTGCTGGTTTTGGGGTCTCGGCTCTGTCCACTTGGTTGGGGGCTTGGTTGGTTGTGTGCTCCTCCCTGCCTATATTTTTCTCTTTTCTTGTGGGCTCTTTTGCCCTTGTGGGATGCCGTTTTTCGGTCTGGTGCCCCTGGCTTTGGTGGGGTTCCGGAAGGCCGGGTTTTCTGCTTTGGTATTCTCCACTTTGTTAAGGAATGGGACGAGGACAGGAGGGACCTGGGGTAATGTCCTATTACTTACCGGTAATCTTCATTACTCCTGGTCCCGTTGTCCTCGTCCCATTCCTTACATCCCTCCCTCCCTCCCTGGCGGCCGGCCTTCCGGTTGTTGGCTTGGTATTTTCAGGCTGCATGCTGGGTTGGTACCGCTTATGTACTCCCAGTGGGAGGGAGTGGTTTGTGTATCCCAGCATGCTCCTGTTCTTTTTTTCTGTCGCGGAGATGGTCATCTCCACTTTGTTAAGGAATGGGACGAGGACAACGGGACCAGGAGTAATGAAGATTACCGGTAAGTAATAGGACATTTATCTCTATTAAAAAAAAGTGTTCCAGATCACACACATGTGGAGAGGAGCATGGGGGGCATTCAATGTGGATGAATTTAATACAGCCCAAGTTTGGTTCATAATAATGCGTAGAGGCTATGGGGCACAATAATGTGGAGATGGTTCGAAAAGCTTCATTGATGAAACAAAGTGGTTTGGATCCACACATGATGTTGTATAGCTATTTAACAAATCATGCGAATCTACTTACAATACCTAAACCAGAGAACTGCAAATTCCACTAATCAACACTCTATTGTATGGTTCCAGTCACATCTTCGACTATTTGTTGTGCTTTAAAATGTACGAGTTTTGGCGGTAAAAATGTAGCTTCCAAAATTAGAAAGGAAGTTACATTTTGTTATACTGGCCATAGCAAGGTCAACAACACGTGTTACTTTTTAGGAGACACCCAGTTGAAATACCCATCACACATCCACAAACGAAAAACGTGTCTGAAGCCTTCTACAGAGCCAGTGCTTTGTGCATTAAGAATTACAGGGATGTATCTCTCGTTTGCCAAGCCAACACCTGTGAGCTCATCATTTCGATAGGAAAGGAAAGCTGCAGACAACTTTGCTTCCTTAGCATTCATCTACGGACTCCCTCCATAGGGCAATTAAAATGGTGAACCCCCTCCCCCAGACTTTCTTAAAGTCCTTGATAACCTCCTGCTCCCAGCCCACTAGAGTCAATTTAATTTGTGATGTGTGCTCTTCCAAGTTCCAGTGAATTCAGTTACACGTTCAGAAAATTCACTCACTCTTAAAACCATACATGACAACATTTTGAAGTTGTTAAGAGGGGCAATTTGAAAAGAAATCGGGGGAATTTACTTTCCGGATTGACTTACATTGAAGCAGACGTGATCGGAGGCGGAAGGCACCTAAAATAAAGCCATTTGGGGCTTTAAAAAATCAGGAATCTCCCGCCTGGATCGGGTCTATTGGCGTGTATGCTTAAAACTAGAGGCTGGAATGAGCCGATTACACACGAGCACAGCTAAAGCACACAAAATGTGAGACGTAGGTCTACACACACACAACCTAGATTACATGACTTAAAAAGGCAAATACGTTCAAATCCAAAATGGGAGAATCCCATTCATATGCGTGTGCAAACTCCAAACTGAGATTCCCCTACATATGTGGTTGGTAGTGATGCTCACGGATGGCAGTGGCAATCTGGTCTGTCTCCTGGCCTTTGAGATAGCCACGTTTGGCCGACAGGCTTCTGAAACTCATGGAGGGTGACATTCGCACCCTGGTGCGGCGAGAATCCCTGCGCTGGGTGGACAATAGGTCCTCGTCAGTCAGCAGCTTCATGACCTGCTTGGCTTTTTCTCGGACATGGGAACCTGTTGGGTTAAAAATTCAAACAGTCATGTTTAAAAAGGGAATTTTGTACCCTGCAGAATATTAGTGTGTGCTAAACTTGAAACTCTATAATTTTGACCTTTCATGACAACTATCAACCATACTAACAAGCATGGGCAATGGCATTAGGTCTGGCGTATGAATAAAAGTGCCTTTTGTATCATTGATGCGTTTAGGCAATAAGTAAGTACTCATACATGCTCTCTGCCATTCATCTTTTCACTTATGCACCCATTCATCCACCCACTAATTTTTGCATTCATCCTCTACACAGCCACAATAAAACACACACAAACGCAACAACACATGCATGATAAATTAAAAGAATACAAGAAGAAAAAAGAAAACTTAATGTTGTCTTAACTTGGTGGGCATATGCTTGCAATAATGAAACTAAGTATAGCAGCAGGTGTCCGTCTTGCAGTGATAATGCAAATAGTCTACTGTTGTTTTAAAATTTCAGCATGGCCCCAATATTTTGAACTAATGTGTTAGCCAACTTGGAATGGTAAAACAATGATACACTATGGACAATAGCATTCCATAATGGTCTCCTAGTTTAGAGGAGGTGGCTACGTGGGATGCGGCACACTGTAGATGAAGAATAAGTTACTTATCTTCGGTAATACCTTATCTGGTAGAGACAGGATCTAGCCGCAGATTCCTGACCTTTGAATTATCCCCAGGCGCCAGACTGGATCCAAAAACTAATTCTCAGCAGTACCTCTGCACGTCGGTAGAGGGCATCGAGCGAACTCCATAGCGACGTTGTCCACTGGACGTGGTGTCCATATAAGCCCTCCCTTGACGCACTGATGTCAGTTTCTTCCGTGACTAATACCTGTGCTAAAAATGCGGAGCCACTTATAGAAACTGCTCATGGAAACAGTGTGCCCAAAAACACTCTTCTTTTTGTAAAATGTTTGTTTTCTTTCTCTCTCTTTTTTTTTAAACCAGTGAAAGGCACAAGAGTGTTCAGAAAGGGATCTGGTAGACAAGGGATAAACCAGTACGCAGAGCGGGGAGAATGGGTGGGTCGGTACGGAATCTGCAGCTAGATCCTGTCTCTGCCAGATAAGGCATTACCGAAGGTAAGTAACTTATATATCTGATGGAGACATCTAACCACAGATTCCTTACCTTTGAATTAGATACCCAAGCAATAACATCCTCGGAGGAGGGTCTGCGAACGGATCCCACTAAAGATTCCCGACTATGGCTAGCTGGCCTATTATAACAGAGAGAAAGAGAGACTGGCTGTCAGGAACATAGGTAAGGAAAGAAGACGCCTCACCAGAAATATTGTGGAAAACCTGTATGGAACTGAAGTCCGTAACTATAAAAAACATGGGAAGACACCCATGATACAAGAGTAAAGAGGTGTTGAAAAGAATACTTCAGATACTACATAGCTCCTCCAATGGTAGCCGGACCATTAGTGGATGGGGCTGAAGGCCAAGGACCCACGGCTAATACCACTGAGCCAAAGCGCCTTGCCATAGAACCAGGTGATATAGGGAGCACCAATCAATGCTTTACGAAAAGCAGTGAGAACAATAACAATAATTATGGGCATGGCCCACTCGTGGTCAAAGGAAACACTTTGAGAGAGAAGTGAGCCCTCTGGGACTATGTAACGTAGAACCACCAGAGGAGGAAGGGTTAGCAATTGCAAAGCAACAAACAAGAGTAGGTCCGTCTAGGACATGAGGAAAATCACAGCAATGTAAGCAAAAACGTACTCCCTCCTAAGAAGGCAGCCTAACATGACCGTTTATAGAGATACCTAAATAAAGTGATGTATAGAATATATATAAAGGTATGAATATATATATATATATATATATACACACATTTAAACATGGATATACATATATATATATACTTGTATTGTGTTTGTGTCCTGGCTAAATAAAGGAATTGCTTGCAGTTGGGTGCATTTCGTGTTCTCTCTATGGGTATTGGAGAGTTTCTTTTCATAAATTGACGCCGTAGCCCAACGGCGCCTGCAAGTGCACCACCTCGAGAAAATTGGTACCGTGCTGCCTGAAGAAAGATGGGTGGCTGGAGCCATCGCAGATGAACTGCGTAGAGGGCCCGCATTGCCGTGAATACATGGTGACTTTGGGACTGCAAGCTGGTGAAACTTTTAAAGGACACAAATAAGGTGAACCCACTTGGGTCTTGAAATGATGGACATAAAATGATTTATCATGTTTTGAAAGCGGCTGCATACCTGAATGTATAATTGAAAGGACTGTGTTGTACCATCTTAACCATAATGCAGTGGGAAGACCAGCATGCATTGAGAATGTTTCCTATTGGTTGTCCCTCAACAGGTATAAAACAACGTCAGCCGCTTAGTAAAATTGATTGTTGCCGCTGGAACCCATGATTAAGGTGTTAAAACTGAAACGCGTCGGGAGGCACACCCGTGTTTGTCTCCTGGCTAAATAAAGGAATTGCTTGCAGTTGGGTGCATTTCGTGTTCTCTCTATGGGTATTGGAGAGTTTCTTTTCATAAATTGACGCCGTAGCCCAACGGCGCCTGCAAGTGCACCACCTCGAGAATATTGGTACCGTGCTGCCTGAACAAAGATGGGTGGCTGGAGCCATCGCAGATGAACTGCGTAGAGGGCCCGCATTGCCGTGAATACATGGTGACTTTGGGACTGCAAGCTGGTGAAACTTTTAAAGGACACAAATAAGGTGAACCCACTTGGGTCTTGAAATGATGGACATAAAATGATTTATCATGTTTTGAAAGCGGCTGCATACCTGAATGTATAATTGAAAGGACTGTGTTGTACCATCTTAACCATAATGCAGTGGGAAGACCAGCATGCATTGAGAATGTTTCCTATTGGTTGTCCCTCAACAGGTATAAAACAACGTCAGCCGCTTTCGTAAAATTGATTGTTGCCGCTGGAACCCATGATTAAGGTGTTAAAACTGAAACGCGTCGGGGAGGCACACCCATGTTTGTGTCCTGGCTAAATAAAGGAATTGCTTGCAGTTGGGTGCAATTCGTGTTCTCTCTATGGGTATTGGAGAGTTTCTTTTCATAAATTGACGCCGTAGCCCAACGGCGCCTGCAAGTGCACCACCTCGAGAATATTGGTACCGTGCTGCCTGAAGAAAGATGGGTGGCTGGAGCCATCGCAGATGAACTGCGTAGAGGGCCCGCATTGCCGTGAATACATGGTGACTTTGGGACTGCAAGCTGGTGAAACTTTTAAAGGACACAAATAAGGTGAACCCACTTGGGTCTTGAAATGATGGACATAAAATGATTTATCATGTTTTGAAAGCGGCTGCATACCTGAATGTATAATTGAAAGGACTGTGTTGTACCATCTTAACCATAATGCAGTGGGAAGACCAGCATGCATTGAGAATGTTTCCTATTGGTTGTCCCTCAACAGGTATAAAACAACGTCAGCCGCTTTCGTAAAATTGATTGTTGCCGCTGGAACCCATGATTAAGGTGTTAAAACTGAAACGCGTCGGGGAGGCACACCCGTGTTTGTGTCCTGGCTAAATAAAGGAATTGCTTGCAGTTGGGTGCATTTCGTGTTCTCTCTATGGGTATTTGAGAGTTTCTTTTCATAAATTGACGCCGTAGCCCAACGGCGCCTGCAAGTGCACCACCTCGAGAATATTGGTACCGTGCTGCCTGAAGAAAGATGGGTGGCTGGAGCCATCGCAGATGAACTGCGTAGAGTGCCCGCATTGCCGTGAATACATGGTGACTTTGGGACTGCAAGCTGGTGAAACTTTTAAAGGACACAAATAAGGTGAACCCACTTGAGTCTTGAAATGATGGACATAAAATGATTTATCATGTTTTGAAAGCGGCTGCATACCTGAATGTATAATTGAAAGGACTGTGTTGTACCATCTTAACCATAATGCAGTGGGAAGACCAGCATTCATTGAGAATGTTTCCTATTGGTTGTCCCTCAACAAGTATAAAACAACGTCAGCCGCTTTCGTAAAATTGATTGTTGCCGCTGGAACCCATGATTTAAGGTGTTAAAACTGAAACGCGTCGGGGAGGCACACCCGTGTTTGTGTCCTGGCTAAATAAAGGAATTGCTTGCAGTTGGGTGCATTTCGTGTTCTCTCTATGGGTATTGGAGAGTTTCATTTCATAAATTGACGCCGTAGCCCAACGGCGCCTGCAAGTGCACCACCTCGAGAACATTGGTATTTATTTATTTATAAAGTTTTATATAGCGCGAACATGATCCCGAAGGATATCAGAGCGCTTTACAATTTGAGGGAAAGGAAGGTAATAGTAGCAGTACAATCGTCAGAAGGGGTACCAACCTAAACAAATCACATATGCATATCAAACAAAAGGTTACAATCGAAAGGGACAATAAAGGGTAAGATAAAAACTGGAACATAGCGAACTGGGAGGGGAGCAAGTGACTAGTAAAGCAGAATAACACCAAACACAGGACTTAGGGTGTAGGTCCAAAGCATTAGAGCAGAGGATCCGAGACCCTTTTAAGGTAGGAACTTGTTCATGAGGAATCTTTTTACTTCCAATTTGAAGGCAACCTTGGAGGAGATTCTGCGTATTTCCGGTGGGAGAGAGTTCCAGATCTTTGGCGCAGAGCCGGAGAAAGCTCGGTGACACGTTCTCTTTTGCGAAAGATCTGAGGTTTGAGGAGGAGAGATTTAGCACTCCGAGAAGGTCTACCCCTCCGGATAATTCTAGCTTTTGCGCTAGATAACTGGGGGTTTTGAAATGGAGGGCTTTGTGAGATAGACAGGCAATCTTTAGCTGAATTCTTGCTTCATAGGGCAACCAATTTAGGGATTTTAAGACTGGGGAGATGTGCTCGTTTCTTTTGGTCCCCGTGACCAGTCTGGCCGCCGCATTAAGTGAAGCCCTTAGTGGGGCCAAGGTATATTTGGGGAGGCCACAGAGTGTAGCACTGCCATAGTCTAGCCTCGGCAAAACAAGCGCTTGGACCACTTGCTTGAAGTCAGCTTGTGGGAGGAAAGGTTTGAGATTCCTGAGTATCCTCATAAGGTGATTCACTCCCTTACACACATTGCTGATATGAGTTTTCATGTTCAGATGCTTGTCTAGGGTGAGTCCGAGAGATTTGGCTGAGTCAACAATGAGGGGGGAGCAGTTGAAGGCAGTGAGGTGGTTCATCCAAAGGTCTATCTTGGGGATGTGATTCGGGGGAGAAATGAGAAGGAATTCTGTTTTGGAGGTGTTGAGCAAGAGGTGGTTCTCAGTCAACCAGTTTTGAGTATTTATTAGGGTAGAGTTGAGTGCTATAAGGTTATTCGGGAGGAGATTTTCAGATAGAGTTGCGTATCATCCGCATACATATGGAAGAGAATGTCAGCGGAATTTAGAGCATTAGCTAAAGGTTCCAAGAATAAATTGAAGAGTATGGGGGATAGGGCGGACCCTTGGGGGACCCCCATGGATACTAGTGATGGCTGGGAGAGAGAGTGGTTCGCCTTAACTCTTGGGATCTGTGGTGGAGGAAGGACGAGAACCATTGCAGCACCGAACCAGAAAGGCCCATCCTGTGCTTCAAAATGGATAGGAGGTTGTCGTGATTCACAGTGTCAAACGCTGAGGAAAGATCCAGGAGGATAAGGAGGCAGGATTCATTTTGGTCGAGCATTTTTAAAATGTCATCCATAACGTGCGTGAGAGCCGATTCGGTGCTGTGCCCACTCCGGAAGCCAGATTGGTGTTGGTCCAGGAGATGGAAATTCTTGATGTGGGCACAGAGTTGAGATTGGACACATTTTTCTAGGAGTTTGGCAAGGGTGGGGATGTTAGAGATAGGACGGAAGTTGTTAAGGTCCGTACTATCTGCTGTAGGCTTTTTTAGGATAGGTGTTACCTGAGCAGCTTTTAGACAATCCGTGATCGTACCTTGTGAGAGAGACGCATTGACAATCTTTGTCCAGATGGGGGTGTCGACCTCCTTCAGTTCTTTGAAGATGGACGGTGGTAACGGGTCGCTAAAATGATTAGATGGGTTGATACTCTGAAGAATCTTGTTGGTGTCTCTTTCGCTGAGGGGAGTGAAGGTGCCCCATGAGGCATTGTTCTTTGTGCTCAGGCTGGTCGGTTCGAACTTCTCTGATAAGGTCGAGGGGGGCGCAGACCCCCTAGCTAGCAAAAGCGCCTTCCTGGAGTCAAGATCAAAATTGATGAGTCTGGATTTCTCAGTAAAGAAGGCGGCCAGATCATCGCATGAAGGTGGGTTGACCTCAGAGACAGAGCGGTTTGGTGTTTCCACCGATTGTTGTTTCACCAGCTCAAAAAGTTTCTTGGGGCGATTAGCGGCTTGATTAAGTTGGGATCTGAAGTAGTCGGCTTTAGCGATCTTGATTTGTTTGTTATAGGAACTCCTTATCGTTCTAAGGATTATTAGTTGGTCCGAGGATGGATTCGATTTCCAGGAACGTTCAACTGCCCTAAGGTGGCGGCGCTCCGTGTTTAAGTTGTCGTTGAACCATGGTTTGGAAATTTTAGTTGAGGCGTTTTTTTGTTGGAGTGGAGCAATGGAATCCATGATGCTAGTAATAGTAGAGTTGTAGAAGTTGGTGAGTGCATGTACCTCGGTCATGTCAGCTTGTGGAGAGAGGGCAGATATACTGTGGGTTGCTAGATCGGCTGTATTGATATTTCTGAGGTCCCTTTTCCAAATCTTCGATTTCGCTGGTTGAGCCTTCCTCAGAGAGACTTCCAAGTTGATAAAAAGAAGATGCTGTGATGATCGGACCAATCGCACGGGAAATGGTGTCCAGTGTGATGGTGTGACCTTTGGAGATGATTAGGTCCAGAATTTCTCCTTTATTATGGGTTGCCTGGTCACAGTGTTGGATCAGTTCATGATCATTTAAGAATGATTTGAGGCATGTAACAGCTTGGTCATTGAGGTTGGACCAGTGCAGGTTGAAATCACCAAGGAAGATTTGGGCCATAGCGGAATCAACATTGCCAGAGATGATTTCCATTAATTGCTCGATGAAGGGGAGGTTGTCCCCAGGTGGGTGGTAAAATGTGTGTAGTTTGCAAACCGGAAGGTTGTGACTAAAGATATTGAGACAAAGGTATTCGCATGAGGATGGGGTAGAGGACTCTGTGTGGGAGACCGATAGCGAGCTCCGATGTATACAAGCTAGGCCACCACCCGTCTTCAAAGCTCTGTCTAGACGGATTATGTCATGGGTAGGAGGCACTAAGAGGTCTAGGAAGGGAGTGGAAGCGGGATTGAGCCAAGTTTCAGTCAGGATGATGATGTCTATCTCATTGTGTTGGATGAGGTCGAATATGTCAGAGGCGTGTTTGCTGGCTGACTTGCAGTTGAGTAGTACGCATTTAAGTTGGACCGGTGTATGAGGGGGAGGAGACTGTATGATGTTCACTCTCATAAGGTTGTCAATATTTAAGCCTCTAGGGTTGTGAGGGGGTTCTCTGTACGGGTTGGCGTGAATAGTTTGAATTTGACCCTCCGTAATCTAAGGTAAATGAGTAAGAAATGAGTAAGTCATTGATATCGTTAGACGCGAGATAGGCCTTCGCTCTTCTGGGGCGGGAGGGGGCGTTAGGTAGGGGTATGGTTTTGGAGAAGGAGCGGGGGGAGGCTGACCAGAGCGAGTTCTGTCACTAGCAGGTGCTCTGGGCAACTTTGCACTGGAGAGGAGGGAACTGATCAGGGGGAGGTGTTCAATCGAGAAGGCTTTCAGATCATGAAGTTCGACGGTGAGAAGGTGCAACTGGAGAGATAAATCGTCCAGGCGCGCCACCAGGTCTGAATGCTGTGAGAGGGGTAAATGTTGAGTGGGGAGTTCTGGCCGAGAGGAAGGGTCTTGATGTGTACCAGAGAGGTCTAAGGCGGTATTTTGAGGTTCCAGAGGGAGGAGTTGGTCCGCGCGGACTTGCGGTGTTCCATTATGTAAGGATAGAGGGGTTGGTAAGAGTAGGAGGGTGGGAGGGCCATTGCCCTGTGAGTCAGGGACGGTCAAGTAAGGATTGAGTGGGTTTGGAGGAGCACGGTCCGTGCAGGGCAATTGCCAAGACTCCGACCTAGCAGGTGGCGTAAAAGGAGGGATGCGTGACGGGTGAACTTTTGATGAGTGCGATGGTGATAGGGTGAGAGGGGGACTCAGCGCTCGAGAGTCAACCTGTATCGGACTGGAGAATGGCGAGAGGAGGGAACCAGTAGGCTCGCCCGGCCTATGAGTCGGAGGTCTAGTGTGTTGGGTCAGTCTGACATGGGGTAGAGAGGTTCCGAGATCATCTAAAGGCGGGGGATGATTCCGGGCGAGTGTGGACCTCCCGGATGTGGAGGGGGGAGGACTGGTTAGGTCCAGGGTGGTGATAGGTTGTGGATAGGGGTCATTGGATTTAACCGAGATCGCCTTCTTGAGTGTGGGAAGATGTTTGCCATCATGGCTAGATTAGCATTAGAGGCTTGGATAAGGATGATACCATTGTTGTAGAGGGTAATAGTAGCATTACCGTTGAAGGTGAGCGAGGGCGATGTTGTTAATTTGAGACCATGAGGCGTTTTCCTAGTGCCTGATATACGAAGCATGGAATATATCGCATTCCGCCAGCATGCTCGTTTTCTGGTATATAAGATGAGGTCATTAACTATATTACCCTTGTTTGTACAGAAGTAGATGTCTGAGAATAATGTATCGGGTCTGTCTTTGAGTATGCGATGTTTGTGTTTTTTGGCTGCATTTTTGGAGAGGTTAGGCGGGTAGTTGATAGTGAGGGCATTGTATCCTGAGGGGTCCGGACTGATCATCATTCTGATAGTGTGTCCTAGCGACGAAGGGGCCCCCGCGAATGAGTGCACGCAGGTGAGGGTATTTTTGTTTAACAGGTGGTTCTTGAATAGGCAAATAGTAATTCTAGTGGGTAGGGAGAAAAGGTCGTGAAGGGGTAGTTATGGGGCCAGAAATTTTGGGCTTCGGGGAAGGCTAATTGGTGGAGGGAGACTGTAGGGGAGCCTAGGGAGATTGAGGGGGGGGGGTGAGAGAGAGAAAAAGAGAAGAAAAAAAAAAAAAAGATGGGTGGCTGGAGCCATCGCAGATGAACTGCGTAGAGGGCCCGCATTGCCGTGAATACATGGTGACTTTGGGACTACAAGCTGGTGAAACTTTTAAAGGACACAAATAAGGTGAACCCACTTGGGTCTTGAAATGATGGACATAAAATGATTTATCATGTTTTGAAAGCGACTGCATACCTGAATGTATAATTGAAAGGACTGTGTTGTACCATCTTAACCATAATGCAGTGGGAAGACCAGCATGCATTGAGAATGTTTCCTATTGGTTGTCCCTCAACAGGTATAAAACAAAGTCAGCCGCTTTCGTAAAATTGATTGTTGCCGCTGGAACCCATGATTAAGGTGTTAAAACTGAAATGCGTCGGGGAGGCACACCCGTGTTTGTGTCCTGGCTAAATAAAGGAACTGCTTGCAGTTGGGTGCATTTCGTGTTCTCTCTATGGGTATTGGAGAGTTTCTTTTCATAAATTGACGCCGTAGCCCAATGGCGCCTGCAAGTGCACCACCTCGAGAATATTGGTACCGTGCTGCCTGAAGAAAGATGGGTGGCTGGAGCCATCGCAGATGAACTGCGTAGAGGGCCCGCATTGCCGTGAATACATGGTGACTTTCGGACTGCAAGCTGGTGAAACTTTTAAAGTACACAAATAAGGTGAACCCACTTGGGTCTTGAAATGATGGACATAAAAAGATTTATCATGTTTTGAAAGCGGCTGCATACCTGAATGTATAATTGAAAGGACTGTGTTGTACCATCTTAACCATAATGCAGTGGGAAGACCAGCATGCATTGAGAATGTTTCCTGTTGGTTGTCCCTCAACAGGTATAAAACAACGTCAGCCGCTTTCGTAAAATTGATTGTTGCCGCTGGAACCCATGATTAAGGTGTTAAAACGGAAAAGCGTCGGGGAGGCACACCCGTGTTTGTGTCCTGGCTAAATAAAGGAATTGCTTGCAGTTGGGTGCATTTCGTGTTCTCTCTATGGGTATTGGAGAGTTTCTTTATATATATATATATATATATATATATATATATCCTACTGGCAGTCGCCAGTAGGTATAGTTACAACCTAGTTTCCATAGGAAGAGGTAATTTTCAGGTGCCTAGAGAATTTGCGGATCTACACGCAAATTATCCGCAAATCTGGAGGTGAAAAGAAGGCCCTGATTGGCTGACCGCTACTTGAAAAAAAAGTTGCGCCCGTTATTTTGTTTCCTCGCATCAGCTCAGTGGGGTGAAAATACACTGTAAAACAGATAGAAGGGTGCATGGTACAGGTATCCTGACTCTAGACGTTGCATAGAGGGTTCCCTGAGGGACCCTTATGACCCTAAATTTGCGGGTTTTTTTATCGCCGCAATTTCCTATCTGCGGATCCACCGCAAATTTTTGCCCCAGCGCAAAAAAACATTGAAATTCACTGATAAAACTAAAGGTTACAGGGTTGTTATAGTTACACTGACTTTTTACTCATACAAAACAATAGAAATTCAGCAGTTATAGTTATACTTACCTGAAGAAACTATAACTCGTGCCATTAAGTAACTTAAAGCAACAAGTCATAGTTTCTTAACATAAGTATATCTATAACTGCTGAATTTCTATGGTTTTGTATGAGGAAAAAGTCAGCGTAACTATAACAACCCTGTAACCTTGGGTTTCATCTGTGAATTTAAATGGTTTTTTTGTGCTGAGTCCAAAATTCGAGGAGGACCGTGGATAGTAAATTTCAGCGATAAAAACAAAATGCAATTTTAGGGTCATAAGGGTCCCTCAGGGAACCCTCTATACATCCTCTAGGGTCAGGATACCTGTATCATGCCGCTTCCATCTGTTTTGCAGTGTATTTTAACCCCACCGAGCCGATGCGAGGAAACAAAATGACAGCCGCAACTTTTTTTCAAGCTGCAGCCAGCCAATCGGGGCCTTCCTTTCACCTCCAGAGTTGTGGATAATTCGCGGGTAGATCCGCACATTTTCTAGGCACCTGAAAATGACTTCTTCCTATGGAAACTAGGTGTAACTATGCCTACTGGCGACTATATATATATAAATAGATACAGACATATACACTGTATAGTAAGAAATTCCCAGAAGGGTACAGATAAACGATTACAACATAGGTCATGGACCGGAGATGTGAAAACGGTGAGCTGTCAGACAGCCACATGGTAATGTATAAAGGAATAGAGAAAGTGGGGGATATCACACGCCCCCGAAAAATAAAAGCAGTCGGACATAAAACAATATTACCAACTGAAAGGTTAAAATCTGGCGGCTGAGAGATAACTGAAAAAGAAAATAGCAGGTGAAAAACAACCCCTCTAGTATACAGAAATGAAGACCACGATCTGGACTGTAAAATCATCAAGTTAAACAAGGCAACACAGGGAAGGCCTATTCAGATAACTAGTCTCCATCCTAGAGAAACAATATCAGACAGAAAAAGGGACCTGGCTGAAGCAGCGGATAAAAGACAGAGTAAATAGTTGTGAAAGACCAAACGCCACAAGTGGAGATCCAAACCAATCATCAGTATAAAGAACTGAAATAACAGATGGAGTGGCAGTGCATACAGCATAACAAGTGTGGAGGCCATATAAGAAATGTCTCAGTAGGAGACAGGACCCATAAGATGTCCTGAAGGTACAATCTAAGCACAGCAAGAAACCTTTAGTATACCACGACCATGGAGGAAAAAGAACCCTGCCTCGTCCAAAGGAAGAGAAGGGAGAGAGAAAAAATCCATAAGCAAAAATAAATCTCCATCTTCGACAGGACAACCTGTGCCCAGTCAACAATTCCTGTGACATTCATGAATGAGGATCCTGGCGTCACCCAAGATCGTCATTTTCCATACTCATTAGTTCAAAGAATAACAAACCCCTAAGGAGTTGGAACCTTATCCGTGCTCGCGAGAGGTGAAGGAAATTCACCGGAGAGGAATACGAAAGGATCACCAAACCTTACGAACCAAACCCAAAAGAGGGTGGTCAAGGAGCACATGTTCAAGAAGAAACGTAAGATGAAAAACAGTCATAAATCCCAAAAGAGGTAGAAGGCAACATCTGAAGAACAACCAGTTCAGTAACTAAAGTTGGAGTTGGTATCGGAAGTGTCATGGAAATGTTTCCATCAAGTACAAAAACATTTCCCAAAAATGAAAAGCAACAACAGCTTTGAGCATGGCAATAGCAGATTAAAAACAGTCCATGCAGTGGCATAGAAGAGAAAGAGTCGGCAGAATAGTCCACCCATGCTAAGATATGGACAAGGTACATCCACAGGGAACCTTGAGAGTTACAGAAAAGGTAAGAGTCCTTCTTGCCCGTGCATAGCAAGAGCTAGCACAAGGACTGCTAATGCCTGAAAAAGACTAAAGAAAGGAATACCGCCTAGACCAGGATCAGACATTGTACCCCAGGCTAAGAACTATACTCTCTTCCCTGGCGCCTGCTAGGAGAGAAAGGGCACCAGATACAGTGGAAGGAAAAGACCCCTGGCTAGTGAGGATAATACACTCAACAAAGCAGGGGAAGGGGGAGCAAGGAGAAACCCCTTGCACCATTTCACCAAAGCAGACGATCTAAAGTACCCTATAAGGGGTAGTAAGGTGTCTGAAACATATGAAAGAATGCCTGTAAGGCATACAGATGAAGTATCCTGAAAGACAGTTTCACATTTTCTATGAGGAGATCTCTGCGCATGTAAGTTTACTATACTTATTAGTTAAAGTGAGCGGGACTTGGCAAGTTGTGAGAACATGAGGAATACCTACTACTAATGAGAGGGGTTTAATAAGGGATAAGGAGACGTTTAGGGAGGGATAAGGAGGAATTTAGGGAACGACATGCTAACACAAACACCTACCTACAAAAGAGTAAAACCATTGTTATTCACAAACTACACTTCTAAAGTTATTAAAGTTAGTATTGCCCTAAAGGTGAAAAACCAGTAGTAAATGTGCTCCAGTCTGTCAAGGAGTAAGTCGACATCACACAAGACCACTAACAGGTACAGCAACACACTCCTTTTGAAAATAATGGAAGAAGGGGCTCAATGTAACACCCATAGGAAATAATGATAAAATAATTAAATGATTCTGACTTTTAAATGAAGGGCTTGAATCACAAACTGCATTTTGTAGTATGTAAAGTAGTACTAAATGAACTTACTATAAAAAGCAATTCACAAACTTACAGGTGGAAATCTTCACCTCACCTCGTCTATATTTTCTATGGGGAGATCAAGGGAGGACAAGAGAGGGGTTTCAGGCAGAGTCATCATGTTTGATCAGACAGAGGAGAAGGTTTAGAGCAGAAACAGGTGGAGTAAGGCAGTCATTTTTGATTAAATGAATGAGGTAAAGCCTATCATACAGAGGCAGACCAAACACAGCCAAGCCATTTCTGCACATGTTCAGGTGTTATGTTCCCTACATGAAAGCACCGTTGCAGTAGCAGGATGCATCTAACAGGGGGCATGTCCACTGATTGTGATATGTTTGAGGGGGGGGCGGGGTGGGTGTAGCTCCAGACAAGTCTGTTTTCAAGCGATATTAGTAGCCTCACAGGCGGGTTGTCCTTTGGGGTTCTGCCTGCCCAGGGGCCTGAGTGGTTCACTCAGTCATCCATATCCTTTCACTGGCTAGCTACTGCTCAGCTACCCCAAAATGGGAACCTTCACCTGGGTGTAACACTCAATAAAATACTTGGGCCTCAACCTGACTAACCGCCTTGACACATGTAGGTGGGCCAATTGGCTTAATCTAAGACAGGCCATCGTAGAAGACCTCAGAAAGTAGCCCCCCCTGCCCCCCGACTCTTATCTTTTGTACCTGGGTCACAGGCTCAGTTCTTATTGAATGGTAGAATATGACATACAAAGGAAAACATTTGTGTGTGTGTGTATATATATATATATATATGTGTTACATTGACAGCCGGGGAGGCGAAAGGATTCTTCATGACTTCAGTGACAATACCTATGATGCAGAACTAGGATTACACTTAAGTAATATTTCCTTCTGCATTATAGGATTCTCACTGATAGTCAAGAATGAAGAATAGAGTAGCAAGCATATCCATACTTCACAGCTGTCAATGTAAGAAGTAAAACTATTCACAAGTAAGGCATGCAGAAAAGGAAACAGTATTTGGGTAGGGTAATTGAATACATTTCGTAGAGTCACCTGACCCCAAAAAGTATCAGCTCTGGATTTTCCTCCAGACAATTTTGTCTAGTGAACATATGAAAAGGTTACTGCCTTACATATTTCTGAAAGAGTAACATTCTTGAACCAAGCTGCAGATGCTGTTTTTCTTCTAGTGAAGTTTGCTTTTGGTTTACCAGTTGAAGGTTTATGTGCCAACTGGTAGCAACACATAATGCAGAATACAATCCAACGAGCTAAAGCCTCTTTAGAGGACGTTAAGCCTGTTCGGAGAAGACCATTAACAAATAGATGTCTCGTTAGGTAGAGCCTGGGCAGCGCATGCGCTGCTCTGCGAAGCATGCTGTATTAGACTATGGACATGAAGCTCCACCCACTCTCCGCCCATATTTTTCATTGGCTTTTGTCACTGCACTTTGTAAATGCTGGCTTCTGATTCGTTAATAGGCTTCTTAGTCCCTCCTTCGTACCGTCTTGTCTTCATTTGTAACCTCCCATGAGGACTGGCCCTTTTACTTCTGTTGTTACACTGTATGTCTTATTTAGTCTATAAGCACTATGGGGCATATTAGCAAGGGCAATATCGCCGCTTTAGCGGCACTTTTTGCCGCTAAAGCGGCGATATTATTATCGCCCTATCAGCAAGCTGTTGCTAACAGTTGTTAGCGACAGCTTTCCCGCGAAAGCGAGCGTGTTGGGTGCCACTTTGCATGTCAGCGATATTTATCGCTAATGACATGCAAAGTAGGCGTTCCCAACCTGGCAGCGACTGAAAGCAGTCGCTAACATCGCTATCGCCTATTAGGGAGGCCAGCGAGGCGATAAAGAAACCAGTGCTAAACACGATTAGCGCTTTTTTTTTTACACCTGGTCCAAACCTGACTTAGCCATGTAATCCAATGGGAGGTGGATTACATGGCTAAATCCCCCTTGCCCTATCAGCAAGCTATCGCCGGTCAGACAGCAGGGGTTTCTATCGCATTGGAGATAAGCGTTGCTGATAGCACGCTATCTCCGCGATAGAAACCGGCGATAGCCGGCGATAATTATCCTAGCGCCAAGTGCGCTTAGCGATAATTATCGCCGGTTATTGCTAATAGGCCCCTATTTTCTTTAATGAGTTTCTCCTACTGCAGGCACGACATGCTTTCCTGCAACATTCAGGCGCCATGCGTGCTTTCACTTTCCAAGCAGCCCGGGACAATGGAGGCCGCTTCTTTGAAATGAAACAGGTCTCGCATTTACAATGCGAGACCTATTTCGACCTACTTTGGCTCGGCTCTCCCTGTTAATTTGTTGTCTCGCCCATCTCTACATTCAGTAGCTGTCATGTGACCTCTTTCAGAGCCACTGAGGTTATCCTGAAAACCTGTTTGGATTTTTGTATTCCGTGGCTTGTGGATCCCAGCCAGATATGAGGTGTAAAAACCGACGCAGAAAATGTCATTCATCTCTAGCTCAATGGCGCATATCCCCTAAACGCAGACGCCGAGCTGAAGAGGTGGGAAGCCCGCTGGTTAGCAGAAGTGTTCTTCGGGCAACCCACGAATGATACAAGAGGCCAAGGCAGCTGTGGCACGAACAGAATCACGAATAGCCTACAGTTTGCAAGGAATACGTTTTTTGTTTGGACGAACTTCAGATATTTTCGTTTGCTTGAAGGAGTTTCTTTTCTTTCCAACAGATCTGTGGAAACCGACTGGAATGCTGCTTGGATAATATAAGCCCGTTGTTTATTCAGATCACTAGGGGCCGTGCAACAGGTTTGTTTTTTTAAAGCCAAAAGCGAGATTTATTGTGAAGATAAATCTTAAAACCTTCACTTTGTATGCTATCTTTTCATCTCGCTTTCTGTTTTTCGAATGCCCCTCAGCAATCCGTTACATGTAAACTGGGGCTGCATATATGACAAAGCAAAAAACACTTTTACAAAATAGCTAGTTTTACAAATATAATATCAACGCTTTGTTTAAGGCACCTAAGGAATAAAGCGAATCTAACCCCTTCTTAAGAGGGAATGCCTTATGCGGATTTCTGAAAATGTTAGTAAATGTGGCGGCGATTAGTGTAACGAAAAATGGTGACTCCCCCTATAATGTGGTGAGAGGCGCCAGACTCTCCCAAATCTCGCAGCATAGCTATTTATAGGCATTGAGCTGAATGGGGGCCCCATGAATGTTTGGGCATCCTCTGAAGGGCTAAGGGAACCCCTTCACTGCAGGATCTGCAAGGACCGTTATTAGGCCCCCGGTAGTAGGCTGAGCAGAATTACAGCTAGATTACAACTAGTATACAGTTTAAATAACATGTTCTCTACTATTTTGTGACATCACCTGAACTAATCAAATATATTTCATTGTATTCCAGAAAACGAAGTCCCCGTAAGTGAAGGCAATTCTTCCACCTTATTGAAGGAAGGGAGCAGAGGCCATTTTACTGGAATAAGTAACAAGCGCTCCTCTGTGCAGTTACCAGGTCTCCTCTTTGACGGACAAAAGTTTTTTTTAGGTCGAGCCTGGGCAGCGCAAGCGCTGCTCTGCGAGGCATGCTGTATTAGAGTATGGACATGAAGCTCCGCCCACTCTCCGCCCACTCTCCGCCCATATTTTTCATTGGCTTGTGTCACTGTCCTTTGTGAATGATGGCTTCTGATTCGTTAATAAGCTTGTTAGTCCCTCCTTAGTACCGCCTTTTCTTCATTTGTAACCCCCCATGAGGACTGGCCCTTTTACTTCTGTTGTTACACTGTATGTCTGTAAGCACTATTTACTTTAATGAGTTTCTCCTACTGCAGGCACGACATGCTTTCCTGCAACATTCAGCACACCATGCGCACTTTCACTTTCCAAGCAGCCCGGGACAATGGCGGTCTCTTCTTTGAAATGAAATAGGTCTCGCATTTACAAGAGTTTGAGCTATTGGCATTGTAAATGACGATGCCTTTTATTTATGTGTTAATTATCAAAACAGATAAATAAAAGGCATTGTCCTTTACAATGCCAGTAGCTTATACACTCGCAAATGCGAGACCTATTGCATTGCAAATGCTTGTTTTACATATGGATTTAGTTTTGTCTAAATAAACTTTCAGGTCTCTCTTCAAATCTAGAGAATGGAGTAATCTCTCTGTTAAAGGATGGATTGGGAAAAAATACAGGAAGAGAAATAGTCTGAATTACATGGCAATTTGACACAACCTTGAGAAGAACAGAAGGTTGCACCTTTAAAACTGTCCTGTTATGATGGAAAATTAAATAAGGTTCAGTGGATGATAAGCCCTGTAACTCACTGACTCTTCTAGCAGATGTAATTGCAACTAAGAAAGTCACTTTCCACGAAAGATATAGCAATGTGAATTTATAAATAGGCTCAAAAGGAGGATCCATGAGATAAGAAATAAGCACATTCAACTATCATGGGGAAACAGGTCTTCTGATTGGAGGGTAGACCTTCTTAAGACCTTCCAAGAAGTATTTAATGACTGGATTTGTGAAGAAAGACATTTGGTTTGGGCTTTTGCAGTGAGACGTTATGGCAGCCAGATGCACTTTTATCGAAGAAAATTGCACCCTTGAGTTTGCCAAGTTCACTAAATAAGGAAGCATAACATTTTCCTGGCTGCATAGAAGATCATGATTTTGTCAAAACACCAAAGTACAAATCTCTTTCCTAAAAGGCATAAGATCTCCTGGTACATGGTCTTTTAGCTTTTTTGAGTCTTTACATACAGAATGGTGATCATTCAAGTTTCTGTACTGAATAAATTCAGAAGCCAGGATGCCAATTTCAAAGATTGCATGTTGAGATGAAAGATTTTGCCTTCTCTTCTGGACAGAAGGTTGTGATTGCATGGCAGTTTCCTGTGAGAGTTGATCAATAGGTGGAGAAGCTGTGGAAACTACCGTTGTCCCAGCCACTCCAGAGCTATCAGGATCATGGTTGAGGGAGATCGCTTGAACTTGATGATCAGTGTCTGTATGAGTGGTATTGGAGAAAAAGCGTAAATAAATCTGTTCGACCAGTTCATCAAAAAGGCATTGCCCAGTGTTTGTGGATACCACACTCTGGATTTGTAGTTTTGGCGTTATGCGTTTTGGGTGTTTGCAAACATATTTATTTCTGTAAAACCCCAATTTTGGAAAATAGACTGCAAAACATTGTTGCTGAGTTTCCACTCATGAGTTTCGTGAATCTGTCTGCTGACAAAGTCTCCCTGGAGCTTTAGAAGACCTGGTCGATGTACTGCTTGCATTGATAGATTTCTCACCAATAACCAGAGCCATATTGCTTGAGCTTCTAACAACAGTGTTCTCAACCTCGTTCCTCACTGTTTATTCAAGTAGTACATTGTTGTAGTATTGTCCATCTGTACTAATACTCTGATTGTCGACATAGATGGCTGGAAAGCCCCCAGGGCGAGGTGGAATGCCTTTGGTTCAAGAACACTGATGTGGTAAAGCTGCTGTTGATGACACCAGTGACCATGAATTGGTACTTCCCCCTAAATGAGCTCTTCACCTGGAAAGAGAAGCATTGTTTACTATGGCCTGAGTTGGATAATTCTAATGGAAAGGAACACCTTTGAGCAGGTGTGGTTTGTTCAGCCACCACTGAGTGGACTATCAAGTTTGTTGATTCAATGAGATTTTATCTTCCCAATCGCCTTAATCCTCTTATCATTGCTCTTCTGAGTATTGGTATAGAGGTCTCATGAAGAGACGAGCGTTGGGTATCAGAAAAATGCAAGAGGCCATAGAACCTAGGAGTGACAATACTTTCGTTGCTTTTGGATTTGTGACATGTAGCAACAGGAGACATTTAAAAAAAAATGGAAGACACTCTTTCCTCCGAAAGAGACACTTCTTTTTTGATGGTAAAGAAAGATGCTCCTAAAAAAGTTAATAATTGAACCAGTGATGTGGTTGACTTGTCTAGGTTTACATGCAGTCCTAAACGGTCTAATCATTTGACAGTAAAGTCGTAGTCCTTTTGTGCTTGGAATTTCGTATGAGCCTTTTATTAACCAGTCTTCTAAGTATGGATAGACAAAGTTCTTTTTTCTACGAAGGAACGCTGCAACTGCACGCCATGCATTTTGAAAAAGTTCTTGGGCAGATTTGAGGCCAAAAGGGAGAAGTTTGCACTCATTGTGGGCTTTCCCAAAAAGAAATCTGAGATAACTTCTATGTTTTGGGGTGTGGAAAAAAGCTTCCATTAGATCTACAGAGCTCATCCAGTCTCTTACATTGAGCTGAGGACAAATTTGATGCAGTGCCAACCTTCCACATGCTTGACTTTTGATATACTTGTTGAACAAGTTACTTTCAGTGACACCTTATCTGGTAGAGACTCTATCTAGCTGCAGATTCCTTACCTTACAATCATCCCCAGGCGTCAGACTGGATCCAGAAACATTTCATGAGCAGTAGCCCTGTGCGCCGGTAGGTGGCATCGTTTGACTCTGCGTGGCGTCGTCAGCATCGTGGGCGCCTGAAGTTATGTGCGCTGTGCCTATATAAGAGCCACCCCAGCGTGCTGAGGTCAGTTTCTTTTCGAGACTTTCCATGCCAGTAACATGGAGCCACAAAGAACACTGACCACTGGTTTGGAAAATAGGACACTGAAAAGAGAACAGCCCTGTTCCTAGAAATTCAGAGAGCCCGCCAGGTGTTAAACCAACAGGGATATGCCCTGATGTTCCAGCCATGTCCAGATGCAGGGCCTCTTGACAAAGAGCACACAACCCCACCCCACCCTGGTTGTTGCACTATCACATGGCTGTAATGTTGTCTGTGAACACCTGTACTAGCCTTCCCTTGATGGATGGTAGAAAGTCTTTCAATACTAGAAGCGCAGTCCTCAAGGCTTGAGGGGCGCCTCCAACTTGCACTCAATCGTGACTGTAAAATCAATTATTCCATTCTTCTTAAGTTGTTTTCAAATTTCTTAATTGAGTTATCATATTGTTCTTCATGAATTTCGTTCATTAATTATTCATGACGATGCTATTCTTACATATGTTCATGCTTTATATATGCTCTGATGCCCAATGCATTTCGGGCTGCTGCCCTTCGTCAGGGGAATTTTTTCTAAAAGAAAGAGAAAACTCAAGCTCAGTCCTGTAAATGGCAAACATGCCATACTCAATATTATAGTTAATGGAATGTAGTGCCTCTACATGCTGTTTGTCAAGTGCAAAACTAAAAGTGAAATCTAGAGTAGGGTACGAGGTAATGGAAAGGTGTTGCAAGTAAATAATTCACTGCATCAGCAGGTGAATCCATCCTCAATCTTAAGTGAGGTGAGGTTAGAAAACGGGTGAACAAATCGGGGTGAGTACCCATGAGATGGTGCCGCAGGATGCTATGAGGCAAATGATTGATCGGTTTAAGCATTTTAGTGCTTTAAGGATATAAATCCTCATGCTAGTCATGCGCAAGTGTGCTCAAAAAGAAAGTAATCACCCATGATGTGAACGGGGAATTTCATGCAAACTTACTCACAACCGCGTATTTCGTAACCGCGTTCACTCAAGCTCATTGCCGTTATATCAAATGTCTGCAAAACATCACGACAGTATAGAAAATCCGTTATGATCAGGCGAAAAATAAGTGCGCTGATAAATACTGTGGTAATCACTTGGAAAACGGCTTACTCGTGTTCAATATGAGGTGCGTGAACGGCTCCTCCCGGTGTGGTTAATGGCGTGTGAGGTAATGCGCTAAATTTCAAAAGTGTTCTACCCGGAAGTGAAAGTGTTATAGTTAACATAGGAACTACCATCACTATCGACATAGTAAACGCCACCGCGTGTGTCCGGAAATGACATCAGTGTGGTTCAAAGCTGCAACGCGAATAGGAGTCAAAAAAGTTAGACTGTCGAATGCAGTATCTCCGTGAGCGGACGGCGTAATTGCTTAATCAGAACCCTCAAAACAAAAGATCATTCTGAATGTAGAACAAGGTATAAATCAGAAATTAAAAGTGAATATAAACAGTGTCAAATATCAATACAATCAAGATCATTATAAAAAGCAAATCCAAAAAGTTAATAATAATTATAATTAGTGTCCGGTGTCAATACAATCAAGTTCATTATAAAAAAAGTTCATTATAAAAAACAACTCTAATCTGTCCATTCATTTAATCCCTTTGGGTTCACAGTGTCTAAAAAATGGATCCAATATACTTCTCTTTGTAGGAGAAACTGCGTATTGTCTCTTCCTTGTTTTATTGGAACCTGTTTCAAGATCAAAAACCTGAGTTGGCTCACATTGTGTTGCAGTGAATTGAAGTGGGCTGCTACCGTGGACTTGAGGTTCCTGGTGCGTATGTTGCTCTTATGTTCATTTAAACCTACCCTGATTTTGCATTCAGTTTTACCAATGTAGGCCATCTCACATGGGTATTTTAGCATGTATATGACATTCTGACTATTGCATGTGGCTGTCACTTTTAGTTTTATGATGGTTCCTCGATTTGGGTGTCGTGTGATGTTTCCTTTAATAATGGAATTGCAATTTCCACAATTCATGCAGGGTACCGTACCTCGAAACTTTTGTTCCTTGTCATCCCTGGTTTTATTCAGTATTTGTTTGAAGTTACTTGTTCGTAAATAGGCGAATCTGGGTTTCTGTTCGAATATACCTTTAAAATCTGGTTCTGTGCTCAACATTGGCCAATACTTCAATATTGTGTTCTTTATTCTTTGGCTCCGGGTGGAAAACTTAGACTACAAAAGCGGGTCTATTCTCATTGTCCTTGAGATAAGTACCTTTCAACAAACTTTCACAAGTTCTAGATTCAGCTTTTTTGACGGCCTCTTGTAATACGGGTTCTGGATAACCCCTTCTCTGAATTTATTAATGGTAATAGTCACACCTTTTTTGTACAATTCATCATTGGATGATATCCTTTTAACCTAAGTAATTGTGAGTATGGAAGGTGTTTTTTTAGAGAAGGTTGGTGGAAACTGTGATAGTGGAGTAAGTTATTGCGATCAGTGGGTTTAGTATACACGCTGGTAGTTAGCTGTCCATCCTTGTTTGTAATCAGGGTGTCTAGAAAAGTGATTTGTTCAGTGCTTATGGCAGATGTGAATCCAATTCTTTCGTCCACTGTATTCAGTTTCAAGATTGCTTCTGATAATTCTGAGTGTGTCCCCTTCCATAACACAAAAATATCGTCAATGTATCGTTTGTATATAACGAGATTTTCAGCCCATTCTTTTTGATTGAGTATGTGATCCAATTCGAATACTTTTAATTCCTCTTCCTTTCCTGAATGAATTAAGAATGATTCCACCATTCTTAATTCATTTAGAAAAGGATGAGGAATTAAAAGTATTCTTGATGGAACTGTTGCATTTTACTTTATTTCACAGTTATTTTAAGTGGCAGGACGATTTTTACATCCAATCATCAGGGACATCAATGGGCAATTGTGCCGCGCTGGCATATGCAAATCTTTTTATGTACAGATTCGAATTGGATCACATACTCAATCAAAAAGAATGGGCTGAAAATCTCGTTATATACAAACGATACATTGACGATATTTTTGTGTTATGGAAGGGGACACACACCAGAATTATCAGAAGCAATCTTGAAACTGAATACAGTGGACGAAAGAATTGGATTCACATCTGCCATAAGCACTGAACAAATCACTTTTCTAGACACCCTGATTACAAACAAGGATGGACAGCTAAGTACCAGCGTGTATACTAAACCCACTGATCGCAATAACTTACTCCACTATCACAGTTTCCCACCAACCTCTCTCTAAAAAAACACCTTCCATACTCACAATTACTTAGGTTAAAAAGGATATCATCCAATGATGAATTGTACAAAAAAGTGTGACTATTACCATTAATAAATTCAGAGAACGGGGTTATCCAGAACCTGTATTACAAGAGGCCGTCAAAAAGCTGAATCTAGAACTCGTGAAAGTTTGTTGAAAGGTACTTATCTCAAGGACAATGAGAATAGACCCGCTTTTGTGTCTTAAGTTTTCCACCCGGAGCCAAAGAATCAAACACAATATTGAAGTATTGACCAATGTTGAGCACAGAACCAGATTTTAAAGGTATATTCGAACAGAAACCCAGATTCGCCTATTTACGAACAAGTAACTTCAAACAAATACTGAATAAAACCAGGGATGACAAGGAACAAAATTTTCGAGGTACGGTACCCTGCATGAATTGTGGAAATTGCAATTCCATTATTAAAGGAAACATCACACGACACCCAAATCGAGGAACCATCATAAAACTAAAAGTGACAGCCACATGCAATAGTCAGAATGTCATATACATGCTAAAATGCCCATGTGGGATGGCCTACGTTGGTAAAACTGAACGCAAAATCAGGGTACGCTTAAATGAACATAAGAGCAACATACGCACCAGGAACCTCAAGTCCACAGTAGTAGCCCACTTCAATTCACTGCAACACAATGTGAGCCAACTCAGGTTTTTGATCTTGGAACAGGTTCCAATAAAGCAAGGAAGAGACAATACGCAGTTTCTCCTACAAAGAGAAGTATATTGGATCAATTTTTAGACACTGTGAACCCAAAGGGATTAAATCAACGGACGGATTTGAGTTGTTTTTTATAATGAACTTTTTTTATAATGAACTTGATTGTATTGACACCGGACACTAATTATCCGCTTCAGCCGCGATCGGAATTCGCCCAGGTGCTGGACATTCCGATCGCGGGTGTGGTCGTGACGAGCTCAGCTCGTCATGCGCACATGCGCGATCACGCAGCATGACGAGCTGAGCTCGTCATGAGCATCGAAGGGGTTATAATTATTATTAACCTTTTGGATTTGCTTTTTATAATGATCTTGATTGTATTGACATTTGACACTGTTTATATTCTCTTTTAATTTCTGATTTATACCTTGTTCTACATTCAGAATGATCTTTTGTTTTGAGGGTTCTGATTAAGCATTTACGCCGTCCGCTCACGGAGATACTGTATTCGACAGTCTAACTTTTTTGACTCCTATTCGCGTTGCAGCTTTGAACCACACTGATGTCATTTCCGGACACACGCGGTGGCGTTTACTATATTGATAGTGATGATAGTTTCTATGTTAACTATAACACATTCACTTCCGGGTAGAACGCTTTTGAAATTTAGCGCATTACCTCACACGCCATTAACCACACCGGGAGGAGCCGTTCACGCACCGCATATCGAACACGGGTAAGCCGTTTTCCAAGTGATTACCACAGTATTTATCAGCGCACTTATTTTTCGCCTGTTTATTACGGATTTTCTATACTGTCGGTGATGTTTTGCAGACATTAGATATAACGGTAATGAGCTTGAGTGAACGCGGTTACGAAATACGCGGTTGTGAGTAAGTTTGCATGAAATTCCCCGTTCACATCACAGGTGATTACTTTCTTCTTGAGCACACTTGCGCATGACTAGCATGAGGATTTATATCCTTAAAGCACTAAAATGCTTAAACCGATCACTCATTTGCATCATAGCATCCTGCGGCACCATCTCATGGGTACTCACCCGATTTGTTCACCCGTTTCTAACCTCACTCACTTAAGATTGAGGATGGATTCACCTGCTGATGCAGTGAATTATTTACTTGCAACACCTTTCCATTACCTCGTACCTACTCTAGATTTCACTTTTGGTTTTGCACTTGACAAACAGCAAGTAGAGGCACTACACTCCATTAACTATAATATTGAGTATGGCACGTTTGCCATTTACAGGACTGAGCTCGAGTTTTCTCTTTCTTTTAGAAAAAAATCCCCTGACGAAGGGCAGCAGCCCGAAATGCATTGGGCATCAGAGCATATGTAAAGCATGAACATATGTAAGAATAGCATCGTCATGAATAATTAATGAACGAAATTCACGAAGAACAATATGATAACTCAAAGAAATTTGAAAACAACTTAAGAAGAATGGAATAATTGATTTTACAGTCACGAATGAGTGCAAGTTGGAGACGCCCCTCAAGCCTTGAGGACTGCGCTGCTAGTATTTATTCCTATCCTCATACCCAGGAGGATTAACCAATTTGCACCACTTACCTTCAGAGATTGATTTACCGTATACCACAGGGTGTGCGCCTATCTATCCATCTATTGGTTTGAAAAAAGTCTTTCAATGCCAGCCGGATTGCCCACAGCTCCAGAAGGTTGATTTGGAGTCCGGATTCTGCCAGAGACCAGAGGCCTCTGATCTCCACCTCTCCCAGATGGCCGCCCCATCCCAGGAGTGGTGCATCTGTCACCACTGTGAGATCTGGTTGGAGAAGAGAGAGAGGGGTCTACAGCTGACCCAACTGCCGTCCGTTAACCACCAATGCAGATCTTTTGCAGTTCCCTCCGAGATCTGGACCATGTCGGAGAGATTCCCCTGAGGCTGCGCCCACTGGAACTTCAGGCTCCTCTGCAGAGCCCGCAAATGCCAGTGGCCATGTGTCACAAGCAAGATGCAGGAGGCCATGAGCCCCAGCAGCTCCAGAGTCAGTGTTACTGAAATTCAGGATAGAGGCTGAAACATCTGTGTCATAGCCTGAATATCCTGGACTCACTGTTCGGAAGGATAGGCCCAAAACTGCACAGTTTTCAGAACAGCTCCGATGTAAAGGAGCGTCTGAGAGGGAGTCAGGTGTGACTTTGCACGTTGATAGTGAACCCCTGTGAATGCAGAAGGTCCCTCGTAGTCTGGAGATGGGAGATGACAGCCTGGAGCCCACCTTCAACAGCCTGTCATTGAGATAGGGGAAGACTCGCAACCCTGATCTCCGCAAATGAGCTGCAATCACCGCCATCACCTTGGTCAACACCCGAGGGGCGCTGGTAAGGCCAAACGGGAGCACTTCAAACTGAAAGTGCTCATGGCCTACAGTGACCGCAGGTAATGCCTGTGGGCAGGCAGGGCAGGAATGTGGAAATATGCGTCCTGCAAGTCCAACGCTACCATCCAGTCTCACGGGTCCAAGGCAGGAAGGACTTGAGCAAGCGTGAGCCTTTTTATCCTTTCCTTCTTGAGAAAGAAATTGAGAGGGCATAGGTCTAGGATAGGGCGAGGGCCTCATCCTTCTTGGGTACCAGAAAGTAGCGGGAATAGCAACTATGACCTATTTCTGGCATCAGGACCCTCTCTATGGCTCCCTTGGCCAAGAGAGCCATAATTTCCTGGCGGAGCAAGGTAAAATGGTCCTCCGTCAGCCTTTCACTAGCAGGTGGCACGGGTGGGGTGGTAGTCACAATGATGAGGGAGTAGCCCCTTTGGACAATTTGAAGAACCCATAGGTCTGATGTAGACCTACAGTGGGGCAGGTAATGGCGTATCCTGCCTCCCACTGGGTGCCCATGATGGTAAGAAGGCAAACTAAAAGGGTTTGGAGGCTGTGACTGCCGGAGGGGTGGTGGACTGGCATGACCTCTGGCTGCCGGGCTCACAAAGTCTGTGGGTACTGTGTCCTCGGCCACGCAGAGGCTGGGAAGCTTGTGGGCCGTAGTGGCTGGTGTTTAAAGATGAACCTGGAAGCCTCTTCCGTGACCACGAAAGGAACAAAAGGCGGACTGGGGCTGGTGAGGGGCCATGGAAAGGCCCAGTGACCTGGCCGTAGGTCTGCTGACCTTGAAGTGCTCCAGCGCTGAGTCCACCTATTCTTCGAAGAGACGGGAGCCATCAAAGGGCATGTCCATAAGTGATGCTTGGACATCCCCTGAAAAGCCAGTTGTTCTCAGCTAGGCTTGGCACTGTAAGGACACCGTCAGTGAAACTGCTCTGCCTAGCGAGTCAGTGGTATCCAGTCCACATCTGATCGTGAACTTAGCTCATCTCTCCCATCAGCAACAGCTTGGGAAAGTATTGTCCAGGCCTCCTCCAGAACCAAGGGGAGCACCTGCGCAACCAAATCTCACAGAGCATAGGAGTACCAACCCAAAAGGTGCACAGTGATCAGGGACCGGAGTGCCAGGCTGGTGGAAGAAAATATTTTCTTGCCTAAGGTGTCCAGCCTTTTGGATTCACTATCTGGTGGGGCGGTAGGGAATGCACCAGGATTTACACTGGAAGTAGGGGCTTGGACCACCAAGCTCTCCGGGATTCAGTGTTGGGTGAGGAAGTTTGAGGCCCCTGGAGCAGGGCAGTGGCAGCAGGCAATCGTTCTGTTCACGGGAGCCCCTGTGCTATGCTTGGACCAAGTCCCAAGCAGGACTTCTGTAAGGGCCTCATTAAATGGGAGAAGCGGTTCTGAGGTGGTCACTCCCTGCTGTAGCACCTCTTTCAAGACATTTGTCTTGACTGCAACTGAGGGCAGGCTAAGATGCAGGACCTCGGCAGCTCTTCGCACCACCATAGTAAATGACTCTCCCTCTTCCATAGCCATGGTAGGGGGAGAAAGCATGCCAGTATCTGATGAAGTGTCCAGCTCACTGGCTTCTGCCAAGTCCTCACACCAGAACAGGTTGGGATCTAAAGGCTGGTATTCTTCAGGGTCCAGTGACCCCTCCCAGTCTTCGCCAGGTCCTGGCCCATAGAAATAGGGCCCAGGTTCCAACCTGGAAGGTATGGCTCCGGTCGGTGCCAGAATCGGATGACGCCCCTTCGACTCTGTGGCGGAGTCGGGGATCAGAATGGGGGCAGCGCCGCCGGAGACGCCAGGAGCGTTAGCATTGGGACCGGCGTCGGGGGAAGGTTGAGATGTTATGACTGGCGCCGGTCCGGATACATCTGTGCATCCAACGGGCCCGACTGGTGCTGTGGGCGGACATGCCAGCAGGGAACCAGTAGGGGCTCCTCCCTGAACCGCGGTCCCGAAGGCACGCCGGCGGGGACGGGCCGCTGAAATATGAGGCGCAGGGCCTCATAAAACTCCAGCAGTTGAGCGGGGGTCGCTCCGACTCCTAGAAACTTGGGTAGGCGCAGAGCTGGCCCAGGCTCAACTGTGGAGCCCGGCCTCAAATGATGTCGCTCCTTCATCTCGTCTGAAGACCACAACGGACAGAGCGAAGTCGAAGACCTCTTCCACTTCTTGCTCATCTTTTTCTTGTGGGACTTACTTGAATGGCCCAATGACTTAGAGTGCGACGAGGATATTGGGCACCGCACCCAATCCCGGGACCAATATCTTAAGCGGAGCAAGACAGTTGCGGCGGCGCACGTAGAGCGGCAAGGAACTTGAGGGACCGCTCCCTAAAGGCCTTGGGGTGCATGGTGCGACAATTGGTGCAGGTCACCAAAAGCAAATAAGGTGCGTGTCCGCCACTGACATCTGTCAATGACAGGCGCCACAGGGCTTGAAGGCAGTCTTCCTAGTTGACATCCCTGTCACACCAGGAGAAGAACTCTCAAAAAAGAGGTTGACAAAAGTCGAAAACAGCTCTGTCAAAAATGGCCTGGGTCTAGCTCTCTCCGGATCTGCGCTGACTGGTGCAGAAACAAAAGAACTGATGTCAGCGCGCTGGGTTGGCGTCTATATAGGTACCACACACGTCTCTTTTGGCGCAGACGGCGCCACGCAGAGCCAAGCGACGCCACCTACCGGCACGCAGGGGTGCTGCTCACAAAACGTTTTAGAATCCAGTCTGACGCCAGGGGATAGTTCTAAGGTAAGGAATTCTAAGGTAAGGAATCTGCAGCTACAAGTCTCTATCAGATGGTTTGTCTGAGAATCAATATTGATCAGAATACTTGTTTGAGGCCTTTTTTGGGTACCAAAAAAATATGAATATATACCTTTCCCTCATTGTGATGGAGGAAGAGGTTCTATTGCTTTTTTTTTGAGAAGTGATGATACCTCCACTTTTAGCAGGGGTAGTTGATGTTGTAGAGCCCTCTTAGGTGGAATCAAGGATGGTGGAAATTTGAATTGAAACATGTAGGCGTTCTGTACATTTTGCAAGACTCACTTGTCTGTTGACTTTTCTCCACTCCTCCAGATGTCCTGTTACAACCTCTCCCACTGGAATGGCAAACAGAGCAGATGGACTGTTGGGCTCTTTGTTTATTATTTTGAGAGCGTGAGTTTGCTAGAGTGGACTCTGTAGGATTGATGAGTCTGTTGAAGTCTTACTTGATATATTCTTCTACTGGATTGCTGCTGTTGAGTTTGATGGCCTTGTTGTGGATAGTAGGGCCATTGAGGGGGAATTTTTTCTCTGCCAATTCCGCAAATTCTGGAACTAGAGGGAGGATATGTCTTGGAGAAGCCCTTGGTTTTAAAATCTCCATGATAGAGACTGTACTACGTGGGTCTTCTATTTGTATGTAGATGTTAGCTGCTATTGTCATGACAACATCTAGGAAAGTTAAGATGTCATCCATTGGAGAAGCTTGTGGAGAAGGTAGGTTTACTCACGTGTAATCGTATTCTCACTGAAGTTATGAACGTTGAATAATCCCACCTGCGTCCAGGGACCTCGGAACACTTCTTTATACATATTTTCTGATGTTGGAGGTAGCCACCTCAATGTTGAATGATCAGGTGCCACCCCCATAAGACTGTGATAAAAGATTATAGTAATAAAATTACCATTATAAATCTAGACCACATTGCAGCATTTAAAGTTGAAATGTGCTCTATAACAAAAAATAGCCCAAATCCCTGCTGTAATTGTAGAGAAAAAATGAAGGGAAAGGTGCCTGTCAGGTCAAAAGTTCATAAGCTGCCCTTAATATGTATGGTAGCTTTAGGAGAAACAGCAGCTTCCATTACCCAGGATGTACTGTACTAGCAGTTTGCCTCACAGGCTCAGTTCTTTTTGAATCGGAGTATAAGATATCCCAAAGAGAGCTCTGAATACTAATGCTTTTATTGTCTTTGGATTGACAGCCGGAGAGAAGGGAGGATTGTTCATGCCTTCACTGGGAATATCTATGATGCAGAACTAAGATTACACATGACGAACATTTCCTTCTGCATCGTCGGATTTTCACTGACAGTCATGAACGTAGAATAGAGTAGCAAGAATATCCTCTCTTCCCCGCTGTCAATGCAAGGAAATATAAGACATTATATATCTAAGTAGTGCTTGTAGAGAAGGTAAAATATCTGAGAGGATTATTTAAGTAAATTTTGCAGAAGTGCTTGATCCACAAGGGTATGAGCTCAAGAATCTTCATCTATACAATAATGTCTAGTGAAAGTATGAAAAGATTTCCAAGTTGCTGCCATAGATATTCTGAAAGGGAAACATTCTCGATCCAAGTGGAATGTGCTCTTAGTTTACCAGGTAAAGGTTTATTTGCCAGTTGGTAGCGACATGTAACATGCAATGCAGAACACTACCATAACTTTTGAGAAGATATACTGTTTGTCTAGTGGGTTTAGTTGTATCTAAATAAAACTTTATGGGCCAGATGTACGACCATGACAATTTGCGACTCGCAAATTGCGCTCGATTGCGAGTCGCAATTTGCGAGTCGCAAAATGCCATGTACAACAGTGTGTTTAACCCTGTTTGCGATTCCCAATGGGGTAGCAAATTGCGAGGCTCATGAATATTAATGAGCCACTCGCAATTTGCGAGTCTATTGGGAATGGCTGGCCCTCCCAGGGATGGTGGCCTGCTGGGCTCAGCAGACCTCCATGCCTGGGACTGTTTTTAAATAAAGCAGTATTTTTTTTTTTTTTTAAATGCAGCCCGTTTTCCTTAAAGGAAAACGGGATGCATTTAAAAAAAATGAAAATTAAACGTTTTCGTTTCATTTTTTAAGGGCAGGCAGTGGTCCCTGGGACCACTGCCTGCCCTTAAAAAATATTTTCCCCTGCATTTGCAAAGGGGAAGGGGTCCCCTGGGGACCTTTCCCTTTTGCGAGTGCATTACCACCCTCTTGAAGAGGGTGGTAATTTGCGAGTGTTTTGCGACCGCATACATGGGGTTGCGGTCGCTATTAGGAAGGGAACGCCCCTATCTAATAGCGACTCACAATTCCTAAATAGCGAGTCGCAAATAAATTGCGACTCGCTATTTAGGAATTGTACATAGCCCTTTCACATTTTGCATTGCACCTTCAGGCCCGCAGGTTCAGGAGGGACCCCTAATGGTTCTCCGCCAGTGGTTCCAGTTGGGCCCCTTGGATCCAGGGATGATCCGGATCAGTGCCAGTGGTACCACCTCAACCTTCCCAGGCGCTGGTCCCGATGCCAGTGCTCCCGGCACCGCTGGCACCGTCCCCTTTGTCATCCTCTGCTCCGACACAGAGCCGGAGGGGCAAACGAGATACCCTCCTCCAGAAGCTGCAGCCTCCAAACCCTTTTAGTTCGGCCGCCAGCCACCATGGGGACCCAGTGGGAGGCAGGAAACACCATCACCTGCCCCGCTGGAGATTGATAACATCAGACCACTGGGATCTTCAGATTGTCCGAAAGGGCTACTCCCTCCCCTTCGTGACTTCCCCTCCACCCATGCCACCCACTTGCGACAGACTGAAGGAGGACCATTTCTCCTTACTCTGCCAGGAAGTGGAGGCTCTCTCACAGAAATTGATTGTGATTGTTATTCCCGTTACTTTCTGGTGCTCAAAAAGGATACAGGCCTTTGTCCTATCCTAGAATAGCACCTTCTCAATTTCTTCCTCAAAAAGGAGGAATTCAAAATGCTCACGCTCGCTCAAGTCCTGTCTGCCCTGGACCCAGGAGATTAGATGGTAGCGTTGAACTTGCAGGATGCATACTTACACATTCCCGTCCTGCCAACCCACAGATGTTACCTGCGGTTAACAGGCCACGAGCACTTTCAGTTTACCATGCTCCCTTTTGGCCTTACCAGCGCCCCTCAGGTGCTCACAAAGGTGATGGCTGTGGTTGCAGTTCATCTGCGATGATTAGGGTTACCAGTCTTCCGATATCTTAGCAACTGGCTGTTGAAGATAGGCTGCCCCAGGCAGTCATCTCCCACCTCAAAACTACGGCAGACCTCCTGATCTTGCTGGGATTCACTATCAACATGCCAAAGTCACACCTGACTCCCTCTCTGACACTCCCTTTCATCAGAGCAGTTCTGGTCCCGGTGCGGTTTCAGGCTTATCCTTCCGAACGGTGAGTCCAGGATATTCAGGCTATAACACTGATGTTTTAGCCTGTATCCTGAGTTTCAGAGAGACTGACTCTGAGCCTGCTGGGTCCTGCATCCTGTTTGTGACACATGCCCGCTGGCACAGGTGGGATCTGCAGTGGGACCTGAAGTTCCAGTGGGCGCAGCACCTGGGGAATCTCTCCAACATGGTCCAGATCGCGGAGGGAACTGCAGTGGTGGTTAACAAACCGCGATTGGGTCAGCAGCACACCCCTCTCTCTTCCCCAACCAGATCTGACAGTAGTAACAGATGTGTCACTCCTGGGATGGGACGGCCATCTGGGAGTTGTGGAGTTCAGAGGCCTCTGTTCTCTGGCGAATTCCAGACTCCACGTTAACCTACTGCAGCGCCGGGGGACCTAGCTGGCATTGAAAGCCTTTCTACCCTCCATCAAGGAAAGGCTAGTGCAGGTGGTCAGGACAACCCACCACCATATGGTACTGCAACAAACAGGGCGGGTGAAGTTGTGGACCCTTTGTCCAAAGGCCCTACATCTCTGGACATGGCTAGTACTTCAGGGCATTTCCTTGGTGGTTCAACATTTGGCGAGTTCTCTGAATGTCAGGGCGGACAAACTCAGCGTAAGATGCCTAGCAGATCACAAGTAGAGTCTCCACCCAGAAGTGGTGCAAGGTCTCTTTCAGCAGTGGGGAGAGCCTTGGTTAGATCTGTTTGCCACTGCCGAGGACACGCAATGTCAGTGGTTTTGCGCGCAGGAGTTTCCAATGTGGCTCTTGCTCAGAGAAGCTTTCGTCTCAAGTGGAGCTCAGGCTTCCTGTATGCCTTTCCGCTCATACCACTTCTGCTTGGAGTACTCAAGAAGATCAGGAACTACCAGCCCAAGTCATCCTTGTAGGTCCGGACTAGGCTCGGAGAGGTTGGTATCCCGAACTGTTGAGCATAGCCATCAGTCCTCCGATCAGGCTGCCCCTTCAAGGAGGATCTTCTGTCGCAGCAGCAGGGGAGGGTTCTGCACACAAACCTATTAATGCTCCGCCTTCATGCGTGGAGATTGAGGTGCGACAGTTGACAGCTTTCGACCTTCCACCCGAAGTCTGCAATGTTATCTTGGCAGCCAGGTGTCCCTCTACCAAGACAGTATACGCCTGCTTTTGGGGCAAGTTTGTGGCATGGTGTGCAGAGAAACTGGTTGGCCCTCTTTCTACTTCCCTCTCTTGGGTCCTTCTCTTTATCCTTTCTCTTGCCCATCAGGGCTCTGCTTTGGGCACCTTAAAAGGCCATCTTTCTGCCGTTGTCAGATGAGCCTTCCCTGTTCAAATCCTTTGTTGTAAATAAGTTTTTGAAAGGTCTAAAACATGTTTCCACCTTCACCCTTCATCGTGCCTCAGTTGTACCTTAATCTAGTACTCACATTTCTGATGTGTGCTCCTTTTGAGCCACTGTACAACTGTTCTCTCAGGCTACTTACCATCAAGACGGCCTTCCTGGTGGCAAGAACATCTGCCCGGAGAGTCAGTGAGCTTTAGGCCTTGTCGTCTAAGCCTCCCTACCTGAACATCTTCCCAGACAAACTGGTTCTTCACACTAGAGCTTCCTTTCTACCTAAAGTAGTCACTCCCTTTCATGTAGGTCAGTCCATCACTCTGCCTAAGTTTTATGCTCCGCCACATCCCCCTAAGGAGGAGAAGCGACTCCACGGCCTGGATCCAAAAAGAGCGTTGTCATTCTACCTTTACTGCATGAAAGAGTTCCGGGCGGACGTCCAACTCTTTGTGGGGTATGTCGGAGCCAAGAAGGGAAAGGCCATGCACAAACAGACCATCTCCTGATGGATCGTACTCTGCATTCAAATCTGCTACACATTGGCCAAGAAGCAACCCCCAGAGGGTTTGCATACTCATTCCACTAGAGCAAAGTGTGCGACCACTACGTTAGTCCCAGTCCCGGACATCTGCCAGGCAGCAACGTGGGCCTCTTTGCACACGTTCATAATGCACCCGTGGCTGAACAGTCAGGTCCGTCGGGACAGGCACTTTGTCTGTTCGGTCCTGCTGAACTTTTTGGTGTGAAATTGTTTTGCAGACCCACCTCTGGGGAGGTTTAGCTTGGGTGTCTATTCTAAGGTAAGAAATCTGCGGCTAGGAGTCCCTATCAGATGACAGAGTTACTTACCTTCGGTAACGCCTTATCTGGTAGAGACTCTATCTAGCAGCAGATTCCTTACCGACCCACCCATCCTCCTTGCTCTGCGAACAGATTTCTAGAGACGAGGCTAATCCCTTTAATAGCCCTAGTTTTCCACACCAGTGGTCAGTGTTCTTCGTGGCTCTATGTTCCTGGCGTGGAAAGTCGCAAAAAGAAACTGACATCAGCGCACGGGGTGGCGCCGATATATGCCCTGCGCAGATCACTTCCGGCGCAGACAACACCACGTGGAGCCAAACGACACCACCAACCGGCGTGCAGGGGTACTGCTCTCAAAAAATTCCAGATTCAGTCTGACGCTTGGGATAACTCTAATGTAAGGAAGAGAGCCGAATGGAAAGCTCGGAGATGGACATTGATGTGGTAAAGCTGTTGCTGAGGAGACCATTGGCCTTGAACTGCTAGTTCTCCTAAGTGAGCTCCCCAGCCTAACAGAGAAGTATCTGTCGCTATGGCCTGTGTAGGAAGATCTTGTTGGAATGGAATTCCTTTGAGTAGATTCAACTTGTTTACCCACCACTGGAAGGATTGTCAAGTTTGCTCAGTCAAAACAATCCTCCCGTTATTCTAGTGTCCATTGATCTTCTACACACTGCTGTAGAGGTCTCATGTAGGGACAAGCGTTGGGTGCCAGAAAAATACACAAAGCCAGGGAGCCTAGGAGAAAATACACTTTCTTACTGTTGGATTTTGACATGTAGTAGCTGGAGACATTTTTAAAACGTGGCAGATACTCTTTCCTTCGAAGGATACACTTCTGTTATTGTAGTTAGAGATGCACCTAGGTAAGATAGTACTTGTACTGGTGCTGTGGTAGATTTTTCCAGATTTACTTGTAGTACTAAGCTGTTTGATATTGTGACAGTGTAGTCCAAGTCTTATTGTTCTTGAATTGATGTAGGAGCTTTTGTTAACCAGTCATCTAAATATGGATAGACAAAGATCCTGTTTTAGCAAAAAAAAATGTTACGACTAACATGCATTTTGTAAAAAAAAGTCCTTGTTGTGGATTTGAAACCAAAAGGGAGAACGTTGTACTGGTAGTGGGCTTTGCTGACCAGAAGTCTGAGAAACATTCTGTGTTTTGAAGTAATTGGAATATGAAAGTAAGCGTCTTTTATGTCCACGTAGCACATCCAGTCTCCCTACATGAGTTGGAGATAAAATTAATGGAGAGCCAACATTCAGATTTTTTTTTTTTAAAACCCATCTTTTTATTATAACAGAGCAGAACAGCATTTCTACATTGTTGTTGTTGAGTACATTACCAAGCATTATCACACCATACCATACGTTAACATTGTTGGTCAACGACTGGTCCTCATCTCCTTTGCCCACACATAGTAGATGTCATCATCAGTTTGTCTCAGAATGGATCACAGTAAGAATTATTTCGCCCACTGGAGGCGTACATAGGTTCCCCCTGTATTCCTTCCATTTGTTCCAGATTTCCCCCCACTTTTTCGGGCACCCTCTTTTCACATAGACTGCTTTCTCCGCCAACATACACCAGTCCATAGCTCTCTTCCAGTCCCGCAGTGAGGGTGGGGGGGCCGCTCCCCAGTGACGAGCTATATTACCTTTTGTTCACATGAGACCCAGGGTTACCCAGGTTTGATCTGCTCGACCCAGGTTTGTATCCTCCCACACGTTTAACAGGCACCATTTAGGCAAAAGTGTGACCACTTCTCCCACCACCCCCGACATACACGACACTGTTGCTTGCCAATAATTCTGAATCACCTGACACGTCCATAATATATGGTAAAACAAGCCCACCTCTCCACATTTTCTATTAACATTCAGAATTTTTGATGTTTGATATATGTGTTGCCCTTTCTCATATCTAGTATTGTCCAGAAGTCTTGGTTGAGGCCCTTCTTGGGAATCAAAAAATGTTTTGAATAGGTACCCTTTCTTCTGGAGGAACTGATTCTATTTATGTTTTTGGAGAAGTGAGGAAACCTTCATTTTTAGTTGAGGTGCAGGAGCTCTTTTTGGTGAAATTAAGGGTGGTGGAGACTTGAAGAGCGTATCCGCTCTGTATAATGTATAAGATCCATGTCTGTTGTGATTTGTTCCACTCTTCCAGAGATTTTGTTACACTCCCTCTCACTGTAGTGGCAGGCAGTGCAGATAGAGTGTTGGTTTCATCGCTTATTTTGTTGATAACCAGACTTTGTCTGAGCTGGGTCTCTGTAAGGCTGTCGAAGCTGTTGACTGTGCCGCAATATGGTTGTCTTGAATACTGCTGTTTTGTTTGATGGCCTTGCTGTGAGTGATAGGACCATTAAGGGGATAGATCCCTCTGCTATTGATACTGTCTGGTATCCTTGTGGCAGAATTGTGTTCGATAAAAACACTTTTTCTCTTCCCCTTCAACAGCTTTAAGCGTCTCTGACTCGTTTTTCATCCTCTCCATTTCCTCATCTTCATGAGGACCAGAGAGAACGAATCCAGTAAATGGAAGAGTCCATTTTTTTGTTGGCCATCTGGCTTCAAGGTTGTGAGAAGCCAGGAAGATAGTCTGATGGAAAAACCATGACTGCAATTTGTCGCTGCTAGATCTGCAGCATCAATAGCAGCGCTTTTAACTTGGTTTGAGACCAGATGTCCTTCATTTAAAATTTCTAGGAAGTCTTGTTCTCTTTATTTTGGTAAATCGTTTGCAAATTGGTAAGGATTCTCATAAGTCTCCATCGTACCTTCCTAGTAGAGCAGAATCACTAGCTGTTTTGGGAGTTGTGGCAGAAGATCCGCAGCTTTTTCTCATATCAATGTTTTTGCTCTCTGTCTAAGGCGGAACTGAAGTTTCTGGAGCCAAAAGCTGCTTTTTCCTGATAGCAGAAATAAGAACAGAATCTAGTTTTGGATCTTGTTTGAGAAAATTTGGATCATGTTCTGCCACTTTTAGAATTCTCTTCGTACAGTTCGGAAAAATCTGGAACTTCTGGAAGTAAAGTTATGGGTCTTGGAGAAGCTCTTGGATGTAAAGTTCCCATGATTGTAGAGACTGTTGTGTGAGGAACATCTATTTGAATGGTTAATTTAGGTGCAAACTGCCAGTATGCTGCATTTTGGGTAATTTAAGCAGCTGGCTCTCTTAAAGTTACAGTGTATACTGAATGCAGCTGATACATTTGTCTCTGTCAGGCTCCTTTCCCTTTATTTTTTCTCTGCAGCTATGGCAGGGATTTAGGCTAGTTTGTTTATTATATGGCACATTTCTACACTAAATGCTGCAGTGTAGTTTAGAATTCTAATTATATTATTGTGGTTCTCTGCAGGAAAATATGCAGTTGAAGCTACCCTTTCACAGACTTATGGAGATTTTACCAGACTGCCCAACATTGAGGAGGGTACCTCCAAAGTCAGAAGAATAAAAGTGTATATAAAAGACATGTTCCAGGGTCCCCATATGCAGATATGGCTATTCTACGTTCATGGGTATCAGTGAGAATCCTATGATGAAGAAGTAAAGAGCCACTGCTTGGCTCCTGCACAAAGCTTACCTTCTGCTGCCGGTTAATGGCCCCCTTTGCATCTGTACTGGCACCTTTGTTGGCGGTAAGGCTGCCTCTGATGTTGATGGTGCTGAACCTGAGGCCACTGAGGTGTTTGAAAACTCTGTGGTTAACAGTGTTGATCGTAAGGCCTGTAGGAATGCGTTTTTTTTTTTACACTGCTCTTTCATCATTTCCAGGCCTACAGACCTTAGAAACTCCATCTCTGCTTTCGTTCAAGCCATTTCATCATTGGTGTGAGTTCCAAATAAGATGTCTCCTGAGAAGGGCAAGATGAGGATTCTTTGTTGTGACTTAGGCTTGAAGCCCGTAAGCCTCAACCAGAGGGACCAGCTTGAGGTCAGGCCATAACAGTACCCATTGCCAACAAGGATGAAGGGGCACCAATACCTTGGTTTGATACTGTCATGCCTTCATTAAGTACTTCCATAAAGTCTTCAGAGCGACCCCGAGGCAGGTCTGGAGGAGCATAGTGAGCTGCTTAACAGGGCTGTGGGACTCGCAGTTTTCATTGTAGTAGAGGACATGCCTCACATTTTCCTTCCCACTAAGTCAAGTGTCTTACTCTCATTGTCCAAAGGCACTGTGGAAGGAGGCGGCAGTGGCATGGTGTTTCTTCACTGCTGAGACATTTACTGAGTCAGATGGAGGATCCATCCCAGGGAATAGTGGAATCTGCTCAGGTGGTTTGTATTTTTTTAAGGCTTGATGGAGCTGCTTTCACAGCGGCTCGTATAAGAAAAAGTTCCATTTCTGGTTCTAAGAGACCTGGAAGAATATCTGGAGGAGAAAGTAAGTCTAGAATTGTGAGAACGATGGCAAGGCCTTGATCTTGTTCTTGACCTCTCATGAGATTTAGGATGAGGTTGAGAAGTTTTGGACCTCCCTGGAGGAATAGTGACAAGTGTCGTGGATAGTAGGAGCTGAGCCGCCGTGGGCATCGGTGGAGAGAATGCTCTATTGGTGCCACTTACAGAGGAAGAGGTGGAAGACTCGATGGAGGAGGTGGCAGCGGCGAAGATGTCTGAGGCACATACTAGAAATTTTTCTGAAATGGGCACGCCTACTGTACATGGCCCTGGTGGACAGAGTGCGCATAAATTGACACACATCGGAACTGCTGCATATACACCAGGACAAGACAAGGATGCCCCTCTCCCCAATTCTGTTTACACTAGTCCTTAAACCGCTAGCGTGCGTGATCTGACAGAGATACACTGAAGCAGCACTACGATTCCGGCAGAGACCAATTGGCATATCGCTATATGCTGACGACATGGTTCTCTATCTCCGAAATCCCATGCGTCACTTAGCGCCACTCCTCCAGGAATATATCTGTTTTTAAAGACACTCCGGCCTGGGCATAAACTGGGCGAAGTCGGTGATACTACAGCTGATGCCTAGCACGAAACCACATTCATTAGAATATCCACTGGTATGGAGCACAGACCCTGTGAAGGACCTGGATGTATGGATACATAGAGACCCGGATCTAGTGGTCAGAGACAATTATGGCAGGGCTGTTGGGAAAATGGAGGACCAGGTGGTGAGATGGTCCAGGATGCCACTATCCCTTGCTGACAGAGTAGCAATAATGATAATGACCATTCTTCCACGGTTTCTCTACCTTTTTAGTAATATCCCTATAGTGCTCCCTCGGTCTCTTTTTAAAACGATATGCACACACATGATAACGCTGACAAGGGCGGGCAACCAGCCCCGAATTGGTTGGAACATTATGACATTGCCATATGCGCAGGAATATTCAGCGTGTTGGATCTGTACTTATACTACCTCTGTGCCCAAGCGCAATCTGCACATTATTGGTACCACCCTCATACATACACGCCCCACCTGGCAGTTTAGGCGGGAATGCGCACCCAACTTCTCTTAGGTCTATTTTGCCACAAAGGCATACGGATGTACTGGAAACCGATATCAACAAAACACTGCACAATGTCAGCCTGGCAGGCTCTCGGAGTGAGAGCCCGCAAACTTCTCCTTTACGCTCCTGCACTCTCCTTAGGTGTTCATCCAGTCCCCTCAGTCACTCAAGAGGCAGGTGCATTTGCTCTATTTAAAAAAGTAGGGATTGAGACGATGAGTGACATACCCTGAGGGGGAATGTATTGTCCCATCAGACCTGACATAATACAGAATGAAACACCACTTTTTACATTCACATACTACCGTCTTAGATCAGCTAATTGGGAATTATTCCCTTAATTTCCAGAAGAACGCCCCCACACTAAGTGCCCTACAGACTTTACTCACAAGCCCCACGTGTCGTCACATGGGGCCAGATGTGCGAAGCATTTTACCGGTGGCCGTTTGCCACTGTCAAAATGCTATTTTGGCATGTACCAAGCCTATTTTGCGAGTCGGTGACCTATTACCGACTCGCAAAATAGAGTTTGCGTGTCGATATCAGGAAGGGTCGTGTTAAGGGCATCCCTTACTAATAGCGAGTCGCACTGGTATGTAGGAATATTTTGCGAACGGGAATGCGGTCCCAAAACATTTGCAGTTACCACGAACTTCAAGTTGGTGGTAACCCATTTGCAAAAGGGAAGGAGTACCCAAGGGAACCCTTCCCCTTTGTGAATGTATACGAAAACTTTTTTTAAGAGCAGGCAGCGGTCCCATGGACCACTGCTTGCTCTTAAAAAATTCAAAGAAAACTTTAAATTTTTCTTCTTGTAATGCATCCCATTGTCCTTTGAGGAAAACGGGATGCTTTACAAAAAAAAAAAGATTGCTTCATTTAAAAGCAATCACAGACATGGTGGTCTGCTGACCTCAGCTGGCCATCATCCCTGTTATTTTTGCGATTCTTAATTTTTAGTACATCTGGCCCTTGGTCACTAAACTCTATAATGCGGGTCGGGGGGACAGACCGCCTTTCCCGAATCCTGCGCTAGACCGATAGAATGCCTTCCTAGACCCACCTTTAACACTGGAAGACTGGGACTATTGCTGCACACTGACGGGGATGTTAATATCTGACTGCAACTTACGAATCATGCACTTCACATACTTGCAACAGATGTACTAGACACCTGCCAGAATGTTTAGATATGGGTTGAGGGGAGATACACAATGCACAAGATGTGGGATGGCAGGAGGAAAGACTATGACCCTATAACAAAAAAAACCTATTTGGCTGCGATTAAAAACTATCATAGAAATGTCTGTACTGCCCGGGCTGCCTACTATGCTAACGAAATACAATTAAGTCCTAACCCGGCTAAATGTATTTTTAAAATTTTGAAGGATCTGAGAGTAAGAAACAAATCCCAGGCCTCTGCGATCATTTCTGAGCAACAATGTGAAGACCTGGCGCTGTTTTTCGTTAAGAAGGTGGACACCATCTATCGGTCCTTTCCACAAAAGCCGTCTTCTACGGCCACTTTTTGCGGACCCTCCCCCTTGCACTCTCTGACAGCTATTCCCAGTATCTCACAGGAAGAGCTTACTCTCCTGAGTAAGAAAGTCAAATCTGTCTCTCCGGCCGACCCTCTAAAACCTGCCCAGTTTAGGGACTCACTGTCTCTCTTTTTGGCTCCTCTGTGCCAGATCATTAACACTTCATTTACCACTGCTGTGGTCCCTGTGCTCTGGAAACAGGCTAGTCTTTCTCCCATTCTTAAAAAACCTTCGTTGGACCCAGCAAAGCTAGAAAACTTCCGACCAATCTCCCTCCTGCCGTGGGTAGCTAAGATTGCTGAGGCCCATGTCAACAACATCCTTACAAAATTTCTCAATACCAATAACATTCTGGACCCTTCGCAAAATCGTTTCCGTGCTGGTCACAGCACAGAGACAGCTCTTCTGGCAATGACTGAACACCTACGGACCATTCTGGACTCCGGTCATACTGCGGCACTGATTCTACTTGATCTCAGTGCCGCATTTGACACGGTTTCACACGCGACTCTGCTACAACGTCTGGAGGCTGCCGGGGTGGTGGGCCTCGCACTCGAATGGTTTAGGTCATTCTTGAGTGAAAGATCCTTCCGCGTGTCAGCCCCCCCGTTCCTCTCCCAGTCCCATTCCATTGGGCAAGGGGTACCCCAGGGCTCTGCTCTGAGCCCCGTATTGTTCAACTTATATGTCCAGCCTCTTGCCACGGTGGCCAGGAAGATGGGCCTCACTATGGTCTCATATGCTGACGATACGCAGCTTGTGGTGGCCCTATCCGATGGTTCCCCTCTGGACGCCCTCAGGTTTAGGAGCGGCCTGGCCGCCGTAGCAGAGTGGATGACCTCTAATTGCCTTCAGTTGAACGCCACTAAAACGGAGGTACTGTTGGAAGGGAAGGACAGGAACCTCTGGAATGAGCAATGGTGGCCAAGTGTGCTTGGAGACACCCCCACCCCTAAGATGGCGGTCAAGAACTTAGGGGTTTGGATGGATTCCACCCTCAGCTTCCAAGAACATACAAAAAAAGTCGCGGGCACTTGTTTTGGCCTCCTGCGGGGTCTCAAGCCGTTGCTGAGGTTTTTCAACCCACCCACACGCCAGCTGATTGTCCAGTCTGCTATTCTATCCAGACTGGACTACGCTAACTCGCTCCTCTTAGGAGCCAATCAGGCTGAGGTAATGCGATTACAGCGTGTGCAGAATGCGGCTGCTAGAGCCCTCTTAGGGCTCCCACGTCACTGTTCCACCACTGACGCCGTTCGGCGGCTTCACTGGCTTCCGGTGGCCAAACGGATCCAATTCAAGGCACTTTGCCTATCTTTCAAGATCTTGAAACTAGCCTCACCCAGCCTCCTTGCCAATATGTTAACTCCCTACGAATCCACTCGTGAGCTGCGATCCTCGGGGCAGTACTTAGTCACTGTCCCCCGTGTGAAGCGCGTCCGGGCTGGTGGTCGATCATTCCACTACATGGCCGCTAAGCTATGGAATTCTCTGCCCCCTCAGATTCGCTGCTTAAATCACTTGTTGGCTTTCAGGAAAGCTATCAAAACCTTCCTCTTTCCGCCAGCTTAGGCCGCCTGCTCTTTTTTCCTGTTGCTTACCAGTTTCTCCTTTACCCTGCTACTCTCTGTGGCTGGCAGCGCCGGGACGCCTCTTCGCTGGGGCAGCTGTGCGCTATATAAATCTGGTTAACATAACATAACATAACATTTCCTGCACTAGGCCTATATCTGCGCCCCTATCCAGCGGTTTTGGATACATGTGGTGCAAGACCTGAGATCCATGATGTCAGATTCAGTGGACTGCACCCCCCAGATTTGCTTGCTGGGTCTGGTTAAGCAACTTCAAACTTCAGGACACAAGTTTGTGGCTGTGGCGCTATTATTAGCAAAAAGACTGGTGCCATAAACTGGGGAAAGCACTCTGAACCTAAACATACATTTTGGATGTTGGTCATGGTGTACTGTAGAGATCAACTGGAAATATATGCAGAGGGGTTACCAATATCCTCACGCCCCAGAGACATATGAGCCCCCCTAACGGCTCATCTACTGGAGAACCCTGACATAGTCCAAAACGCTGTGTAGTAAGAAAGTATGGCTGGGTGGTGTGGGATATCACACTTGTGGTATAGACTGCGTTATTTGTGTCATACAATTATAATGTGTGTATTTGATATGTGGCAGCTGATGGCATGATGTTACTGAGGCACTAGAAATGATGAATCAGGCACATCCACTGGTGGTGATAAATGCCTGGATGAAGACTAAGCTCTTGAATACTCAGTTTCTAAGGTAAACAATTGTATCTGGGCCACTCCACATGCTTCATTATAGAAACAGAATATTCCATATACTTCAGCCTCAAGTCGTCATTCAATTTTATAGATTTCCTCAACATCTAACATCTTTGCCTCTTTGACGTTGAATGCTTCCTGGTCGGCAAACTGGCCCTCAACAGCAAACATGTAGGCACAGTACCTTGTCTCGTTATCGAAATCCTCTCTACTGACTGGGATGGCAACGCTTTTCCTTGGGATGTCTATTCTTGGATATCCCTCTGGAGGAGTCCTCAGGAATGGCAATAGGGGCAGTGGTAGAGGGATCACTCTCTCCTCATTCCTCTTATCTTCCAGTTTGTCCTGAGAGGGACTCCTGCTGGCTTCACTGTTCTTCCTGTCCATAAAGGCAAATCCTCTCCCAATCCTTTAGGATATGCCTAGAGAAAGTCCTCCACTGTCTGCACATGTCAGGAAAGTGGAAGTCGGGTAGGCAAAGCTTACAAAAATCATGGGAATTTCTTTTAGCCTTTTTTGGGCCACAAGCCGGACACTTCACATAATAAAATGGCATTTTTTGAAGAGGAAAACTATTGTCTGTCCGGATATGACAGGAAAATACACCAAATCTTAAAAGATGTCAAGTGAATGTTGTTTAACAAAGGTCTGGAAAGAACCCAAAGTGAAAGCTCAGTGCTCCAGGATCATGTCATCAGGAGTTGGGAAAAAAGAACTGGAGCAACTGCTACTAAGAAAGCATGATGGGATACCGAAGGGCTAGCAGCTATTAAAGTTGCAGTGTCTGTTTTTTTTAGCTTTGCAAGTTTACAGACTATCTGGCTACATTGCCCTAGTTTCTTCCCTTCATTTCCATTAACAAAAATATGTGAAACATTTTTTTTGTTGTCATTTGAGCCATGATTTAGAGTTTGGCAGAGAGGGTACCATTTCGAGTCGGGCGGAACTTCGGCATGTAGGCAAAGGTAACTACTCTGTCTCCGCTGCTGACATACACCTCCAACTGCCCGACATAAGGACTGTCAGAGGTTTGGCCATTTGACCAACTGGCCGATTTAGAGTGGACGGTGAAATGGCCAGTTTTCACTGCCTTGGCAGTAAGGGGCAATGAAAAGTGCAACATGACCCCCATACCATGGGAGATAACTTCCATGGCGCGGCGATCATTAGTTTTTTTTTTTAATTTTCAAAAACAAAATCCTGCTTTGGAATTTTGTTTTTGAAAATGAAAAAACAGGTTAAAAGTTTGATAGTCGGTACTGTCATGTTTACTGAGTTGTTCAACAAACTTTTAAAACATTGACGAAAACTGCTGTGACGGCGGTTCCTGCCACTGTAGGAGATGTGGTCCGACATCTCTAGATTCGGAGTATGGGTACTCAGTCAGATTGATGGAGTAATTTACTCCGTCCTCCTGACGGAGTATAGATCGTCCTCCATGGTCTAAATCAGACCTTAGTTCTCTAATGGCAAATGTGTATTTTGTATTGAGAGTTTATTTTAAGTAAATAAATCGAATTAGCTAATATATCTTTGTTATAGGCTGCTAAATTATTTATCTTCAAACAGGATGTCACTAGCCATTCTGCGAAAGGTGAATGTGAAACATATATACAGAAAGTGCTCCAGGAACCTGCATACTGGCAGTACTATTCAGTGCTTAGGATTATCAATGTAGATGCTATTAAGGGGAATCTGTATAACTGTATACCTAGATGGTGGCCGGTGCTTTGACGTCGTAGACACCCTCAACATCAAATATTGGTGCCTCTTTGAAGTCAAGTAATTTCTCAACGCACAGTGGCTCTTCAATGGTGAACTGGTTCTCAATAGCAAACAGGTAGTGCCTACTTTTGGATTTCCCTCTGGAGGAGTCCTCAGAGATAGAAATAGGAACACTCTCTTTGCTCCTTTGATCTCCCAGTTCGTCCTGAAAGAGACCCCATGAAGGCAGTTTTTTTCGCAGTCCTTCAAAATGTGCATGGAAATAGTCCTGCAGTGTTTACACTTGTCAAGAATGTGAAATCCAGTAGGCAAATGATATACACATTATTAGGATCTGATTTTGAATTTTTCCTGCAACAAGCAGGCCACTTCACGAAAATAAATGGCATTTCAGAAAATGACAGGAAAACACTCAAAATCATAAAAGACGTAGAGAGAAGATGTTTTAAAAAAGTCTGGAAAATGTTCAAAAGTCAAAAGCCAAAAAAGGCTGAGCTCAGGGCTCTAGGATCATAACCTGTCTTCAGGATTCAGAAAAAAGAACTGGAGCAACTGCCACTGAGAAAGCCTGACGAGATACCGAAGGGCTGGGAGGCTTTAAAGCTGCAATGTCAGTTTTGAGTCTTATGTGGCTGCAGACTACATGGGTACATTGTCCTTGTTTTCTTTCCTTTATTTCCTTTGAGAAAGGCTTGAGAATGAGGTTTTTTTTCAGTATCAATTTAATCTCTGGTGACAAATGTAAACTGTTTATTAGAAGTTTATTTTTTAATGGAAATAAACTGAATTAGCCAATATAGCTTGTTTTATAGGCTTATTTCTTTTGCAATAAGAAGATATGGCCTTTTCTATAGAAAAGTGAATGTGAAATAAATATTTTCTATGAAAAATTGCTCCAGGATCCAACAAGAGGGTGAGACTATTCAGGGCTTATGATTGTCAATGGAGATCCCCTGTAGGAGAACAATCCCTACCACCCATGTGACTTTCCTTATTGGAGAACCTAGTGCCGTAGCTGTTGCGCCTTCCTGGTCAGCATTGAAGACTTTGTGCTTCTCTGCTATCTGATAAAATTAAGTGTTGTCATAATATCTGTCCTGACAAGTACCTGGAAGTTTGTGCCCACTCACAAACTAACACATTTGTGGGAGTTCACACTGTAATTTCCAATCCATTCCCAACCTAGAAAAGTTTGGAGATCTACTTCTGTCAGGGCAAGAGTGAATCGATTTCCAGGGTGGCACATGGAAGGAAAAAACACTGGGAAACATCCTTTTCTCCGCATGCGTTACAACGCATGTCATTTCCCCGCATTGTTTACTCCGCAAAACTTTTACAATGCAGGGCTTTACAATGCAAACCATTACAACGCATTCCCCATTACAACGCCGCGGTGGAGTTAGAAAAGTAAATTGCGTTGTAATGGAGAATGCGTTGTAATGGATTGCGTTGTAAAGGCCTGCGTTGTAAACGTTTTTGCGGAGTAAAAAACGCGGGGTAATGGCACGCGCTGTAAATGCGTGCAGAGTAAAGTGTCCTATTCAAAAACACCACTGCTGAAAATTGGTAGCGTATAAGTGATGGGGTTGGTTTCACCACAGGGAATTCTTTTTTTTCATGGAGAAAAAATCAATTTAAAAGTTAGCAAGTGAATTTGCAATTGCACTGCAGATTTTCTCATGTGAAAATGTAAATGTGTATATTTTTGCATAAAAATGGAATTCACAAAAGTTTTCTGGGAGTACCTTTAGAATCCTGTGAAGGCCACTTGTTTCCTGGTGTACTCCTCAAAAGCTTTGTGAATTTCTAAACGTCTTAACTATGTAAACCTGTAGGCGGAGATTTACAACCAAACATGAGAACGAGGTCTACAATGTTTGATGTAGTTGGATCAATCATGTAAATACCTGTAAGTAATACATTAATGAAGGTACTAAATTATAGTCTAACTATGTATGATTATAACAAGTATGCAAAGAACGGGATAGGCATGCAGAGAGCACTACATTTTTACAGAGGCATGACCATTCCACGGAAGTCAGTAATTAAATCAGCAAAGATAGACACTGAAGTATTCCATAGTTCAGTATAGGGGCTTCTCCGCGGAGAGGTTAGGGGATGATTAGGCACTGACACCAAGCTTTGGTCTACATCAAATTAGATGTCGAAAGCAATGTGTCTAAATGCAAAGTGGATCTGAACCTGCATCTAAGCAACCATCTTTCCTTCTTTCTGTCCAGTTACTTCTGCCCCTCTATTTGTGCCGACTTGTGTGCTTGTGGATCCCTATTGTTTAGCATTTTTCTGTGCTAATAGGTTTGTTATATGTGTCTGCCTCTGTGTGCTGGTTTAACACGAGGGTATTTGACTCTTGCTGGATAGCCCATTACCCCCTCATAGGACCTCCTCGTCCCAGTCATTACTACATGACGCCGTCCCACCTCCAGACAGGCACTTCTATACGCTAGTCTTTTTTTTTAATTTCTATACCCCATAAGGACTCCTCCTGTTATGTTTCATATAGGTACCACAATATAGGCTCAGGTAGCAACCTAACCATTCACCTATATTCTCCCGTACCATTACACTACATAACCGTTCTTGGGACTGACCTTTTACCTAGTTACGGTACTGCTTACAGGACGTGGGTTTTTCGCTGAAAACTAGCTTCATCCATTATGTATGAGGATTCTTGGAAACTCAGCAGGACTACCATCTCCTGCATAATAACTATGTATAAGGGTCATTCCTTCCGTCATCCTAAATCCAACATGACACAGCAAGGTAGAACACCTGAGGGTACCACTTTGGGTATCAATCTTTGCTGAGACAGGGAGATGAGAAAAAGGACTTCCATGCAGACACACTGACGCGAGACGCTGAGGTTCCTGCACATAGACACTCCAGCTCGCAGTGGTCTGACATCCCTCACGGGGTGTCCATCTCGAGACCAAGATGGGGTCCCACAGTCTCTCACCTAAGGTAATGAGGTTAACTTTATCCTAGAGGGATTCTTGGCTTTACACCTACATACATGCTAGGTACACTTAGGTACATCTAGTTAGGGTTGCATCGTAGGAGTACCCATTTTATTGTCATGTATTTTTATTCCTGCCTGTATTCATTGTTTTAGCACTATGGTAGAAATCTACCATCCTTTTACTCTGTTGGTGCTTATAATCATTTATATCTGTTTCTGTCTAATGGTTGTTTCAGCACACCTATTTTACACTAGAATGACGCTGGTTCAATAAATGTTTATTGAAAACATCCCTACCGTTTATTCAGTGTATCTCTCTGAGACAAAGTGAGCACGAGTGACTGAGCGAAAAGTAATGTACTGTTTCCACGATCCCTGATGGGACAGAGTTGTCATGTTCGATAGTTGCCAGGAACTATTCTCTCCTTGGTAAGAGGGGTTTCTAGTGGCACTGTGAGCTAGCTGGTATACAGGCAAACATACCCAGTAGGGTGTCTGGAATTAGTCTGGACACCAATCCCACAGTCAAGGTTGTCTAAACGCGCTGATCCTATAGCTATATAGGTTTATAGGAACTACACGACATGGCGCCCAACGTTGGTTTGGTACTTATTTAACGGTAAAATCTGAGTAGTTCAGTCGTGCTATTCTCAGAGACCCCTACTCACATTTCCACAGAGACGTCTGGAGTGGGAAGGGAACTATCCCCCACAGCTGAGTAGGCATATCCTATGTATTGGCTGTAGGTTTATCAAGCTTGAAGGACAAACAGTTCCTTTTGTGCATAAAACCTTATCTCAGTTTCCTTGGAACCTTTTCCTTCATCAAAATAATGGCTGACGAAGACGCCGTTGTGCCAGCACAACGTGCTGCAGCTAGGGAGGAAGAACAGGAAGGGGAAATAAACATTTCAGAAAATGTCAGAACTTCCCTTACTTTACTGAGCGCCGGGACACCTCTGTTGCTGAGGTAGCTGTTCGCGCTATACAAGCTCCAGTATTATTATTATTATTATTATTATTATTTAAAACTAGCAGACTATGGAGTCACAGCTAGGGGTGGGACAGTAACATCCGTGATTGAGGCACACGAATCATACAGAACAGAGGTATTCTATTCATGGGTTAAATTCCCACAAGCAGATGCACAATCAAATACATTTCATTCTTACAGTGACGATGAAACACCAAATGAATACTGTCCGTATGAGGACATGGAAGTTCCGCTCACCTACCAGGAGCACATAAACTGGTTTAAAGGCGCCCACCCACATACAAAAGAAAAAGTGAGACTCAGTCCGCTCGGATGAGATGGAGCAACTTGGCCAGTCCTAGCTGCATACACACCACATCCAGACATTGACACAATGCCAGTAGCAGACTCACGTCCACTTCATAAAGAAATAATAAAACTTTACAGAAACCTGACACAGTTCGTGATGAGAACACTCACACTTCAGCCAGCAAGGGCTACACCAGCAGGACAAATTCAGGGATCTACAACTAATATAACACCACAAACGCTACACGCAGTTATGGGTAAAATGCCCACTAGACGTGAGCAAATGCCATTCTGGATAGCTCAAAAAATAACACAGTTAGAGGCAGTATTTCCACACACTAGCCCTCAAGAAAAACACTGAATGCTAACAATCTGCTTGCCAATGGGGATAGCTCCCCAGATAGAGGATTGTACCGCTTGGGATACCGTTTTCGCTGCCATATATACCAGAACTCATGGTATCCCTTCATTAGCAGTAATACCAAGTGTATTAAGACAAATACAGAATGAGTATGGAGCAGAACCTGCTCTAAACTTAGGGATGAAATAGTTAGGAAATTCTGCCCAGGTATCAGCTATTATATTAGCGAACATAAAAGGAGAGGCAGCAGCAGTGGCAATACGCCAACGCCTGAGGGATTTCCCTCCTCTACAACAGGAGCGTGAATTACCTAAAATGATCGAAGACACCTATGCTGAATTAGGTAGAGATAGTTTGGGAGCTAGAGCAACAAAACCTCAACTCGTGGTTGGTCCAGAAAAGGATAACACCAAGCAAGCACCTGATTCTTCCAAGAAGAAATAGGATATTAACAATAAAAAACAAAAGAATAGAGAGAATAGATCACAATCCAAGGGTGGGTCTCCTCAACAGGAGCCCTCCGACAGGAGGTATAACCTTAGGAAATGTGATAACATTAAAAAACCTGATAGGTATCAGGATACTGACACACGTTCCTCTCGTTCCTTTCAGGGTTCATCAAAAAACTCCGAGAGGGAAGGACGGTCAGAACACATACAAGAAGAGCGTACAAAGTCCAGAGACACGCAACACACTTAAGACTATACTTCCAAAAAAGAAGAAAAACCAAAATCAAAACCTCAATTTAAGAAAAAGAAAGTAGCTGGTCTTAAAGTTAAACATGCCCAGAATTCTGAGGACTCAACTTCTGAACGGGGAATGGGCTCTGACGATGCTAGACAGCGCATCAGAAGTAACAATAGCTCGCCAGAACCTGATGGAATTTCTGGTGACAGCGGAGTTGAATGAGCATATCACAGTGAAAACACCTGATACAAAGGTAAGTGTCCCACATAGGTTACATGAAATAACACTCCAAATGGAGCGGGACAAACCCAGAAAAATTAAAGGTCTCTTTTGGGAGAACCTGACTTATGGCTATGACATCCTTTTAGCTGAAAAAGATTGGCCGCCTGAAATTGCTATGGATTGCCCAAAGGGAGAAACTGTAATTTTATCAGCTTTTTCCGACCTCGTTCCAATATACTTGAAACATACATACGCGCAGGAGTGGGCGGTAGCACTTGCTACAGCATTATATCGCAACCATGTTGGGTGGGATGCTGAGTCACCTCACCATACAATCCCATTAAAAACGAATCCAACTCCACAGAGACAGTACCCAATAAAACAAGAAGTGAAAAAACAGGTCAGGGAGATCTTAGATCAACTTGAATACCAAGGTGTAATTGAAACTTGCACCTCCTCCATGAACAATCCTTTGTTTCCAGTAATGAAACCCGATAATTCATACCGTCTAGTTTTAGAATACAGACATCTGAACACATGCACTAAAACATTTGCAGTACAGAATGCACACAGTGCCGCATTAATGAATAACATTGTGCGGAAAAAATACAAAACCACATTAGATATCTCAAATTGATTTTTCTGCCAAAATATAGCGCCTGAGAGCAGGTATTTGACAGCATTCTCAGCGCTCGGTTCTCAGCGTCAACTTTGTTGACTCCCCCAAGGGAATAAGAATAGCCCTGGGTTGTTCTCCGCTAGGGTAACAGAGTTACTTCAGAATTTGGATGAAGAGGCTTTGTCCTATGTAGATGATATTTATCTGACGGATGATGATTTAAAGGATCACTTGACCAGGGTGAGCAACATAATTTTGGGGTTTGCCTCTGAGGGCTACAAATTTAACTTAAAAAAAATCGAAAATAGCCCACCTCAATGTCCTATTTTTGGGATAACGAGCTTTCAAGTGAAGGGAAAAGCCTGGCAGCTAACTTTTTAGAAAAGTGTGAGCTGCACCAACCTCCTAAATCGCTGAAAAACGAAAATCCATATTGGGATTCGTGAATTTTGGCAGAACATACATTTTAGATTATGAGGAAAAAGTAAAACCTTTCTACGACCTAATAAGACCGGATTTTTCAGTTAGGCATTGGACACGGGAACACACAGATATCCTTCGTTGTCTACAAGCTGACATGATGGCTTCAAAACATCTACACACACGTGTAAACACCACAAATTTGGTGATCCGTGTTATAGCGGGTCAATCCGGGTATACTTACCTAACCTTCAATGAAGGCGAAACAGTACCCATAGCATACAAATCACACTTGTACACAAACGCAGAAACGCGTTTTGCTTCAACAGAAAAAATTCTGACAGCAGTACAGACCGCTGTAGTGAGAGAAAGAGCACTGGCTCAGGGGAAACGAATAATTGTCGTAACTCCAGTACCAGCCTTAGAGGCTGTTACAAAAGCAAGCATTCCAAATGCTAAAGCATTACATCCAAGATGAATACAATGGGCTAATTCTCTCATTGCAACAGATGCAGATGACAAATTTGACTCTACACTTAAAACACAAGCATTTCTGCAATATGAACAAGAATATCCTCTCCCGAATGAAATAATGCCTCTAGATCAGTATGAGTACATTATTTACACTGACGGATCTGCTCAGCCGGCCGTAGGAAGTAAACAGCAATACAGCGTCGCGTGTGCGATTGTGAAGGGTCGTATGCAGGAAGGCAAGTTCCATCCTAGCAGTACTAAGACACAGTCTCTAGAAGACTGCACAGCACAGCTGGCAGAATTAAAAGCCCTCTTACTGGCACTAATAAATACGGATCGGGAATTCCCCACACTGATTGCGTGCAATTCATTTTATAGTGTTCAGTCATACAACGAATATTTTCACCACTGGGGTCAAAATGGGTTTAAAGACTCAAAAGGTGGCACAATTAAGCATAAAATGCTATGGGAACAGGTAGCTGAGTTGAAAAACAAACTACTGAGAGCTCACGTGATACACATGCTGAGTCATCAACGTGATGGCGTTCACGTTGAAGGGAATTCATTGGCTGATGAGACCGCAAAGGGGGCAGTACGAACTGCTGCCGTAACTGCAATCACTCGTTCCAAAACGAGAATAGACGGACAGATAATGGTAGCTGTCATTGCTTCACGCAAAAACAGCACAGCCTTACCAAAAAGCTTTCCACTCAAGTACTCCTACAAGTTAGATGCAAATAATATTCCGTATGCTCAAATTCCAGGAGTGGGGGGTAGAGTAATACCAAACATGGATCGCAGATTAGGTTTAATTGTAGCTTCACACGAGGGTCTAGGTTCTGCACACGCAGGGATTACGGTGACTGTTTCTTTATTGAAACAACGCTATTGGTGGCCAGGATTAACTAAACAGACAAAGAATTTTGTCCTAAAGTGAGACATCTTTCAGCAGATGAAGGGTTCCACCGTAGCACGTCCAGCGCAGACACATTACTAATATCAGACAGAACACTCGCCTGTGTCTATTTGGACCACTGCGGCCCCCTACAATCAGATGGGGCCTACAAATATATCTTGGTGGCAGTGGATTCATGCTCTAGATTCCTATGGGTATGCCCTCAGCGCTTGGCTGACGCTTGAACTGTTATAAAAGATTTGCGAGTCTTCATAGGGACATACGCAGTTGGCACATTACATTCTGACCGTTGCCCCGCGTTTAGCTCTAGGGCTTACAAGGAAGCCCTGGGAAGTTTAGTTGTTGCATTGCGGTACTCCTCTCCGTACCATCCCGAGGGAAATTCGGTCATGGAGAGGAAAAACCGAGACTTAAAGCAATCTTTAACAGCAAGAGTATTAAGTTCGGGTGGTAGTTGGGTCAATCACTTATACGGGGTCCAAAGAGCCCTTAACAATATGCCAAGAAGTTCCCTAGGAGGTGTCACTCCTTCCGAGGTCCTATTTGGGACAAGAATGTGGGTACCTGATCTCGATTGTGAAAGCACAGTGGCGGATGAAAAACCATTTAACATCAATAAATGTTTGGCTGTTTTACAGGATCTCAATTAATTCTGGGCACTACAAAGCAACGTGCAAGTAAAACGCACCGCCACTGGGGAAGTCAAATCAGTCACAGCAAGACCTGCCTGGATCCCAAAAGTTGGGGATCTGGTCAGAGAAAAGATTGTGGACAAGAAAGAATTTGGGCCATCATACAGAAGGTAGTCCCTGTCTTGGCTGTCGAAGGAACAAGAACAGTACTTCTTCCGCCCCTTGCCGGCAAAAAAGAAAAGAGATTTGTCTCCATTGATCTGATCAAACCACACTATGTGGCCGATAGTGAATAGTAGGCCTCGTGGGCTCCTGGGTAGCCGACGCTCTCCTCTCGCTACCATACAGGAAGTTCAGACAGAAAGACTCATAACATTTGAAGAGTCACCAATACAAAGTAATGGAATTTCCAACAATGAAATAGAGCTCGTTCCTCTTGAAACAGAACATCAAAACACAAATGAAAGACAAATATCAATTCGGCCTAACACCAATGACTACGTTAATATGCCTCTAAAAGAGACGTCTGCCAGTTCAACAAAACCTGCTGAGGTACCAAAGATAGATCGAACTGCATCTGGCTACTTCATCGATTTTGATACCTTCTCTCTTTATCCCAGTGATCCTGAGACACCCCCATATCCAGTTACCCATAAGCAACAACTTCATGATTTCTACACTTTTCTGAAAAAGACTTACCTGGTCTCACCATGGCTACAGCTCTGGATAATAACTGGAATACTGTTTTTTCTGTTCTGGATTGGCCTAGTGACTGTCTTTTGCTTACTATTGAATGGAAACTATTTCCCAGAACGCTCTGCATTATCAAATGTGAACTTGGTCCTGAAACCTCATACATCTTTTCATCGTGAACAAAGAGACCTGTCCTTCGTGAACATTACAGCTGTTCCAATTCCTGATGGAATAGTTTGGGACAAGGTTGATTATGATGTATTTGGTCCCACTGGACTTTTGAAAATACCACATGTATTAAAAATTTCTCTTAATGATATTATTACCGCCAGTACATTTTCTGACGATTGAAATTTTGAAACTGTAAATAATATGTTGTCTGATTTAGAACAATCCGCTGCATTTTCAAGCATTGAAATGCTAGAAGATGCATCAGACTATAACACTATGCACTCTTACCATCATTATGGTCATCACTTTTTACACAAATCCAGTATCCCACGTAATGTTTTCACATACCACCAATGGGAACATTGCCCGACACCACCGAAAGGTAGTTCGAAAACGTTTGCACAGAAATGTTCTTATTTTTCAGGGTTTAACACTTCAGACCCGACCTCATATTACTATAAGGTTGCACCTACAACTGCACAGAAAAATATGCTAACTAACACTAAACAGATTTATTCTGCATCCTTTATTACCCAACTGTCTGAACAGGGTTTCGACTTATGGAAGGACACTATAGACATAAAATCAGTCTGGGGTTCAAAGGAATGGCAGGTACAGGGAACAGAAGCACTATTTCGAGCGTGCCTCATTCCACAGCAGATAATATTTCTGAATGAAACTGTGCAACAGACTTCCTGTCTTGGACTAGCCAAGAACAAGGATTTGAACACACCTCGGATTCACACACCATCACACATGAAGTTTACATCACATGGAGGGGATACAATAGATGACATCATACAGCACAATTCGTCAGACCCCAATTGGAAGGGATGGCTAGTTTGGCCCACAGACACAAACAGATGTCAATAAAGATTCAGGGGTACAACCGAAGGGTTTAGTATCCATAAGCCGGACCAACACTATGTACAAAGAGAACATGCGGGGTGGTGACATCATATAGTGTTGGGAAGTTATGCCTCGATTGGCTAAAAACTAACCCTGGGCAAAGCACTACGCTACGCTCGCGTAGTTTGCGAAGTTTGCGCTACTTCGCACAACGCGAATTGCACGTAGCACAGTGCAAACACGCTGTAGCGTAGTGCAGCGATCAGTTTGCTTGCTCGCGGTCCTCAACGCCAAGTTGGCGACCGCGAGCAAGCAAAATGACATCCCGGCGAGACTTCTTCTCGCTTCGCGATCAGCAACATCAAGTTGCCGATCGCGAGCGTGGAAAATAAACCTCCGGCGAGATTCTCAACGCGGGGAGGTCAGGTTTCTCATTGCGAGTGGTCGCGTATGCTCGCGACCGCCGCGATGAGAAACTACCAGTCCGCGTTGAGAAAGCTGCCGCCGAGTAAAAATCTACTCGAGCGGCAGTAAAAGACAGCTCGCACTGTGCAAGATGCCGTTTCAATGATTGCACAGTGCGGACAAGCATCCGGCACTGTGCAATCATTGCGAACAGTGCACTACGCAGCTCGCGTAGTGCGAACTGCACTTTGCGTAGCTTCGCGTAGCGCTACTTCGTGAACTACGCCCAGGCTTACTAAAAACCTCGACACTGTCCCAGGTGAAACAGCACTTATCCTTACTCTCAGATGAGGTGGATCTAATGGATTTTTTATTAGGTCCCGGAAAGCCATGTCAGAAACGTTTCTTATACGCTGTCTATAATGAAATCTGGAAAATCTCTCAACAAGAAACCACGGAGAGACTCCATGAAATACATAGAATTAACCTAGAAAAGGCGTTAGCTGTAGTTGACAATGGTATGACTACATTAACATCCAGGATTTATTCACTGGGCAACATTGTATCTTCTGCTATAGATATACTTGAACAGGACTTGTCCATACTACAACACGGACAATCTCAACTACGTTCTCTTATGTTATTAAGCTGGACGCTGCAATCATTGCGCACTGGTTATGTGCCGTGGCGATTTATCAACAGTACGTCTTTGTTCTCTGCATACAATCTAACTAAAACACAGATAACTATGGAACAAAGGGGAGAAAAATATACAATGCTGCGTATTGAAAAACTGGACCAATTACCTTTTACTGTGGCAGAGTCACCATCCACAGAATGGGTAATTCATGGCCATATAACATTACTGGTCACAACTTTCCAGTTTCAGTATTGCCTAGAACAACAACAGGCAGGCAGATATGAAGCGATGGGTAGTGAATTCATCAAGGAATCTTGGGAATTACAATACACATTTTGATGCAGGAGTGGGGACATGGAAGTGTTTCTAAGCGGTACAAACTGTGAGAACTATTTAAGTGGATCTCTCATATGCCAGGATATCATGCTTCACGGGCCTGTAACGGTTCAGTTGCTAACTTATCCTGCCATTTGAAAGGGTCCCAAGCTGCCATGATTAATCCGGTGTTCAAGTTGCTTTCAAGTGGGAGTTACTTGATGCTGAATGATCAAGGTTGTTGGGGGATGCTTCCGGGCATCGCATATCTTGTCACTGTAGACTCCAGGGTTACTTGCTGTATGCAAGTAATGTTTCCACCGACCCATACAGTCAGGGAGGTGCCGTTATGGCCTTCGTTGAATGTTTCCTTTATACGGTTTGATACTCTTAGCCGAATGAAAGCCATGCTTTTACAGAAAACTGTGCCCTTAACCTCCGCCTGAGAAACTTATGATCTTCGAGTCGCAAGGTCCTCAGCTGAGATACTGGCACTAGTACGAACAAACTGCCCTTTCCATTTCACAGAAATGGACAACGTATCTTTAACATGTCTGATACGACGGGTATAGTACACCTATTTAGGACCATAGGTTCTGGACTGGTAAGCACCTTTCAGACAATCTTCGGAGTTATTCCCAACTTCACACACTCCGTGTTTAGAAGCATTTTTGGAGGGCTTCAGCTGATCCTGTTCCTAATAGCAGGTATCCTGATTGTCATTTTTCTGCTACGCAATGGACGTCCCAGTCACCAAGGAGATTGAAAAAACGCTCTTGGAGCGCCAATAACGTGATCGCATGGTACTCCATCTGGGCATACCTCGCCTACGCAAACTGAGTCTTGGTACCTATCATTTAGACCAGTCGGGATCGACTGTATGCTGCCTGTCCTCTGATGCCTGTTCTGCAGACAAGAATGCATGTTGGATCTCTGTCTAACACTTCCATCGGTTGTGCCACCGGACGTTGATGCTTTACTGGACCCGATAACGGCCCATGTTCTGCTGTGTCCTCAGCGTATTCCACTGTTGATGTCTGCATTCTTAGAGCCTCCACAGGATGCTTCGGCTCCTGTTGGAACGGATACCGGCTCTTTAACAAGTACTCAGGCCTTGGATGTTACACAGGCTTCCCCAGCATCGGCTGTGCATAGTGCAGAAGATCATCTGTGCTCAATTGACCTAATCTGTGAGGTGTTGCAGGGATCGTCGTCTGTGATGGCAAGCAACAGTGATGTTGCGTCTCCCAGCCAGGACACAAACATTTTGCTCATCGTGTGCTGGGAAAAAAATCGGCCTCTTTCAAAACAACTAAATTTGGAATTTTTAAACAACAGACACTTTTTCTTGCTGAACTGCGTGGCTTTCAGGCACTCATAGTTGTTCAAACTATATATACGAACATATTTTAGTGAGACTTTTACCGCTTAAAATACGATTTTAGCATTTTTAAAGATATTTTTTAAACGCACTAAAGTTTTGGACTAATTAGTTGTTTGCGTACAAATGCCTAGAAGTACATTAAAATTATAGTATGTCGTCCAGTCGGATGAGGAGTGGGTGTTATGTTTCATATAGGTACCACAATATAGGCTCAGGTAGCAACCTAACCTTTCACCTATATTCTCCCCTACCATTCCACTACATAACGGTTCTTGGGACTGACCTTTTACTTAGTTACGGTACTGCTTACAGGACGTGGGGTTTTCCCTGAAAACTAGCTTCATCCATTATGTATGAGGATTCTTGGAAACTCAGCAGGACTATCATCTCCTGCATAATAACTATGTATAAGGGTCATTCCTTCCGTCATCCTAAATCCGACATGACACAGCAAGGTAGAACCCCTGAGGGTACCACTTTGGGTATATATACACCATATCTTTGCTGAGGCAGGGAGAGGAGAAAAAGTACTTCCATGCTGACACACTGACACGAGACGCTGAGGTTCCTGCACGCAAACACTCCAGCTCGCAGTGGTCTGACATCCCTCGCGGGGTGTCGATCTCGAGACCAAGACGGGGTCCCACAGTCTCTCACTTCAGGTAATGGGGTTGACTTTACCCTAGAGGGATTCTTGGCTTTACACCTACATGCATGCTAGGTACACTTAGGTACATATAGTTAGGGTCGCATCGTAGGAGTACGCATTTTATTGTCATGTATTTTTATACCTGCCTGTATTCATTGTTTTAGCACTAAGGTAGAAATCTACCATCCTTTTACTCTGTTGGTGCTTATAATCATTTATATCTGTTTCTGTCTAATGGTTGTTTCAGCACACCTATTTTACACTAGAATAACGCTCGTTCAATAAATGTTTATTGAAAACATCCCCACCGTTTATTCTGTGTATCTGTCTGAGACAAAGTGAGCACGAGTGACTGAGCGAAAAGTAATGTACTGTTTCCACGATCCCTGATGGGACAGAGTTGTCATGTTCAATAGTTGCCAAGAACTATTCTCTTCTTGGTAAGAGGGGTTTCTAGTGGCACTGTGAAGTAGCTGGTATACAGGCAAACCTACCCAGTGGGGGTGTCAGGAATCAGTCTGGACACCAATCCCACAGTCTATGTTGTCTAAACGCGCAGAACCTATATAGGTTTATAGGAACTACACAACACTCCCTCCCTTCTCCATGCCTGCTGTGTTTCCTGTCCGAGACAGGTATGAGAAAACGTGTTATGTTATTATTATATTTTACTGTTGTTTTATGTACTTTTACACACTTACTGTGAGTTGTTTTCGCACCGCCTGCAGTCGTGCTCCCATTGCACATGCTTGGCTGGAGCATGTAGTGTTGCGTGCGGTCAGTGGGGCGGGCTGATCGAGTGCTGCGATGGAAGTAAGCACTTGGGCTCCACGTCGGTGCTTCCAAGGTCGTGCGGCTGCTGGAAGGCGGCACACTGTTTTTTATGCAACCAAGTCTTGGGGTTTCTGAGACTTGGTTGCTAAGAAACAACTATAAATAGGAAGTGGTGCCTTTAGCATTGTTTACTTCCTGCTTTTTAAAGTGTGTGACAATGGAGAGTGTGCAGGATGTATCGACTGCTCCTGGGGGAAAGCTGAGCAAAAGATAAAACATGTCCAAGAGTTGAGAGATGATGACCTTCCGCAGATTTCATGAACAGATCTCCAGGATTGAATAATAAGGCAGTTGAAGCTGCTTTAAATGAGCCACAAGTTAAAAAGCAGAAGGGTGACATTGATGAGGATATGGACAATTCATCAAAAGGCAAAAATCAGCAAGGAAAGGTGTTTTCGGTAATGCTGGCGCATATTTGTGATGTCCTTGGCTTTAACCCAAAAACCCTGGATGAGGATGTGTTGTATTCACAATACAGTACCTCTGTTGTGGATGATCTTCCCTTACATGACATTATTAAGGAGATCCTTACAAAAGAATGGAAGGATATTGATAAGCAGAGTATTCCATCATTTTTGAACAAGAGGTATCTTATTGCACAATTTGATGATCAGTATCCACAAATTCAAAAAGTGAATTCACTTTTAGCATTTATTGGCTTCTTTATCCTCCTTGTCATCGGAGGAAGAAACCCTTTCTGATCCTGTCGAAAACAAGGTAGATGCTGCTCTCTAGAGGGCTTACGTAGCTTCTAATTTTGGGATACGTGCCAGCACATATTCAGCATATGATTTGATTTTAGGGTTTTATAGAGCGCTCATATGCCCTGAGGCGTCATGGAGCTAGCCTGAGATCACGAATGGTTCACATTTACTTATTATACAGCCATGTTTTAAATTTTTTTCTGAAGATCAGAAGAGACGGGCCGCTTTTATATCCAAAGGCAAATCGTTCCATTGAAGTGCTGTGTTTCTAACTAAACTTCTGCCACCCCAGGAGACCAGCTTATGTTGGGGCACTACTAGTTTTTTTTCCAAAGCTAGATCAGAGGGATCTACTAGGAAAGAACCATCTGAACTTATTTTTCAGGCAGTCGGGCCTGTTCCAGCTAAGGCTGTGAAAGCAATGCATAGTGCCGTGAAAGTGGCTTGCTTCTTTACAGGGAGCCAATGAAGCTTATTCAGGGCTTGGGAACCTTGGATCAACCTTTTTGCATCTTCCCTCAATGCCCTTGTTTCAATGTTTTGTTCGGAAGTAGTTTGTCATCAGGCTTGGGCAGTGGATGCTCCTTCAGTTTCCTGGCCCTCGGGTCTTCTGTATGCTTTCCCTCCAATTCCCCTCCTCCCCAGGGTGCTGCAGACGATTCGGGTGGAGAAGGTATCAATGATCATGATAGCCCCCTTTCGGCCTCGTCGCCTTTGGTTCCCACTATTGCTCCAGTTGTCCAGGGGCAGATTTGTCAGGTTGTCAATAATTCCATCCCCTCTAGACTTTCCAGCATTGCTGCTGGGACAGCTTCAACAGCTGAAGTTGATGTCTTGGCTTTTGAGCACTTAGCACTGGAGAAAATGGGTAATTCTTCCCATTTGGCAACTTTCTTGTAAAAAGTTGACTCTATTCTCCTATAATAAGAACTGAGGATCTTTTGTGAAATGGTGTGAGGTTCACCGGGTAGATCCAGTTGGTGGAGATCCATTTCATATTCTTGAGTCTGCGAGATGGGTTTTTAAAGGATTTAGCTCCAGCTACTTTGGTGGCTCAGTGAGCAGCAATTAAAGCTTGTTGTGGGTCTAAAGGGGAATTGGATTTCATTGTTCCTCCGGTTGTCCATTTGCTTAAAAGATTTCAGCTCTTAAGACCAGTCACACCGGTCACTATTCCTTCCTGGGACTTGCCTGCTATCCTTCAGGGATTACAAATTATCCCTTTTAAACCCCTTGTTAAGGCAGACATGATTTGGGTATCAGCTAAAACTGCCTTCCTTTTAGCCATTACTTCAGCCCGAAGATTAGGTGAATTGGGGCTTTAATGATATCATACCCTTAGTTACAGATTCTTTCTGACGAAGCAATCTTGAGGTTAAATCCAACCTCTGTTCCTATGGTGCCTTCTATGTTCCATTTGCAACAAGAGGTGATTTTTCCAATGTTTCATGAGGAAAGCGATCCTCAGTTGACGTCCTCTTTGAATGTTAAGAGGGCTCTGACAATTTATCTACAGCATACAAAGGATTTTCAACTTGCCAATTCCTTATTCATTTTGTTTGGTAGTGTCAATAAAGGAAAACAAGTAGTTACATCCATGCTTACCAGATGGGTGCGACAGGCAATCTGTCAGGCATAAAAATGCCAGGCGGTGGCCCCCCCAGTGCAGGTCCAGGTACACTCCACTTGGTCAGTTTTGACTTCCTGGGCTGAGACAGCAGGGGTGTCAATTCAACAGGGCAGCCACATGGCAGTCTCATCACACCTTTGTTAAGCACTATCATTTTTATGTGTTACATTCTTCTGTGGATAATTTTGCTGTTGGTGTTGTGAAGGCAGCAATGAAATGAGTATGGTTTAATAAACTTTGTGTTCGAGGCATGTGTGCTGTAGTTACACATGCTTTGCATACTCCTGCCATCTAGTGTTGGGTCCGGATGTTTGCAAGTTGTTTTTCTTCGAAGAAGTCTTTCGAGTCACAAGGTAAGGTGACTCCTCCTTTCGGTGATAGTGCGCATCGACTCCATTGTTAGATTGTTTTTTCCGCCATCGGGTTTGGACGTGTATTGCTGCGCTCCGGTTCGAAACCGTTCTTCGGGTTCCCTCGTTGTGCAATCACTGTACCCTCGACAGTATTGTTTCATACGCGTTGCCTACTTCTCTGCGTATTTCTTTCTTTCGATGAATCCTTCATTTTCGATCGAAAACTTTGTGGACGGCCTTCGGGCCTGACTGCGTCTGTCAGGTCTTCTGTCGATGGAACGGACTCCGATTAAATTCTGCCCTGGGTGCCACGCTAAGTACCCTCGCACTGACTCACATAAAGTGTGTAACTTGTGCTTGTCTCCGGAGCACAAAGAAGACTACTGCGACGCTTGTAAATCATTTCGGTCCAAAAAGACTCTTCGGGATTGACGGGCTCGACGTCGTGAAATGCAACGTCTGAATAGTCAACACACTCCTGATATCTTCGGTGGAGATTCCGAGCATGAAGACATCGAAGCGGCAGAAGACGAAGAGGCCATCTCAGTTCCAGAGTCGGATTCGGAACTCGAGATAGACATGGAGTATGAAGACATGCCTCCGGGACATGGTGCCGTGAGTACCAATGACCCCTTGCCCCTTAAGCCCATACCAAAAACTCCTAAGGCTTCGGCACCACCTCTGCCTTCTGGCCAAGGTCAGCACCGAGACAATGTTTCCGACGCCCCACCTTCCCGCTCGGCACCGGAACAGTTAGTCAAGTCTGTCAGCTCGGGACCGAGTCGACTAAAATCCTCTTCGTATCCGAAACCTTCCAGTTCGGTTCCTAAATTCGGTTTGGAGCCGAAATCCTCCATGCCGAAAGGAAAGCATGTTTCGGAGCCAAAATCTTCCGCTCCTAAAAGCAAGTCCACCCTGGCATTGAAATCTTCGGTGTCGAAATCAAAAAACAGCAGTTTTGAACCTTCTGACCCTGATTTGGACATTGTTCATCACAAACTGGATCCCAAACAAACGAAGATTTATATACATCTTGATACAGGACATATTCATGCTAAATCTCCAGTTAAACGCAAGCTTCCTTCTGAGGACTCTCACGATAAGATTTCTTTAAAGAAGAACGATGTGGCTACCAGCCCTGTTTATTCAGCTCCACCATCCCCTCCTCCTACACCCTCTTCTCCACATTTAGATCCTTTACACATTTCTCCACTTTCACAGCCTGAAGAGGGAGATATTGATGAAGAAGATATTCATTTGCCTGTAGACCCATGGAAGGATTACACCATTGACCCTCCATTAGACAATGACCCAGACCTTTACTCTGCAAAGCCTTCTCCACCCGATGATAATGTGGCTTACCAGGAACTCATTGCTAGAGCAGCAGTGTACCATGGAGTGGAGATACATAAAGAGTTGTTAGAAGAAGACTTTTTATTTGAGACACTTGGGGCCACAAACAGGTCAAGTCAGACACTCCCTATGCTAAAAGGCATTATGAGGCATGCGAATGACATTTTCAAAGACCCAGTGTGAGCACGCATTTTGACTCCTAGAGTCGATAAAAAATACAAACCATCGCCATCTGATCCTATCTTTATTAAAGGTCAGCTGCCTCTTGACTCCCTTGTAGTATCCAACGCTCGCAAAAGAGCTAATTCGCAAACTTCTGGTGATGCTCTTCCCCAGATAAAGAATCTAGGCTCATAGATGTTTCAGGCAAACGCGCAGCCGTTCAAGCTGCTAATCACTGGTGCATCGCAAATACACAAGGCCTGTTAGCTAGGTACGACAGAGCACACTGGGATGAGATGGAGCAATTGCTTCAATATCTCCCAGAAGAACACAAAAACAAGGCAAAAGAGTTAGTTCAAGAAGACAAACTTATTTCTAACTCTTCTATTAGATGTGCTCTAGATGCTGCTGACACCGCTGCTAGGGAGATAAATACCAGCTTTCTTCTCAGAAGGCATGCATGGCATAAGATTTCAGGTTTTAAACCTGAGGTACAACAATCCATTTTAAACACCCCTTTTGACAAAGAACACCTGTTTTCCTGTAGTCGACCAATCACTAGAAAAAATGAAAAAAGATACTGAAGTGGCAAAGTCAATGGGAGCGCTCCAGTCCCCAACAAATAGATGCTCCTTTTACAGAGCAGGGTCCAAAAACACATCCTCAGACCCAAATGCTTCCTCTTACAAAAGCAATACCCAAGGCTCTCCCTCTAGAGGTTTTTATAGAGGAGGGTATAGAGGAAATAATTCCAAATGTAGGGGTAGAGGCGCTTCAACACGCAACACCCCTTCCCCTAACAAACAGTGACTTGCCCACATTTTCCCCCGATCACTTAACACCTGTCGGGGGAAGACTTCCACAGTTTCTCCCCATTTGGCAATCCATAACAACCGACAAATGGGTGATCGACATTATCCATCATGGTAATTGCCTGGAGCTTACCACCAATCCTTCAAACATTCCACCTCGCACTTATAAAAGGTCATCAGACCACTTACAGTTACTCATTCAGGAGGTGCAATCCCTTTTACAGAAAGGAGCCATAGAACCAGCTCCGTTACACTACCAAGGTTCAGGGATTTATTCTCTATATTTCCTAATTCCCAGAAAGAACGGCTCCTTAAGACCCATTCTAGATCTCAGAGTGTTAAACCAGTACATACTCTCTGGACTTGAAAGACGCGTACTTTCACATTCCCATACATCCAGCTCATCGCAAATTCCTCCGATTTGTGATAGCAGGCAAACACTATCAGTTCAAAGTACTTCCATTCAGAGTAACTACTGCCCCAAGAGTGTTCACCAAATGTCTAGCAGTAGTGGCAGCTCATCTCAGAAGACAACAGATCCGCGTCTTCCCGTACCTAGACGACTGGCTCATCAAAGCCAGCACACACCAAAAGTGTCTACAACACACTCAGGTCCCGCTAGACTTACTCCACCGGTTGGGCTTCACGGTAAACGCATCAAAGTCTCACCTGCAGCCTTCTCAGACACAATCTTCTCTGGGAGCCACTCTCGACACTCAAAAAGCTCTAGCCTCTCCCAATACAGCCAGAATTCGCAATATTCAAGCTCTGTTACTTCAATTTCAGGCCAACCAAAAATTACCAGCCAGAACCTTCATGCAATTGCTAGGGATGATGGCGTCATGCATAGCAATAGTGCCTCATGTAAGACTTCACATGCGTCCCCTACAAGAATGCTTAGCACGTCAGTGGAATCAATCACAGGGTCAATTGACAGATCTAGTGTTGGTAGACAGCCGCACCCATCGCTCTCTGCAGTGGTGGAATCCACAAAATGTATCAAAAGGGCGGCCCTTCATCGACCCTATTCCACAGATCGTGCTAACAGCAGACGCATCTCTATCAGGTTGGGGTGCCCTTCTCCAAGATTACACAATCCAGGGTCTCTGGCACACCAAGCACAAACATCTACACATCAACTATCTAGAGCTTCTAGCAGTAATTCTAGCACTAGCTTTTCAGTCTCACGTCATAGGCAAAATTGTCTTAGTCCGCACGGGCAACATGACAGCTATGTACTATATACAAAAACGGGGGGGACACACTCTCTCCAACTATCACGCCTCTCTCAGACCATTTGGAGTTGGGCAATCCATCACAGAATTCATCTCCTGTCAGAACACTTTCCAGGGGTGAACAATCAGATTGCCGACCTCCTCAGCAGAAGGAGACAGTAAATACACGAGTGGAACTTCATCCCCAAGTTCTCCTTCCATATTTTCGAGAAAGGGGATTCCCACAAATAGATCTGTTTGCCACAGTGGACAACGCAAAATGCTCAAACTTCGCCTCCAGGTTCCCACACCCTCTCCCCAAAGGCAATGCCCTATAGATGAATTGGTCAAGGATATTTGCCTACGCTTTTCCGCATCTCCCACTCCTTCCGTTTCTGTTTCGGAAGCTCAGGCAAACATCACTCACACTGATTCTAGTAGCCCCCACATGGGCTTGTTAACCTTGGTTCACCACACTGTTAGAACTATCAGTGGTTCCACATCAACAGCTGCATCTCAACTCCAGCCTTCTCACTCAGAGCCATGGAGAAATCAGGCACCCAAACCCAAAGGAACTCAATTTAACGATTTGGCTCCTGAAATCATAGAGTTTGGATATTTAAATCTGCCACCAAACTGTATGCATATCTTAAAAGAAGCAAGAAAGCTTACCACTAGGGCTTGTTATGCAGCAAAATGGAAACGTTTTGTTATCTATTGTGATAACAACAAAATTAATCCTTTAGATGCTTCCATTCAAAACATTATTTGTTAGCTTCTGCATCTACAACGATCTATTCTAGCTTATACATCTATTAGATTGCACCTTGCAGCAGTCGCTGCATATTTGCAAAACAGACAGCATTTATCCTTGTTCAAAGTTCCTGTGATTAAAGCCTTTATGGAAGGCTTAAAAAGAGTCATTCCACCCAGAATACCTCCGGCACCGGTGTGGAATCTTAACATTGTACTTACAAGACTCGTGGGTGCACCTTTTGAACCTTTACACAAATGTCCTTTGCAGTTCCTTTCATGGAAGGTTGCCTTTCTCATTGCAATCACTTCATTAAGGAGAGTTGGTGAGCTACAGGCATTAACTTTAGAAGAACCCTTCTTTCAGCTTCATAAAGATAAGGTAGTTCATCGCACCAATCCTAAATTTCTCCCTAAAGTCGTTTCTGCTTTTCACATTAACCAATCCGTTGAGTTACCTGTGTTCTTCCCTCAACCAGATTCTATAGCAGAAAGAGCTCTTCACACACTTGATGTCAGAAGAGCGTTATTGTATTATATTGATAGGACAAAACATTTTCGTAAAACAAAGCAATTTTTTGTGGCATTTGCACCACCTCACAAATACAATCCTATCTCTAAATCAAGCATTTCCAGATGCATTGTTAAATGCATTCAAACCTGCTATGCTAAAGCTAGAAGAACTTTATCTATACCCCCTAGAGCGCATTCCACCCGCAAAATAGGGTCATCTATGGCCTTTTCAGGTAACATTCCTATTGCTGATATCTGTAAAGCAGCAACATGGGCCACACCACACACATTTAATAAACACTATTGTGTGGATGTGTTAGCACGCCAAAAAGCCAATGTAGGACAAGCAGTGCTAAAGACAATTTTCCAGACAACTGCAACATCTACTGGTTAGCCACCGCTTTGGGAGAATACTGCTTTATAGTCTATGCAAAGCAGGTGTATCTACAGCACACATGCCTCGAACGGATTACGTTACTTACCCAGTAAGCATCTGTTCTTGGCATGTAGAGCTGTAGATTCACATGCGCCCTCCCACCTCCCCGGACACCTGTAGTTGTTGCAGTTCTCTTTATTTACATTACATATGCACTTACTCCATTCTCACCCTCTTGCGGGAAAACAATCTAACAATAGAGTCGATGCCCATGCGCACTATTGCCGAAAGGAGGAGTCACCTTACCTCATGACTCGAAAGACTTCTTCGAAGAAAAACAACTTGCAAACATCTGGACACAACACTAAATGGCAGGAGTATGCAAAGCATGTGAATCTACAGCTCTACCTGCCAAGAACAGATGCTTACTGGGTAAGTAACATAATCCTTGTTTGCAGACCATGTTATCAAGCAAGTTCTTTGTTTGCCTGTGAAATACTCATATAGTAATGACTGAGACGAGGAGGTCCTATGAGGGGGTAATGAATCCATTATTTACCAGTAAACTTTATTACCCTGATTAATGTCCTTCTCGTCCCAGTCATGTGCCCTCCCTCCCCCTTCTGAATGCTTTTATCTGGTGTTGTTACTAGCAGGCATGGAGAAGGGAGGGAGGAGTCTTTATGAGGTATAGAATTTTTTTTTTAAACTAGCATGTAGAAGTGCATGTCTAGAGGCGGAATGGCTCATATAGTAATGACTGGGACGAGGAGGAGCTTAATCGGGGCAATGACGTTTACTGGTAAGTTATGGATTCATTTATCTCCATAATACTCTACCATTTCTTACTGTACGTCAAGCTCAATTCCGCACGCAGTTTGCCCTATCAATGATTTATACCTTTTGCAGTCTCCTGTTCCCTCTTTCTCTCTCCTGTAGCCAATTGTATTTTACTGTATCCTTCAACCTAGTTCCTTAGGTCGGCTACCAACAACTATTCATTTCAGAGGCGATTATTCTATTCACAGTTCTCCTTCCTCATTCCCTCTCTCTAGTTCTATCATTTCCTTTCTCGTCATAACATAGTAGAAAATGGCTCTTGGTCTTGTGTATGTGTGGCTACATGTCAGTTAGTTTGTATGGATGAGTGCCTTCGGTCTGCCTGCACAGTTTTATTTATGTGTTATCCATATCAATGCGTGTAAATGTTTTATACCTATCTGCGAGTTTACCTGTACTATAGAAAAGTCAAACCTACTGGCTCTGCCAATGCTTGTTGAACAATCTGCCTATTAAGTGTTGTGGCAATGATTTTTTTCTCTTGTCCTATGCTTCTATTGATTCTGTTTATTATGGGTTTAGGACCCAATCGGGACCCTGCAGTTGACTCCTCAATTGTGATGAACTGTACTCCCTGTTAATTAGGTACTGTGACATACACAGACCTGCCATTACCTCCTCTCTTCATCTCTTTCTTTGTCCCATTCCTTTTGTGGTGAGTGAATGCGTGTATTCACTCCCCATCGTCCCTGCTTTTCGAGCTGCTCTCTCCTTCTACATTCTGGTAGACTCTACCCATAAAACCCTTCACCTCCTAATAAAATTCCTCCGTTTTTTTGTGTGTGCCCTGTTGTTTTTAGGGCTGAGTGAGTTTTCAGGGGCAACTCTCCCTCAGAGGGTGTGGTGGCCCCTCGATTTTGAATCTTAAACAAATATTGTTGTAAGTGTAGAGCCCTTGTGGCTTCTACAGATAAGTAGGCCAGGTTAGGGCTATGCAGTATGCAAGATGAATGAAATACAAGGACACTTGGTAAGTGGTCTCTCTGAGAGTGCCCCAAAAGGTCATCACAGTTTTTTTTTATACCTTCGGGCTGTGCCCGGCCCTCAGGATGTAATGGTGAGACTGCGTGGCCCTCTACATACCATCCAACCTTTATTTTGAAACTGAAACCATATCAAGGCATGCATGGTCTCAGAACAACTGGCTTGGTGCTGGGTTAGTGCGAAGACCATACTTCTGGCTCCAGCCCCCTTCAGTTTTAGCAATAATCTGGGGTATGTCCACAGCGGAGGCTGCCACAGTGGCACCCGGATACTGATGACTGCTGGTGGGGCCAGGCTGGCCATCCTCTGCCCGGCTGGTTTCGGGAGCTCTAACTGGTATCAGCCGTCCCGGGGTCAGTTGTCACCTCTCCTTTAGCCAGCTCCACGTCCCAGCCTGCCTGAGCGTCACTCTGCCCCTCTAGTGAAGGCGACACTCACTTGAACCAGTTCACATTCAGGGCTACCCGTAGATTGCCTGTGCTGCACGGTGACCATAGTCCCCTGGATCTCTACGACTGTCCACACTCTCCTCTCGAATGGTGTGCAAAATTTCCACCGTGTGGTGATCCCTCTTGACCACTCAGTCGCCCACTGATAGCGCTGGGGCAACGGCATAACGGGCCCGACTGTCTTGGCTATTGGTTTTCCGTCTTTTCACTTGCATCACTTGCACATCCAGGACCACTGGCTGCCAGCTGGGTCCGGCAGGGATACTATCCCTGGTATGCTGCTGGATCTGCAGGCTTATTGGCGCTCAGTTCGTGGTGCTATTCGGAGTCTGCTGCTATGCTCGGCATGAGGCAGCATTCTCTGTCTTCACCCTGTTTCACTCCTATGCAAAGCGCTCGATTCAATGTGCACATAAAGCGCTCCACCTTCCCATTCGCCTGATACCACTGCGGAGTCACTTTACGATGCTGTATGTTAAGTGACCTCAAGCACTGCTGGAAGTCTTGCCCCTGGAATGGAGGCCCATTGTCAGTCTTGATTTAGTCAGGCAGTCCAAACATGGCGAAGACTTTCTCGAGGATTGACTTGACCTTTGAGAATGCCGTGGACTGTACCAGCTGAGACGGGACCAGGGTCTCAGGCAAGGCTCCTCAGTTAGTATGGGGGCAGGCTGTGGTTTCCCGCTGGTGATCGTGCAGGAGTGACAAACCACGCACCTGCTCATCTATCAACGTGTCCATTCCGGGAAACCAAACTTTATCACGCAGTCGCACCTTCGTTTTCACTGCCCCTTGGTGACTTTGGTGTGCTAAGTCAACCACCCTCGCCCACAGACAGCAGGCATCACAATGCACCTCCCTTACATTAGCATTAGCAGCCCTTCACTGCTGGTGCTCAGTTCACCTCCGACCCTCCAAAGTGAAGTCATTGTCATCTGTTAATCGGCTCCCTCCAGAAAATTCTTCCATTGTTTCAAGGAGAGAGCTTTCTTGACCTTGGATAGACTTGTGTTCAACATGGACGCCTCCATGACTTCCTCAATCAACAATGCTTGGAGGCACGCATCGTGCATGACTATTCGCACAAATTCTTCCGCCCCCTCATCTTCTTCGCACCGACCGTTGGCCGGCTTCTCCTGGAGTTGACGAGACAAATAGTCAGCCGGGTTGTTTACTCCTGGGTGGTACACTCTGTTAAATGAATATGGTTGCAGCTGTACGGCCCATCGCTCAATGCGGGCGGGGCGCATGTTGAGAGGTTCCAGCAAAGAGCGGGACTAGTGGCTTGTGGTCCATGATAACTTGGAACTGCTGTCTGCACAAATACAGGTGGAAGTGGTAACATGCCCATCTGATTGTCAGCGCCTCTCACTTGATCTGAGCATATCAAGCTTCCATGCCGACAGCGCTCTGCTGGCATATGCAATGGTCAGCCATGACCCTGCACTTGTCTCCTGCAAGAGGCCAGCTCCGAGCCAAACGGGGCTAGCATTCAGCAGACGTTCTGTCTTGGTTTGAGGGTCAAAGTACACCATGGTGGCATCAGCCAGAAGTGCGTCTTTCACCTGGTGAAATGCTTTGTCTGTGCTGTCTAATCCTAGACAGTGTCCGACTTCGTCAGGTCTCTCAAGAGTTCAGACAAAGTGGCTAGGTTTGAAATGAATCTGCCAAATTAGGTTGCCATCACCAGGAAGCTCCTCACCTCTGTGATGTTCCAGAGAATTGCTGCTTTCCTTATCTCCTCCACTTTCCTGGGGTCCACACTCAGCGCCTCTCTCTCTCTCTCTCTCTCTCTCTCTCTAGAGAGAGAGAGAGAGAATACATATCTGAAGAAGCCAATGGTGTTCTTGTAGAACGAACACTTCTTTTTGTGGAGCGTGAGGCCACAACTGGCCTGCCTCTCCTGCGTTGCTCTAAGCCGCACATGGTGCTCCTCCAGGGTCTCAGAGAAAATTAGGATATTGTCACTGATGTTTATGACACCTATCAGTTGAGGAGCGTCTCCCGGATGGTGTTCTGGAACACCTCTGCCGCAGAGGATATGCCGAAATTCAGCCTCCGATATCTCCTGAGGCCCATGTGTGTTGAGAATGTTATGTAATGACTGGCCTGGTCCAGCTTTAGCTGGTGGTAGCCTGCATCTGAAAGAGACACGTTAGTGACAGATTCCTTACCTTAGAATATCCCCAGGCGTCAGGCTGGATCCGGAAAGTTTTTGCGTAGCAGTACCCTTGCGCGTCGGTAGGCGGCGTCGTGCGGCTCCGCGTCCGTCGTCTGCGTCGTGATCGCCGGGATGACGTCGCGGGCAGTACTTAGACGCCGCTCCTGCGCGCTGACGTCAGTTCTTCTTTTTTCCGCGCCAGTAAGCGCAGATCCGGGAAGAGCAGTGCCCTAGTCAATTTTTGACTAAATTTTTGGTGATTTTTTCACTGTTTCTTTTCGAGTCATCTCGACTCCTAGGTGTCGGTAGGGATGCCCGGCTTCAAGCCATGCGACGTCTGTGGTCGAATGATGTCGATCACAGACCCGCACTTAGAGTGTCTCTACTGTCTCGGCCGAGACCACGACACGAAGTCGTGCCCTGACTGCCGGGCCTTACACCCGAAGGCTTTGCGAGAGAGGTCTCGAAAGCTCCTCGAGGTCCGGCAGTCGGCTCCGCGCCGCACCAAGCCCCGGTCCCGTGAGAGGTCGAGGGGCCGGTCGCGGAGCCCCCGCAGGTCGTCGGAGTCCAAGTCTTCGCACTCCTCGGGTAAGTCGAAGCACAAAAAGTCTAAGAAGCATCATCGCTCTAAGACTTCGCCTCGCCGGTCTTGCGACTCGGCTGAGGCCCCTGTCGGCACCGTCCCCGCGGCCCCGGACGTGCCTGTGGAGCCGCCCCCGCATTACCCGTCCTTTCCGGGTTCGGGGGCGACTCCGGCCCAAATACAGGAATTCCTGTCGGCCATGGCCCGCCTCTTCGGGCCTCAAGGTCCCTCCGGTGCGCCTTCGGGCCCCGCGGGCCCTGATGGGGTTGCTCCGGCGTCGCCGACGACTCCGGTCCCGGCGTCGCCCGTCCCGCCAGCCTTGATCTCGGCTCCGGCCCCGGCCTCGATCCCGGCTCCGGTGGTACCGCAACCCCGATCGACGCCGGTTGACCTAACCACGCCTCCGCCGGCACCGATGTCCCCGGTGCCGTTCCTGATGCCGCCCGGGGCTCCGGGCGGCGTCATTCCCCGGTCCTCTCTGGTTCCGGACATGGAGCCGGACCGACGTCGCTCGACGCCGGCCCCAGCGCCGATGAGACCTTGGGTCCCAGATGTCCCTCCTCCTCCATATTTTGAGCCAGAGGAGGACCAGGAGAGCTGGGAGGGGTTGGAAGACCCTCTCACACAGCAGTGTGAGTACGATCAGGACTGGGCAGAGGAACTTGGGGATGCCAGTGGTCTGGACACTTCTCCTGACTCTGGCATGCTGTCTCCTCCTTCCGTGGCTACGGAGGAGGGAGCAAATTTCGCAACGGTGTTGCGTAGAGCAGCTGGAGCCTTGCACCTCCAATTGCCTACTGTGGCTGTCAGGACTAACCTCCTGACGGAAGTGCTTCAGCCGGCAGCTACCTCCTCGGAGCCATTGCTGCCGTTTAATGATGCACTGTCTGACGTTCTTTTGGGCACCTGGTCCAAGCCCACAACAGGGGCTCCTGTGGATAGGAACGTGGCCCGACGCCATCGCCCTGCTCCGGGCGACCCCTTGTTTCTCTCTCCACATCCCACCCCCGAGAGCTTGGTTGTCCAAGCCTCTGCCTCCCAAACCGCCTTCCCTACCGCCCTCCGGATAGGGAATCCAAACGCCTGGACCAATTTGGGAAGAAGGCCTTTTCTTCCTCCAGTGCTGGCTTGCGGTCCGTCAACACCGCTTGCCTTTTGGGCCGATATTCCCACTCTCTGTGGGATTCGGTGGCGGCCTTTTGCCCCAGTGTTCTGAGGAGGTCCAGACACTGCTTACCCGCACCATTGCGGAAGGTAGGGATGCGGCAAAGTACACCATACGTTGTGGCCTTGATACCGCCGACTCGCTGGGCAGATCGCTTGCAACGACGGTGGCGCTGCGTCGCCACGCCTGGCTGAGAACAACTGGTTTCTCGGGTGATGTCCAGAATACACTCATGGACATGCCCTTTGATGGAGTCGGTCTTTTTGGTTCCAAAGCAGACCATGCGCTGGAGCGTTTTAAGGACTCACGGGCTACTGCCAAGTCCCTGGGCCTTTCTGTTGTGCGCCCTCCGCTAACCTCTGCTTTTCGCCCCTTTCGTGGCCACGGAAGGGGCGCCCAGTCACGTCCGCTGCCCAGCCACCGGCCCGCGCAGCAAGCGTCTTCGCGTGGCCGAGGACGTGGCTACCGCCGTGGCGGGTCGGGCAACCAGCGTGCGGGTCAGGCCACCAACTCTGCCCCGTCCACGGCCTCCAAGCCCTCCTTATCCTTCCTTTCAGGTGCACAGCACGCCAGTAGGGGGCAGGGTCCGCCATCACCTTCACCACTGGCGTGCCATCACCTCGGACAGGTGGGTCTTGGACATTGTCCGAAGGGGCTACTCCCTACCCTTCGAGACCACCCCCCCAGCCATGCCACCTCAATTCCACCGCATGTCAGGGGATCACTTGGTGCTTCTACAGAAGGAAGTCACGGCCCTCTTGGCCAAGAGGGCCATCGAGCATGTTCCGACCCCAGAAGTAGGACGTGGTTGCTACTCCCACTACTTTCTGGTGCCCAAAAGGACAAGGAGGACATGCGTCCTATCTTAGACCTCCGGAACGTCAATCGCTTCCTCCGGAAGGAGAAGTTCAAGATGCTCACCCTAGCTCAGGTCTTGACTGCCCTCGACCCTGGAGACTGGTTGGTAGCGTTGGACTTGCAGGACGCTTATTTTCACATCCCCGTCCTGCCGGCCCACCGGCGTTACCTGCGGTTCACGGTAGGCCTCGAGCATTTTCAGTTCACCGTGCTCCACTTTGGCCTTACAAGTGCCCCTCAGGTGTTCACGAAAGTGATGGCGGTGGTCGCAGCTCATCTGCGCCGGGCAGGGGTTCCAGTCTTCCCCTACCTCGACGACTGGCTGCTGAAGGCGGGCTCGCCCCAGGCAGTCGTCTCCCACCTCCAGACTACGGCCGAACTCCTGCACTCGCTGGGGTTCTCCATCAATGTGCCGAAGTCGCATCTGATTCCTTCTCCACAGCTCCTTTTCATCGGAGCAGTTCTGGACACGACGCAGTTTCGGGCCTATCATCCCGAACATCGAGTCCGGGATATTCAGGCTATGATTCCGATCTTTCAGCCTTTATCCTGGGTTTCGGTACGGATGACCCTGAGGCTGCTGGGCCTCATGGCCTCCTGCATCCTGCTGGTCGATCATGCCAGATGGCATATGCGGGCTCTGCAGTGGGACCTGAAGTTCCAGTGGGCGCAGCACCAGGGCAACCTGTCTGATCACGTCCAGATCTCGGAGGGGACTGCAAAACAGTTGCAGAGGTGGCTCTCGAACCGGCAATGGGTCATGGGCAGATCCCTCTCCCTTCCCCAGCCAGAGCACACAGTTGTGACGGACGCGTCCCTTCTGGGATGGGGCGGTCACATGGGAGAGGCGGAGATCAGAGGCCTCTGGTCTCCGGCGGAGTCCCGGCTCCATATCAACATTCTGGAGCTCCGGGCGATCCGACTTGCACTCAAGGCATTCCTTCCCTCTGTCAAAGGGAAGGTAGTGCAGGTGTTCACAGACAACACCACCGCCATGTGGTACTGCAACAAACAAGGCGGGGTGGGGTCGTGGACCCTCTGTCAGGAGGCTCTGCGCCTCTGGACATGGCTGGAACATCAGGGCATGTTCCTGATGGTTCAACACCTGGCAGGTTCCCTGAACGCCAGGGCGGACGAACCTCAGCCGCAGGTGCATGATGTATCACGAATGGCGTCTTCACTCGAAAGTGGCGCAAGGACTCTTTCTGCAGTGGGGAGAGCCTTGGTTAGATCTATTCGCCACCGACGAGAACGCGCAATGTCATCAGTTCTGCGCGTTGGAATTTCCAAGGCGGCACTCGCTCGGCGACGCTTTCGTCGCGAGTGGAGTTGCGGTCTGTTGTACGCCTTTCCGCCTATACCACTTCTACCCAGAGTGTTGAAGAAGATTCGGCGCGACCGGGCCCAAGTCATCCTTGTGGCTCCGGACAGGGCTCGAAGAGTTTGGTATCCCGAGCTACTCAGTATGAGCGTCGATCCCCCGATCCGTCTGCCTCTTCGGGAGGATCTTCTGTCGCAGCAGCAGGGGACGGTCCTCCACCCGAACCTGTCCAGCCTCCACCTGCTTGCGTGGAGATTGAGCGGCGGCAGTTGATTCCTTTCCACTTGCCTCCCGAAGTTTGTGATGTAATTCTGGCAGCCAGGCGTCCCTCCACTAAGGTGGTATACGCCTGCAGGTGGAACAAGTTTGTGGCATGGTGCACAGCAAAGGCTGTGAATCCCCTCTCTGCCCCTCTTTCTGAGGTTCTTCTGTTCCTTCTTTCCCTGGCCCAACAGGGTTCTGCCCTGGGTACCATCAAGGGCTATCTTTGTGCCATCTCGGCCTTCCTCAGGCTTCCTGATCAGCCCTCCCTTTTCAAGTCCCCTGTTGTTAACAGGTTCCTAAAAGGCATTACACACCTCTTCCCTCCTGTTCCGTTTGTGATGCCTCAGTGGGACTTGAACTTGGTTCTTACCTTTCTGATGTGCGCTCCCTTTGAGCCTTCTACATAACTGTCCTCTTCGTCTTCTGACTCTGAAGACAGCCTTTCTGGTGGCCATCACCTCCGCTCGGCGGGTGAGTGAGCTCCAGGCTCTATCATGCAAACCTCCCTTTCTGTCTGTCCATCCAGACAAGGTTGTTCTTAAGACGCGTCCGTCCTTCTTGCCAAAGGTGGTTACTGCCTTCCACATTGGGCAGACCATCACTTTGCCCACCTTCTTTCCGTCTCCGCATCCTTCCAGAGAGGAAGAGAGGCTCCACCGTCTGGACCCAAAACGTGCGCTTTCCTTTTATATCGACCGCACACAACACTTCCGGGTGGATGACCAGCTCTTTGTTGGCTACGTGGGCGCCAAAAAAGGTCGGGCGGTGCACAAGAGAACCATCTCCCGCTGGGTAACCTTGTGTATCAAAGCCTGCTGTTCTTTGGCTAAGAAGAAGCCTCCTGTTGGGCTGCGTGCCCATTCCACCAGGGCAACGGCTGCTACCATGGCTTTAGGCCGCGGTGTTCCGCTGCAGGATATCTGTCAGGCAGCTACGTGGGCCTCGCTGCACACATTTACAAAGCATTACTGCCTTGACAGTCAGGTCCGGAGGGACGGCTTCTTTGGCCGTTCTGTCCTCCGGGACTTCCTTGTCTGATCTTTGTTCGCAGACCCACCACCGGGGTTGGTATTGCTGGGGTATCTATTCTAAGGTAAGGAATCTGTCACTAACGTGTCTCTTTCAGATGCACAAGTTACTAACTTGTGTAACGATATATCTGTAAGAGACAGTAGTTAGTGACAGATTCTTACCGCCCACCCATCCTCCCCGTTCTGCGAACTGATTTCTAGGGTTAAGGACATCCCTTTCAGGGCCCTAGTATTTTTCAGACACCTATGTCAGCTTCTTGCATGGCTCTGCGTTCCTGCCGCGGAAAGTCGTGTACAGAACTGACGCTCAGCGCGCAGGGGCGGCGTCTAAGTACTGCCCGCGACGTCATCCCGGCGATCACGACGCCGACGACGGACGCGGAGCCGCACGACGCCACCTACCGACGCGCAAGGGTACTGCTACGCAAAAACTTTCCGGATCCAGCCTGACGCCTGGGGATATTCTAAGGTAAGGAATCTGTCACTAACTACTGTCTCTTACAGATATATCGTTACACAAGTTAGTAACTTGTGCATTAAGGTCACGTTTTGATCAGGATAAATTGCTTATCTGTAATCCTAGTTCTCTTCCACGGGAATCCTTATCAAAGTCATGAACACTAAATAGTTGCGCGCAGGGACTATAGAACACTTCTTAAATATTACAATATATATGTAGCAATCATGTACGTAGTAATATATATATATATATATATATGTGTGTGTGCAGCCTATAGAGAGGGTAAAAATGGCCAATTACATTTCTTTTTCAATTTTGAAGTTACAAACATGAAATTCATGTCATTAAGAAAGGATGACTATAGGAAATCTTCAACAAACATTTATTTAAAAGGAAAGGAATATGAGACATTGTTAACCAATAGGCTGCCGACCAAAGATACCACAGAAAACTTGCACTGTGCCTTTAAGAACCTCACAGTACCCCCTGTATACCATCATGCCTCTTAGGTGACAGGTCAGGTCATTTTTATGGAAATTAGGAATCCTGGGTACAGAATTTGTTGCGAGCTGCAATAGTTTCCGTCCATTGCTTGCTTATGACTTTGATGAGGATACCCCTGGAAGAAAACTAGAATTACAGGTAAGCAATTTATCCTTCTCTTCCTGGTGTTCCTCATCAATAGTCATAAGCACTGAATAGAATTTCGAGCCCATCCCACAAAGCGCGGACCCGAAAACGTGAGCAGCTCCAACAATTAATCAAAAAGATTCCTCAAAAAAGACTGTCCTACTTGAGGCTCTGCTTTAGCATCTGAATCCAAACAGTAATGCCTAGTAAAGGTATGGGCAGATTGGCATGTAGCAGCTGTACAAATTTCAGAAACAGGTACATTCCTTAATAGAGATGCAGCAGCAGCTTTTCCCCTTATAGAGTGTGCCCTAGGCCTTACAGGTAAGGATTTATTAACTTGCTGGGAGGAAAGGAGTATACAAGAAACTATCCATTTAGAAATAGTTTATTTAGAGGAGGCGAAACCTGTTCTCACCAGTCCATAATTAACAAAAAAGTGATCCAATTTCCTTATAACCATGGTTTTATCGAAGTAGAACTTTAGCACTCTTTTAATGTCAAGAGAAGGTAAAGACATTTCAACTGGATTGGAAGGATTAAGAAAGAAGGTTAGGTAGTGAAATATTCTGATTAATGTGGAAGTCTGAAACTAAATTTGGAAGAAAACTTGGATGACTTCTCATCCCCACTGTATTGGAATAAAACACAGTGTATGGCCCTTCAGAACATAGAGCTTGAATTTCACTTACCCTACGGGCTGAAGTGATTGCAACAAGAAAAGCCGCTTTACATGTGAGATGTTGCAAAGAGGCTTTATGTATAGGATCAAATGGGTGGCTCGTCAATTGAGAAAGGAAGATATTAAGTTCCCATGGAGGAGAGGGAGTCCTAAATGGAGTGAACACCTTTTTAAGTCCTTCTAAAAAATCTTTCACCACTGGAATTCTACAGAAAGATGTCTGCGAAGGAAATTTCCTATAGGCCGTAATGGCCACAAGATGTACCTTAATGGAGGAAAATTGCAGCCCCAATTTAGCTAAATGGAGAAAATACGGAATGACTACAACTTCTTGGCACAAGATCGGATGTAATAATTTTGTATACACCATAAATAAAACCTTTTTCATTTGAAAGCATATGATCATCTAGTGGAAGGTCTTTTAGCCTCTCTTAGAATGTCCATATACTCTTTAGAAAGGCCTAAATGTCCATATTGGGGGAATTCAGGAGCCATGCTGTCAAGTCCAGTGATGGAAGGTTGGGATGTAGTGTCTGTCCTCCGAACTTGTACAGGACATCTTGTATGCACAGCAACCTCTTGTGAGGCCTCTCTGACAGATGTAGAAGGTCTGTGAAGCACCACTGGCAAGGCCATTCTGGTGCTATTAGTATCATTCTGGTCTTGGACTTGTATAATTTGACAATCACTGTTGGAATGAGAGGAGTTGGAAATGCGTAGAGAAATTTCCCTGACTAAGTTATCAAAAAGGCATTCCTCTTAGATCCTGGTTGGGTGAACCTGGGCGCATAGTTGTGGCATTTTCAGTTGTTTGCTTCTGCAAACAGGTCTACTTGAGGATTCCCCCATTCGTGAAAAATATCTTGCAAGACCTCGTAATTTAGAATCCAATTGTGATTTTCTTGGAAGTGTCGACTGAAAGAATCTGCTTGCATATTTTGAACACCTGGCAGATGACTGGGTGTTATAGTTAAGATCCTGGTTTGTGACCATTTCATTTTGGCTTGAGCCTCGAGAGACAGAGGATGAGACTGGGTCCATCCCTATTTGTTCAGGTAATGCATAGTAGTTGTGTTGTCGGTTTGAACAAGGAGAGAGTTTGTTGTTATTACTGGAAAAAAAAGATTTTAAAGCAAGGTGAACTGCTTTCAGTTCCAGCATATTGATGTGGTAAGTCTTTTCCTTGTCCAACCAAACTCCCTGAGTCTGAAGGGAACCCATGTGAACACCCCATCGCTGAAGGAAAGCATCTCTGATCAATGTCTGAGTTGGTGGGTCCTGATGGAAAGGTACCCCCACCATCAGATTCTTCTGCTGAAACCACCATGGGAGAGACTTGCAGCCTACGATAGTCAGCTTGTCTTCCCAGCGGCTGAAAAGTTGATTCCACTGGTCTTCCAGGCATTGCTGCAGAGGTCTCATGTGAAACCTTGCATGAGAAACTATGAAGATGCAAGAGGCCATCGATCCCAGTAGAGACACAATCTGCCTTGCCGATGGATGGTGAGTCTGTAGAAGATTGCGACATTTCAAAGTGATTGATAGTCTCTCCTCTGAAGAACACACTTTTGCGGACTATGTGTTTAGTGTAGCTCCTAGGTAGTGCAATCTTTGTACTGGGCATGCTGTTGACTTTTTGAAGTTGATACGAAGGCCTAGATTGGTGAGTGTGTCAACACAAATTTTAAAATGTTCCTTTGTCTGAGATGGCAAGGAACTCTTTATCAGCCAATCGTCTAGGTAAGGATAAACAAAGATTTTCTATTTCCTTAAGAATGCTGCGATCATGGCCATACATTTTGTGAAGGTTCATGGGGCTGATTTTAGGCCGAATGGTAGTACTTTGTAATAATAGTGTCAAGATCCCACTTTAAAGCGATGAAATTCCCAATGTTTTAAGGAAATTAGAATGTGGAAATATGCATCTTGAAGGTCTATTGCACACATCCGGTCTCCATGATGTAGTTGTGGATAGATTTGGTGAAGGGCCAGCATTCTGAACCTTTCTCTTCATATGTATTTGTTTAGAACTCTCAGACCTAAGATGGGTCTGAACTCATCATTTCGGTCCTTTCTTTTATGCTAGAAAGTAACAGGAATAGATTCCCAATCACCTTTGATGACATGGAAACTCCTCCGTGGCCTCTTTTTCCATTAGAACGATGACTTCCGACTGTAAGAGGTCTAGCTGGTATCGTGATGCTTTCACCGGAGGGACAGTAGGAGGAGGGGACTTGAAATCGAAGAGAATAGCCAATCTGAACAATATTTAGGACCCATCTGTCTTTTATGATTAATTGCCACTCTTCCAAGTTATTGGCGGTACTTACCCCCCACCGGAGCGGGTAACGGAGAAGGGGGAAGTGATGATTCATTATTTAGCAGGAGACTTTCCTGCGGCTGCAGGTTGTTGTTGTGACCTTCTTCCTCTAGATGATTTACGAGGATGGTAATGTGACTTGCCTGTTGGTGATGTTGTTGCCAGTGAGGAGTTTGAACTCTCTGTGGAAAATATCACCTGTCATAATGCCTGTACCTTCTGCGAAATTCCTTCTTCTTTTTCAGACCAACAGTATTGAGAGTGTGCAATTCTGTCTTCATTCTGGAGATCTACTCGTCCGTATGGGTACCAAACAGGATGTTACCCGAGAATGGTAGGTTCATTATTCTATATTGTGCTTCTGGTTTTCAAGCTAGTGAGATGCAGCCAAGATGACCTCCTTGCACAGATGCTGTGTGGGTAACCATGCACCACTGGGTCTGACGCATCTGCACTTATAACTTGATTAGACACGGGCCACCTTCATTCAAAAGTTCTTGAAAATCCTGTCTATCCTCCTTGGGCAGTTTTTCTGTGAATCTGGTCTGCGAATTCCATAGGGATCTGTTGTACCTCCCAAGCAAAGCAGAAGCACTTGCTTCTATAAGATACAGATGTTCCACACATGTTTTTGCCAATGGCATCTATCTGCTTACTTTCTTTGTCAGGTGGACCCAAACAGTCACGGCTCCTGCAGGTAAGAGCGGTGGGGAATGTCGACATCTCCACCCCACCCCCGCCCTCACCGCCCTTACCTACAGGAGCCGCGGCTAGAACCAAAGAAAAAGAAGAAGCAGCAGCAGAGTGGGATTTCCGTGTGGCAGTCACTATCATTGAATCAGGAGGAGGATCCACTCTAAGAAACAAAGGGTCCTGGTCAGGAGCATTGTATTTTTTAAGGATACCGATGGCGTGACTGACGAAAACCTTGGGGAAGGTGTCCGTTTAGGATATGGGGCAGATCTTAGCAATGCTGGAGTTAGAAATAATTGCATTGCAGGTTCTAAAAGTCCAGGTACTAGTGGCAGAAGTGATCTTGAGACTGTTCTATGATGCAAAGTCTCAAAGATCACAGATGAAGTGGTTGTAGTGGTAGGACTATCAAAGTTTAATTTGGTCACACCTCTAATCAGAACATCATTAAAAGTCAAGAGATCATCCAATGGTGACACTCTGGCTGGAGGTGTGTCAGATAATGTAGGAGAATAATCTCACATTGAGGAGCGAGAAGTTGTAGACCAGAAAGATGATCTTCTCCTATGCCTGGACAGTGAGGCAGAGATCTTCTGGATCTTGATCTGGTTCTAGATGTTGCCTTAGTCCTAGACTGATGACGTATAGGACTTCTTGACCTACGAGGAGGCGTATGCGGACTACTGCGTGGCTTTTGAAGGAATTGTAGGAGGTACCGTTGGCGTGCCTGACAAAAAACTTGGAGAAGGTGTCTGTTTAGGAGATGGCATATGTGGTGTGACTCTTGAAAGAGAGTATGTTTGTGAGTCAGAAGTATGAGGTACAGGTCTTTTCCGTAGACTTTCCAACCACCGTGATAAGATGTTTAACGGTGACTGTGACTTAGATCTAGCAGGAGAGAGAGGCCTAGATTCATGTAAGTCCGCTGATATACATTGGACCTCTGTTGACGTTGATTGTGGCCTTTCTGTAGCATGAGACAGTGAACGCTTGTCATTCAATGTTGAAGGGATATGCACCTGCTTTTCCCTTGACATTGTGCAAACTTTTTCTGCTGGCCTTGACATTGACTGCGATGTTGATGGATGTCTCCTGGCCATTGACGGCAGCCTCGGTAGCGATGATTGTCTCGACGTCGTACCATGAGACTTTGATGGTGATGAATGTCTCTTGGGCTTTGACGCCGACCTTGACGGCGATGGTTGTCTCGGCATCTATGAGTGTCTTGACGTCGACAGATGGTGTCTCCTTGTTGGCGGTGTGACTCGACTTCGAGCATGTTTCAATGCCAAACGATGAGCAGACCCCACCTTTGGCGGCGAAAATGCTGGGATTGGGAATGTGTTTTTTGATGTCTCTCACGCGATCTTCCTCTGTGAAGATCTTTGAGACGAGAGAAGGGCTCTTTAGAGGAAGGCTGGTTTTCCCCAAGCCTCTTGATGATCCAGCTGTTCTTCTTTTCTTGAAGTCCATGAATCCTGATCTTCTCTCTGTCCTTGAGGGTGCGCCTGAATAACTTTTGGCAGTGAGGACAGGTGTCAAGACGATGGAACTCTGGCAGGCAGACAATATAGATTGAGTGAGGATCAGTCTGAGCCTTCTTTTTCCCCACAGAAGGACACTTCACGAAGAGTGAAGGCCTATCTTGACAGAAATGAAAACCTTTTCTGTAAAAAAAAAAGGGTTGCCAGTACTCTGGGTACTGGATAGAATCAAGAGATGTTATTTTTTTTAAGGTTTGAAAAATATTTTTCTGACAAATTCATCAAAAAAAGCATAGTTCAGTGCTCCAAGATCCTAACAGTAGGAGTTGGAAACATGAACTGACCTGTCACCTGTGAGGCATGATGGGATACAGGGGGTACAGTGGGCTTCTTAAAGGCACAGTGCCAGTTTTATGTGTTATTCTTTGAATGGCAGCCCATTGTTTAACAATGTCTGATATCCCCCTTTCTTTTAAATAAAGGTTTGTGGAAGATTTTCTATAGTCATTTTTTATTAACAACATGAATTTCTTGTTTGTGTAACTTTTAAAATGAAAGATAAATGTAATCTGGCTATTTTTACCCTCTCTAAGGCCTGACCAAGACTCTGGTGAGTCGAAACGCGTTATCTGCCCTCGTTTGCCTTAAAGCACAAGTTACTAACTTGTGTAACGATATATCTGTAAGAGACAGTAGTTAGTGACAGATTCCTTACCTTAGAATATCCCCAGGCGTCAGGCTGGATCCGGAAAGTTTTTGCGTAGCAGTACCCTTGCGCGTCGGTAGGCGGCGTCGTGCGGCTCCGCGTCCGTCGTCGGCGTCGTGATCGCCGGGATGACGTCGCGGGCAGTACTTAGACGCCGCCCCTGCGCGCTGACGTCAGTTCTGTACACGACTTTCCGCGCCAGGAACGCAGAGCCATGCAAGAAGCTGACATAGGTGTCTGAAAAATACTAGGGCCCTGAAAGGGATGTCCTTAACCCTAGAAATCAGTTCGCAGAACGGGGAGGATGGGTGGGGCGGTAAGGAATCTGTCACTAACTACTGTCTCTTACAGATATATCGTTACACAAGTTAGTAACTTGTGCATCTGAAAGAGACACGTTAGTGACAGATTCCTTACCTTAGAATAGATACCCCAGCAATACCAACCCCGGTGGTGGGTCTGCGAACAAAGATCAGACAAGGAAGTCCTGGAGGACAGAACGGCCAAAGAAGCCGTCCCTCCGGACCTGACTGTCAAGGCAGTAATGCTTTGTAAACGTGTGCAGCGAGGCCCACGTAGCTGCCTGACAGATAACCGGCAGCGGAACACCGCAGCCCAAGGCCGTGGTAGCAGCCGTTGCCCTGGTGGAATGGGCACGCAGCCCAACAGGAGGCTCCTTCTTAGCCAAAGAATAGCAGGCCTTGATGCACAAGGTAACCCAGCGGGAGATGGTTCGTTTGTGCACCGCCCGACCTTTTTTGGCACCCACGTAGCCAACAAAGAGCTGGTCATCCACCCGGAAGTGTTTTGTGCGGTCGATATAGAAGGAGAGCGCACGTTTTGGGTCCAGACGGTGGAGCCTCTCTTCCTCTCTGGAAGGATGCGGAGGCGGAAAGAAGGTAGGCAAAGTGATGGTCTGCCCAATGTGGAAGGCAGTAACCACCTTTGGCAAGAAGGACGGACGCGTCCGAAGAACAACCTTGTCTGGATGAACAGACAGAAAGGGAGGTTTGCAAGATAGAGCCTGGAGCTCACTCACCCGCCGAGCGGAGGTGATGGCCACCAGAAAGGCTGTCTTCAGAGTCAGAAGACGAAGAGGACAGTTATGTAGAGGCTCAAAGGGAGCGCACATTAAAAAGGTAAGAACCAAGTTCAAGTCCCACTGAGGCATTACAAACGGAACAGGAGGGAAGAGGTGTGTAATGCCTTTTAAGAACCTGTTAACAACAGGGGACTTGAAAAGGGAGGGCTGATCAGGGAGCCTGAGGAAGGCCGAGATAGCACAAAGATAACCCTCGATGGTACCCAGGGCAGAACCCTGTTGGGCCAGAGAAAGAAGGAACAGAAGGACCTCAGAAAGAGGGGCAGAAAGGGGATTCACAGCCTTTGCTGTGCACCATGCCACAAATTTGTTCCACCTGCAGGCGTATACCACCTTAGTGGAGGGACGCCTGGCTGCCAGAATCACATCACAAACTTCGGGAGGCAAGTCGAAAGGAATCAACTGCCGCCGCTCAATCTCCACGCAAGCAGGTGTAGACTGGACAGGTTCGGGTGGAGGACCGTCCCCTGCTGCTGCGACAGAAGATCCTCCCGAAGAGGCAGACGGATCGGGGGATCTACGCTCATACTGAGTAGCTCGGGATACCAAACTCTTCGAGCCCAGTCCGGAGCCACAAGGATGACTTGGGCCCGGTCGTGCCGAATCTTCTTCAACACTCTGGGTAGAAGTGGTATAGGCGGAAAGGCGTACAACAGACCGCAACTTCACTCGCGACGAAAAGCGTCGCCGAGCGAGTGCCGCCTTGGAAATTCCAACGCGCAGAACTGATGACATTGCGCGTTCTCTTCGGTGGAGAATAGATCTAACCGAGGCTCTCCCCATTGTAGAAAGAGTCCTTGCGCCACTTCCGAGTGAAGACGCCATTCGTGATCCATCATGCACCTGCGGCTGAGGTTCGTCCGCCCTGGCGTTCAGGGAACCTGCCAGGTGTTGAACCATCAGGAACATGCCCTGATGTTCCAGCCATGTCCAGAGGCGCAGAGCCTCCTGACAGAGGGTCCACGACCCCACCCCGCCCTGTTTGTTGCAGTACCACATGGCGGTGGTGTTGTCTGTGAACACCTGCACTACCTTCCCTTTGACAGAGGGAAGGAATGCCTTGAGTGCAAGTCGGATCGCCCGGAGCTCCAGAAGGTTGATATGGAGCCGGGACTCCGCCGGAGACCAGAGGCCTCTGATCTCCGCCTCTCCCATGTGACCGCCCCATCCCAGAAGGGACGCGTCCGTCACAACTGTGTGCTCTGGCTGGGGAAGGGAGAGGGATCTGCCCATGACCCATTGCCGGTTCGAGAGCCACCACTGCAACTGTTTTGCAGTCCCCTCCGAGATCTGGACGTGATCGGACAGGTTGCCCTGGTGCTGCGCCCACTGGAACTTCAGGTCCCACTGCAGAGCCCGCATATGCCATCTGGCATGATTGACCAGCAGGATGCAGGAGGCCATGAGGCCCAGCAGCCTCAGGGTCATCCGTACCGAAACCCAGGATAAAGGCTGAAAGATCGGAATCATAGCCTGAATATCCTGGACTCGCCGTTCGGGAGGATAGGCCCGAAACTGCGTCGTGTCCAGAACTGCTCCGATGAAAAGGAGCTGTGGAGAAGGAATCAGATGCGACTTCGGCACATTGATGGAGAACCCCAGCGAGTGCAGGAGTTCGGCCGTAGTCTGGAGGTGGGAGACGACTGCCTGGGACGAGCCCGCCTTCAGCAGCCAGTCGTCGAGGTAGGGGAAGACTGAAACCCCTGCCCGGCGCAGATGAGCTGCGACCACCGCCATCACTTTCGTGAACACCCGAGGGGCACTGGTAAGGCCAAAGGGGAGCACGGTGAACTGAAAATGCTCGAGGCCTACCGTGAACCGAAGGTAACGCCGGTGGGCCGGCAGGACGAGGATGTGGAAATAGGCGTCCTGCAAGTCCAACGCTACCAACCAGTCTCCAGGGTCAAGGGCAGTCAAGACCTGAGCTAGGGTGAGCATCTTGAACTTCTCCTTCCGGAGGAAGTGATTGACGTTCCGGAGGTCCAAGATAGGACGCATGTCCTCCTTGTCCTTTTGGACACCAGGAAGTAGTGGGAGTAGCAACCACGTCCTACTTCTGGGGTCGGAACATGCTCGATGGCCCTCTTGGCCAAGAGGGCCATGACTTCCTTCTGCAGAAGTACCAAGTGATCCCCTGACATGCGGTGGAATTGAGGTGGCATGGCTGGGGGTGGTCTCGAAGGGGAGGGAGTAGCCCCTTCGGACAATGTCCAAGACCCACCTGTCCGAGGTGATGGGACGCCAGTGGTGAAGGTGATGGCGGACCCTGCCCCCTACTGGCGTGCTGTGCACCTGAAAGGAGGGACTAGGAGGGCTTGGAGGCCGCGGACGGGTTGGAGGTGGTGGCCTGACCCGCACGCTGGTTGCCCGAACCGCCACGGCGGTATCCACGTCCTCGGCCACGCGAAGACGCCTGCTGCGCGGGCCGGTGGCTGGGCTGCTGACGTGACTGGGCGCCCTTCCGTGGCCACGATAGGGGCGAAAAGCAGAAGGTAGCGGAGGGCGTGTAGCAGAAAGGCCCAGGGACTTGGCAGTAGCCCGTGAGTCCTTAAAACGCTCCAACGCATGGTCTGCTTTGGAACCAAAAAGACAGACTCCATCAAAGGGCATGTCCATGAGTGTATTCTGGACATCATCCGAAAAACCAGTGGTTCTCAGCCAGGCGTGGCGACGCAGCGCCACCGTCGTTGCAATAGATCTGCCCAGCGAGTCGGCGGTATCAAGGCCACAACGTATGGTGTATTTGGCCGCATCCCTTCCTTCCGCAATGGCGCGGGTAAGCAGTGTCTGGACCTCCTCAGAACACTGGGGCAAAACAGTCGCCACCGAATCCCACAAGGAGTGGGTATATCGGCCCAAAAGACAAGCGGTGTTGATGGACCGCAAGCCAGCACTGGAGGAAGAAAAACCCTTCTTCCCAAATTGATCCAGGCGTTTGGATTCCCTATCCGGAGGGGCGGTAGGGAAGGCGGTTTGGGAAGCCGAGGCTTGGACAACCAAGCTCTCAGGAGTGGGGTGGACAGAGAGAAACAAGGGGTCGCCCGGAGCTGGGCAATGGCGTCGGGACACGTTCCTATCCACAGGAGCCCCTGTGTTGGGCTTGGACCAGGCACCCAAAGAACGTCAGTGAGTGCATCGTTGAACGGCAGCACAGTCTCCAAGGAGGAGGCTGCCGGCTGAAGCACTTCTGTCAAGAGATTAGTCTTGACCGCCACAGTAGGGAGTCGGAGATGTAAGGCTCCAGCTGCCCTACGCAACACCGTTGCAAAATTGGCTCCCTCCTCCGTAGCCACGGGAGGAGACAGCATGCCAGTGTCAGGGGAAGTATCTAGACCACTGGCATCCCCTAGTTCCTCTGCCCAGTCCTCATCATACTGACACTGTTGTGCCAGAGGGTCCTCAGACCCCTCCCAGTCCTCCTGGTCCTCCTCCGGTTCAAAATAAGGAGTAGGAGGGACATTTGGGACCCAAGGTCTCATCGGCGCTGGAACCGGCGTCGAGCGACGTCGGTCCGGCTCCATGTCCGGAGCCGGAGAGTACATGGGGACGACGCCGCCCGGAGCCCCGGGCGGCGTCAGGAACGGCACCGGAGACATCGGCGCCGGCGGAGGCGTGGTCAGGTCGACCGGCGTCGATGGGGGTTGCGGTACCACCGGAGCCGGGATCGAGGCCGGGGCCGAAGCCGGAGCCGGGACCGAGGCTGGAGGCACGAGCGACGCCGGGACCGGAGTCGTCGGCGACGCCGGGGCAACCCCATCAGGGCCCGCGGGGCCCGAAGGCGCACCGGAGGGACCTTGAGGCCCGAAGAGGCGGGCCATGGACGACAGGAATTCCTGTACTTGGGCCGGATCCGCCCCGAACCCGGGAAGGACGGGTATTGCGGGGGCGACTCCACAGGCATGTCCGGGGCCGCGGGGCGGGGACGGTGCCGGGAGGGGCCTCAGCCGAGTCGCGAGACCGGCGAGGCGAAGTCCTAGAGCGATGATGCTTTTGGACTTCTTGTGTTTAGACTTACCGGACGACGAAGACTTGGATCCCGACGAACGGCGAGGACTCCGCGACCGACCCCTCGACCTCTCACGCGACCGGGGCTTGGTGTGGCGCGGAGCCGACTGCCGGGCCTCGAGGAGCTTTCGAGACCGCTCTCGCAAAGCTTTCGGGTTTAGGGACCGGCAGTCGGAACACGACTTCGTGTCGTGGTCTCGCCCGAGGCAGAAGAGACACTCCAGATGCGGGTCTGTGATGGACATCATCCGAGCACAGGCGTCGCAACGTTTAAAGCCGGGCATCCCTACGACACCTTGGAGTCGATATGAAAGAAACAGTGAAAAAATTCACCAAAAAAGTTAGTCAAAAAATGACTAGGGCACTGCTCTTCCCGGATCTGCGCTTGCTGGCGCGGAAAAAGAAGAACTGACGTCAGCGCGCAGGGGCGGCGTCTAAGTACTGCCCGCGACGTCATCCCGGCGATCACGACGCCGACGACGGACGCGGATCCGCACGACGCCGCCTACCGACGCGCAAGGGTACTGCTACGCAAAAACTTTCCGGATCCAGCCTGACGCCTGGGGATATTCTAAGGTAAGGAATCTGTCACTAACGTGTCTCTTTCAGATATTAATTGCTATCTTCATCACAACTCTGGAGTGGCTGGTTCTTTTTCTCAGGATCATTTGGGGAAGACGAGCTTCTTTTGTGTGTGTGTGTATATAAAATATATAAATATATATATATATATATAATATTTAAGAAGTGCTCCGGGGTCCACGCATGTGGGCTGGACTATTCAGTGCTTATGACTATTGAGGAGGCACCCCTGGAAGAGAAACATTGTGCGCCATTGAGGTCTGCCACAATGTCATCCATGGTTGGAGTGATATGTCGTTCTCACCGAATGGCCTTGTTGGGGAGCCGCATGTCCACACAGAGCCTAATCGCCCTGGGTTGCTTGGGTTTGGTTGCTATAACAAGGGGCGAAACCCATGGTGCGGGCCCGGTGGCCTTTTCGATCACCCCTTGCTGTTCCAAACTCCGTAGTTCTTCTTTCCCTAACTGCCTCTGGTGGAAAGACACCCTCCGGTGTCGGACCACTTTGAGCCTCACTATTTTGTCTCTGTGTAGCCGCACCTTGATATAAGCCCTTCGAATAGCTGGAGAAACTCTTGCATGATAGCCAAGGCAAGTGACTTATGGATCTGCCGGGCGAAGAACACCAGCCCCAGGTCTTCCGCTGTGTGGCAATCCAGGAGGGTACCAGTGTTGTCCTCGGTTACATGGAAGCAAATCTTTGTCAATCTGCCTTCGCTCACAAGGACGTTTATTCCCAGTAATTCCGTCGGATTTTCCTACTGCGGCTCGAAGTATCCCAACGCAGTGCATGGTGGTATTGGTGGTTCGTGGCATGGAACTACTGACACATCGGCACTTCTACGAGTTGCAGCAGGGCCCTTCGCTATTATGGTGGGAGGAGCTCTATAAACATTTTTGCAGGCTACTCTGGGACGGACTGAGGCATTTGAGGAAGGCTGATTGCCGAAACCTGTCATGCTGAGTTCTCTAATAAACGTCTAGTGAAGCCCCGCAGTGTCCCTTTCTTCTGTTCGGAGCAGATTGAAGGCGTTTGTCATGTTGTCGCGCACAGCCTGTGGTGCGCTAAAAGGGACCCTTCCCATCAAGAGGTCATGAAGTACACTGGCTTGTGGTGACTTTTGTATCTAAGGGATCAGATTTTTCACGACCCGCCTACTCACCTGAAGTAACCGAGTATCTGCCGCCGCTGTGTGGTCCAACACTGTGTGGAGAGGCGCTTTTATTCAATGGTGTCTCCAGCCTTGGTGCCGATGTGTGAGGAGGCTAGGAAGTAGGGGACACAAGGACGTTTATTCCCAGTAATTCCGCCGGATTTTCCTACTGCGGCTCGAAGTATCCCAACGCAGTGCATGGTGGTATTGGTGGTTCGTGGCATGGAACTACTGACACATCGGCACTTCCTCGAGTTGCAGCTGGGCCCTTCGCTATTATGGTGGGAGGCGCTCTATAAACATTTTTGTAGGCTACTCTGGGACGGACTGAGGCATTTGAGGAAGGCTGATTGCCGAAACCATTCATGCTGAGTTCTCTAATAAACGTCTAGTGAAGCCCCGCAGTGTCCCTTCTGTTCGGATTGAAGGCGTTGATATATATATATATATATATATATATATATACATTATCTACTGGCGGTCGCCAGTAGATAGTTATAGTTAGGACCTATTTTCCATAGGAAATTCACAACATTCTATTTCCAATAACTTTGGCGCCGGTCGACGAATCTTCGCGAAATTTTCAAAACTTATGGCCCGCTCCGGTCCGCTCCTATCCTGAAAGTCTCGGGGTGATTCGTTAAGTGGAGGCCGAGAAAAAAGGGGGGTCCCAAAACGTGTTTTCCTCATGCAATTTTCCATAGGAACCTTTAGTCGCAGCTACAGCCCGAACTGCTGAACGGAATTACACCAAATTTGGCAAAAAGGTAGCCCTTGGTTCAGAGTCGTGCCTTTTGGTTAAATGGTGTAAATCCGTTCAGTAGTTCCTGAGAAAATCAAAAGTAAAATCACATATATATCTGGGCGGAGCCTAACCACACATGTCATTGTGAGATTTGATTGGCTGTCAGCACTTCATCCTGGAATTGCTGGCAGCCATCTTGGGACCAATATACATGATAGTACCCCATTGAAATGCATTGTAGTGAATCAAAGATTTTGAGGGTTACCAAAAGGAGAACTATAAAGGGTGATAACAGACTTTAGTTACATTAGAATTCATTTGTTGATGGTACCATACTTATTTCAGGAATTGTGGTGTGTTCTAAGGTGATTTTACCCTGTGAAAAACCTTCTGCTGGGATATCATGAATCATGTTTGAGAGAAAACTATTTTCACATGCTTGTCCCATAGAGTTTTGGAAGGTGCTCCAGAAGCTAAAATGAGAGCATATTTTCTGTAAATTCACATTATCTTTCTCAGTCATGTGAGAATGAAGTCTGACATTCTCAGTAAAACATGTACATCCAACAAGGGCAGAGACTGTCAGTTGATTCCTTTGTGTTCTACTGCAGCTTCCCAGAGTGTTCTAAAGAACAACTAGAGTGCTAACAGCCTTACTTATGACAAAATTATGGCACACCTGAAGCCATCTTGATTGGAATAAACTGGTAACTCTTAAAACATTTAATTTAAAAAGGAACAAAATGAGGGGGTTCATTTTGTCATAGACATTATGGTTAGTGCTGTAGAAAGAAAAATTAGGACATGTTTTAAGTGAGATCTCAACTATCTTCCTGTTATATTTCAACAGGAGCAGCCTGCCAGTTGATTCCTTTGTGTTCTACTGCAGCTTCCCAGAGTGTTCCAAAGAACAACTAGAGCGCTAACAGCCTTACTTATGACAAAAGTATGGCACACCTGAAGCCATCTTGATTGGAATAAACTGGTAACACTTAAAACATTTAATTTAAAAAGGAACAAAATGAGGGGGTTCATTTTGCCATAGAAATGAACAACATTCCCAGCACGACCCCCTACACTACACAAGCACCACTGCACTACCCTAAACCACTACACCCAGCACGACCCCCTTCACTACCTAAACACAACGGCACTACCCTAAACCCTAAAACACTACCTCCAGCACGACCCCCTACACTACACAAACACCACTGCACTAACATAAACCCTAAAGCACTACCCCAGCACGACCCCCTACACTACCCAAACACCAGTGCACTACCCTAAACCATAAACACTACCCCCAGCACGACCCCCTACACTACCCAAACACCACTGCCATACCCTAAACCCTAAAACACAAACCCCCAGCATGAACCCCTACACTACCCAAACACCACTGCACCACCCTAAACCCTAAAACACTATACCACCCAAACACCACTGCACTAACATAAACCCTAAAACACTACCCCCAGCACAACCCCCTACACTACACAAACACCACTGCACTACCCTAAACCCTAAAACACTACACCCAGCACGACTCCCTACACTACTCAAACACCACTGCACTACCCTAAACCCTAAATCTACCCCCAGCACGACCCCTACACTACCCAAACACCACTGCACTACCCTAAACAATAAAACACTACCCCCAGCCTGACCCCTACACTACACAAACACCACTGCACTACCCTAAACCCTAAAACACTACCACCAGCATGACCCCCTACACTACTCAAACACCACTGCACTACCCTAAACCCTAAAACACTACCCCAGCACGACCCCCTACACCACCCAAACACCACTGCACTACTCTAAATCCAAAAACACTACCCCCAGCACGACCCCCTACACTACCCAAACACCACTGCACGACCCTAAACCCTAAAACACGACCCCCTACACTACACAAACACCACTGCACTACCCTAAACCCTAAAACACTAGAACCCAGCACGACCCCCTACAACACACCAACACCACTGCACTACCCTAAACCCTAAAACACTACCCCCTACACTACACAAACACCACTGCACTACCCTAAACCCTAAAACACTACCCCCAGCACGACCCCTACACTACACAAACACCACTGCACTACCGTAAACCCAAAACACTACCCCAGCACTACCCCCTATACTACCCAAACACCACTGCACTACCCTAAACCCTAAAACACTACCCCCAGCACGACCCCCTACACTACCCAAACACCACTGCACTACCCTAAACCCTAAAACACTACCCCCAGCACGACCCCTACACTACCCAAACACCACTGCACTACCCTAAACCCTAAAACACTACCCCCAGCACGACTCCCTACACTACACAAACACCACTGGACTACCCTAAACCCTAAAACACTACCCCCAGCATGACTCCCTACACTACCCAAACACCACTGCACTAAACCCTAAATCTACCCCCAGCATGACCTCCCACACTACACAAACACCACTGCACTACCCTAACCCCTAAAACACTACCCCCAGCACGACCCCTAAACTACCCAAACACCACTGCACTACCCTAAAACACTAACCCCAGCATGACCCCTACACTACCCAAACACCACTGCACTACCCTATACCCTAAAACACGACCCCCTACACTACACAAACACGACTGCACTACCCTAAACCCTAAAACACTACCCACAGCATGACCCCCTACACTACACAAACACCACTGCACTACCCTAAACCCTAAAACACTACCCCCTACAGTACACAAACACCACTGCACTACCCTAAACCCTAAAACACTACCCCCAGCATGACCCCCTACACTACACAAACACCACTGCACTACCCTAAACCCCCATACACTATACAAACACCACTGCACTACTCTAAACCCTAAAACACTACCCCCAGCACGACCCCCTCACAACACAAACACCACTGCACTACCCTAAACCCTAAATCTACCCCCAGCACGACCCCCTACACTACCCAAACACCACTGCCATACCCTAAACCACTACCCCCAGCATGAACCCCTACACTACCCAAACACCACTGCACTACCCTAAACCTTAAAACACTACCCTCAGCACTAACCCCTACACTACACAAACACCACTGCACTACCCTAAACCCTAAAACACTACCCCAGCACTACCCCCTACACTACCCAAACACCACTGCACTAACATAAACCCTAAAACACTACCCCAGCACAACCCCTACACTACACAAACACCACTGCACTACCCTAAACCCTAAAACACTACCCCCAGCACGACTCCCTACACTACCCAAACACCACTGCACTACCCTAAACCCTAAATCTACCCCCAGCACGACCCCCTACACTACCCAAACACCACTGCACTACCCTAAACCATAAAACACTACCCCCAGCATGACCCCTACACTACACAAACACCACTGCACTACCCTAAACCCTAAAACACTACAACCAGCATGATCCCCTACACTACTCAAACACCACTGCACTATCCTAAACCCTAAAACACTACCCCAGCACGACCCCTACACTACCCATACACCACTGCACTACCCTAAACCCTAAAACACTACCCCCAGCACGACCCCTACACTACTGCACTACCCTAAACCCTAAAACACTACCCCCAGCACGACCCCCTACTCTACCCAAACACCACTGCACTACCCTAAACCCTAAAACACTACCCCCAGCACGACCCCCTACACCACCCAAACACCACTGCACTACCCTAAACCCTAGAAAAGAAACCCCCACCCCATGCCCAATCCCCCTTACCTCTCACTCCTCGTGGTTCCCCTCTCCTCGTGGTTCCTGCTTCACGTCGTCTCTGAGGGGCGGTGCACGTCGTTGTGAGGAAACGGAACAGCCTCTGTTTCCTTACAACGACGTGGATCATCTACATGTTTTTTAGAACGCATGGTCATTTACCATACATACCTTTACAACAAAATTCGTTGTAAAGGCATGCGTGGTAAATGACCATGCGTTCTAAAAAATGCGTAGTAATGACTTCGCGATGTACAACGCATGCGTGGTAATGCATGCGTTGTAATGGTATCGCGAAGTAAAAAAGTCGTCGTAACGGCTGCTTACCGATCAAAGCTGGCCCCTGTTCTTCAGTGAGACGTTTATTTGATTAATTAGGAGGAAGGAATGTGTTTTTTTACCGAAAAATGCATTCCCGGCTGTTGTATTGTGAAAGTGTCCGCGTGGCCTGGTTTCACTTCCGGTGAGAGAGTGAAAGAGTCTGTTTGGATCTAAAGGAGTTCTGTTGTTGGACGGGGCCGGCGCGAAACGTCATCAGAAAACATAGCTAATGGAAAGCGTCCTCCCTGAAGTGTGGAGCAGTGCCATGAGAGGTCAACGAGTGTGCGTCTCACCGCAGTATGACCGTACCGCGTGACTCCATGTGCCGCCTCCAGGGTACGGGAGGCAGAAGCGGCATTGCAGGTCCTCTTGAAGACCGTTGTAGCACTAATTCTACATTTTGGTACTAGGGCATTTTAACTTCGTTGTTCCTGCCAGATACAAAGAGAAGATCCTGTGTTATTCAGTGCCCTCGTTACCTTTTTTGTGGGTTGTGGTGCTTGTCACTTCGCTGCCCCGCCGGTGCACACGACTGGGCACCCCACCTCGTGTGCCATCTGCAGGGCCTCTGCCCTCTGATCACTGGTTTTGGTTTCTGGAGTGGCAACATAAACAGTTGCTCCCAAAGGACTAGCCTGAACACTTAGGTGAATATCCCCTGCACCAGCATTCCACGGAAATTCTTTCCTAGCTCTCCCACGTCAACGAGGACGTCATAATAGCACGGCTCTGCTCGACGTATGACGTCATCGGAGCCATAAGAGGACCTCGTCGGCGTGCTGACGTCAGTTCCACCCATTTTTTCCGTGCCACCGAGGCAAACAGGCGGACCGAGACATTTTCACATGTATATATAGTATAATAAATATATATATATTCACTGAAAAAACCATAGGTTTCAGGCACGTTATAGTTAGAAATTAGCATTTAAAAAACCTTAGAAATTCACTGAAAAAACCATAGGTTTCAGGGGCGTTATAGTTAGTTGGACATTTCACTCGTACAAAACCATAGAAATTCCCCCGTTATAGTTAGTTCAGCTAACTATAACTCGCGCGCCCGCAATGCACTGCTGATGACGTCACATATTACATCACTCATGACATGGTCAGTGACATCACTCATGACATCACTGATAACATCTCAAATGACATCACTGATGACATCATCCTTGTGATAGAGTGGCAGACCTCCTCTCACCCTAATATAACCTCAAAAATAGAAACTGACATTTTCAAAACAATGGACATACCAATACCAGTTACAACACACCTATTCAGTAATTCCAAGATCTACACACACATCCACTCATTCACCAACAGTCCCTATAGTCACTCATACATGTACTCACTCATCATATGTACTCATACACCTATACATCCTGTTACACACCGCCACTCATCCTTAGAGTTACTCACACACATAGTCACACATGCAAACAAAGTATCAAACATCCATTTACTTGCATATACAGTTATACACACACTACCACACTTACTTCTACAGAAACTTACACATACTTACTCTCTTAAACAATCACTTATAGAAACACCTACTTATTTGTACAGGAACTCTTCCAATCTCTCACTCTCACATATACTCACTTATATACACCAATACTCACATATACTAGTTTAAAACATATGTAGTTACTCATAAAGACACTATTGAGACAGTCATGCACTCACTAACACACCCATACACACACTCATCCACCTATACAGTCCTGCACACATGCTGTCTTCAACACATACAAACAGTGAGTCACTCATTCATGCATCTATGCACTAAGTAATACCCCCACCGAACCATACAGACACTCAGAAACTCATACTGATACTCAAAAAACCAACTAATAACCCATATAGACACTCATGTAGCTACTCACCAACCCATGCAGCCACTTATACACAAAGTGAGAGACTGATACAGATATTTTCATATTTAAACATTACTCACTAACCCATGTATTCACTAAGATACACTTAATCAGTCAGTTATACAATCAATTTTACAAAAAAAAATCATCCATTTAGACACTTATATACCCATTTATTCTTCCATCGACCTTGAGATATACATATATAAAACATATTTAATTTTCAGAAAAACACACATTCACTGGATGATGTCATCAGTGATGTCATTTGAGATGTCATCAGTGATGTCATGAGTGATGTCACTGACCATGTCATGAGTGATGTAATATGTGACGTCATCAGCAGTGCATTGCGGAGCGCGCGAGTTATAGTTAGCTGAACTAACTATAACGGGGAGTTTCTATGGTTTTGTACGAGTGAAATGTCCAACTAACTATAACGCCCCTGAAACCTATGGTTTTTTCAGTGAATTTCTAAGGTTTTTTAAATGCTAATTTCTAACTATAACGTGCCTGAAACCTATGGTTTTTTCAGTGAATATATATATATATATATATATATATCGGGGTCCACACATGTGGGCCGGACTATTCAGTGCTTATGACTATTGAGGAGGAACCCCTGGAAGAGAAACATTGTGCGCCATTGAGGTCTGCCACAATGTCATCCATGGTTGGAGTGATATGTCGTTCTCACTGAATGGCCTTGTTGGGGAGCTGCATGTCCACACAGAGCCTAATCGCCCTGGGTTGCTTGGGTTTGGTTGCTATAACAAGGGGCGAAACCCATGGTGCGGGCCCGGTGGCCTTTTCGATCACCCCTTGCTGTTCCAAACTCCGTAGTTCTTCTTTCCCTAACTGCCTCTGGTGGAAAGACACCCTCCGGTGTCGGACCACGGTGAGCCTCACTATTTCGTCTCTGTGTAGCCGCACCTTGATATAAGCCCTTCGAATAGCTGGGGAAACTCTTGCATGATAGCCAAGGCAAGTGACTTATGGATCTGCCGGGCAAAGAACACCAGCCCCAGGTCTTCCGCTGTGTGGCAATCCAGGAGGGTACCAGTGTTGTCCTCGGTTACATGGAAGCAAATCTTTGTCAATCTGCTTTCGCTCACCACTACCACTTCCATAATTCCCACCAGCGCCAACAGCTCCGTGCCCCCATATAAATAGATTCTTGGGACGCGCCACTATCTTGTCGAGCTAGGTGGTGTCCATGAGGTTGACTGATGCCCCCATTATTTTTTTTAACTAGATTTTATTGAGTTTTCAAATATTCACAGTGCACATCTTGCATCAGTGATGTCATACATATGGTATTGAATATACAGAGGCTGGTTCGTTTCAACACTAACACAGGCTAATTCCCTCCCTCCCTTGAGTTGCACTCGCTTCTGGGTAGATGTTGCTTCAACCACTGTGTATATGATATGGACCTCTTCTTATTCTCTAGCATTATATTTTTCATATAGCTGTAATAATGTCGCCTGGTCGGCCCACCCCTGATCTGCTAGGCCTTATTCCTCCCCTCCCTGATGCGGGCTGCGGGGATCCCACTCTGTTGATTTCATGCTCATTGGTTGTCAATTCTCACACTAGTCGTTCCCATGCCCTTGCCCGGTCTATTTTGCCTTTGCCCCGCCTTGCTTCTCTGAGTAGTAATCTCCCTTCCGCCCCCGCCCCCCCACACTTTTCTAATTCCTTTTTCCATGCTCCCACTCTCGGCCCCCCTGGAGCTTTCCAATGCCTAGTTATCTCCTGTTTAGCCAGGACATAAGCCAGGTCTTGGAATTTCCCTGTTGTTTTATTTTTGGCCGTATGCGGGAACCATCCTAATAGGTAATGGTGTGGGGTTTGCGGTAACTCTTTGTCTATAATGTCTCCTATTATGCGCCGTATCTCCTCTCAGAATGCGTGCAGAATAGGGAAATCCCAGAACATGTGCAAAATATGGGCTTCCCTCTCCCAACACCTGGGGCATGCTGCCGTTTCTACTCCAAAATATCGCCTAATTCGTGTCGGGTGAGGTATGCCCTACGGAGCACGTAGTAGTTTATTAGTTTGAACCGCGCATTTCTGGATGCTTTCGGGGTTCTCTCCACTATAATCTCCCAGTCTGTCTCAGGAATCTGTCTTCCCAAGTCCTCCTCCCACTGCGACCGCAATTGCTCCTACGGTTTCTGTTTGTCCCATCAGATCGCCCTGTAGAGGCAGGAAACCGTTTTTATCTTTCCTGCCGAAAGTGCGACGTACCGGCAGCCCTCCAGCGCCCGAGGTTCAGTGGTGCCTGTGCCCCAGTGTTTCCGTATCCTCAGTGCGAGCGCCATATGCATCAAAAACTGGCCTCCTGGTAAGTCATATTTCGTCCGGAGCTCTTCCAGGGGAGTAATTTAGATTCCTGGTGGAGATACCCCATCACCCTCATACCTGCCTCCTCCCAAGCCTCCAGTCCCGCCCAGTGTCTCCCCTGCGGAAGGTATCGAAGCAGGGCTATGGGCAGGTCCGGAGTATAAGGTACTCTAGCACCAACCCGCCTTAAATATCAAGCCTAGCAGCGCGTCACCACTCTGGTTTCGGTTGTGTCTCCCGACAAGTCCCTCTGTACACCCATCAATATTTTCGCTAGTGTTGGGCCGGTCGGCGCGAATGGGTACTTTGCTCTATCCGGTTTCCTCCCAGCCTCCAGCCACTGGATCATCCAGCTCAGTTGAACTGCTATATAGTATACTTCAAAGTCTGGGACTGCAAATCTTCCCTCTGTCGTGGCGCGTTGCAGTGTGGCCAGCGCGACCCTCCTGCGGCCTGTCCCCCATATAAAGGATACATCATTGAGTCTAAGTCTATGAATGTCACTCATGGAATCCACACCGGGAGGGTTCCAAAAAAGTACAACAGTCGTGGGAGTGCCACCATCTTTAGGACGGTTATTCTTCTGGCTACCGAGAGCGGCAAGGACTTCCAAAAATCCATGGAGGATCGGATCGAGCGTACTGCTCTACCCACATAGCCCTCCTGAAGCTCGGTGGGGCCATGGTACACTTTTACTCCTAAGTATGTCAGACAGTTAGGTTCCCACTGGAGACCCTCCAGGTCAGGCGGCGTAGGTCTGTCGTGCATCATGAGAAACAATTTCGATTTCTGCCAGTTGACCTTGAGGCCAGATAGTCTGCCAAATTGTGCCAACATCGTTTGGGCCCCTGCCAGGTCCGTGGACGCATCCCGGAGGAACAATAGGAGATTGTCCACGTACAGGGCTAAGTAATGACTCACTTCTCTGAGCAGCAGACCTCTGTAGTCTTGCCCGCTTCTTGCCCTGCAAGCCAGTGGCTCCATAGCAAGGGCAAACAGTAGCGGGGACAGAGGGCACCCCTGCCTCGTACCCCTTTCCATTGTCTGCCTAAGGGAAATAGTCTTCCCTGTGCGCACTCTAGCTGTTGGGTTTGTGTAGAGCAGTTTTACCCATGCCAGAAATCCTCCTCCCAGCCCCATTGCAGCCAACAACTTGTATAGAAAGAGCCACCCCGGGCTATCGAAAGCCTTCTCAATGTCTATGGCGAACACCACCGCCTCTGGCCTATCGTGAGCCTTTGAATCCATGATAGTTAGGAGTCGCCGTATGTTAATGGCAGTATTTTGCCCCGGGATAAACCCGGCCTGGTCCGCGTGGACCACTGTCGGCATCTGTGGCAAAAGTCGGATTGCTAGTATCTTGCTTAATATTTTATAATTAATGTTCACCATGGATAATGGCCTGTAAGCCATATAGTCATGCGCCGGCTTCCCTGGTTTCAGCACCGGGACAATGAGGGCCTCTTTGGTGCTCTCTGGCAGTGTCCCGGTGTCTCGAGTTGCCTGATATAATGAAACCAATCTGGAGGCCAGTTCTTCTACGTATTCAGCGTAAAATTCCGCCGGTAGCCCGGGGTCTTGTTATGAGCCATATGTTTGATGGCTGCCCGCACCTCCTGTAACGCGATATCAGTCCCCAGTTCCTTCGTCTCTGTTGGATCTAGGTGTCTCATCTGTAGTCCCTCCAGATATTCCCGGGCCACCGTTCTGTCGCACTGTGTCGAGCCCTTATACAACTCAGCATAGTACTTAGCGAAGATATCATTGATCTTCTCCTGTGTATACTGCCTGGTACCCTCTTCGTCCTCTAGTTCGACCATTGGGAGCCCCTGCCTATGGGATTCGCCAACCACGCCAACAGGGACCCTGACTTGTCCCTTTCTGCGTGAGTTCGCTCAAGGTATTGTTTGTAATCAAAGCACTTGAGCCTCTCAGTCTGCTTTGCTACCTCCTCTTTGGTCTCTTGTACTGCCTGCTGGAGTTCCGGGTGTTCTGGTCGTCTGCGTTCTAACCCCCTGAGAGTCTTGTCCGCTTCTTCGACCTCCCTTAGGAGGGTGCGCCTGACCCCCAGGGTTTGTGCTATGCACTGGCCCCGCAGTACCACCTTGAAAGCATCCCACTCCGCCTGCAGCGAAGATGCCGTCCCTGCATTGTCAGTAAAGTATTTTGTAATTTTACCTCTAATCTCTTCTCGAAACTCCTCATCTTCTAGAACGTCTGGGAGAAGTCTCCAGGTAGGAATCGCCTGTCTGGGCCGAGCCCACCCCAGAGTCAGCACCGCTGGGTTATGGTCTGATATTGTGCGTGATAGGTATTCTATAGTTTGAACTAGGCTTTGTATATCTGCCGTGCATAGGAAGGCGTCTAATCGCATGTGTACCTCATGGACTACCGAAAAGTAGGAGTAATCCCTGTCCCGGGGGCGAAGGGTTCTGCAAAGAATCCAGCAATCCCCAACGGCATCGCCAGGTACTAAATGCTTGTGAAGCGCGAGCCGCTTGAGAGCCTCGCAGTGGGGGGTGAGATCTGTCCAGGTGTATATCGTCCACGCTATTAACACCAGTCAGATATGGAGCCAGGCAGTGACTCAGTTGGGTAAAAAAGGCTGGTTGTTTAGTGTTGGGGTCGTAGACGTTCACTATGCTCAGTTCGCGGCCTTCCAACCATCCCCGAATTGCCACATAGCGGCCCTCCGGGTCTATTAGGGATTCTATGAGCTGGAATGGGACCCCTGCCTGGATCCATATCAATACGCCCCGCGAATAGGCCGAATACTTAGTGTAATAAACTTGGCCTCTCCAGCGCCTCAGCAACGCTGTTCCCTCTTTCTGCGTGAGGTGCGTCTCATGCAGCAGGGCTATTTAGACCCCTCGCCGGCGAAGGTAGGATAGTACTTTGTATCTCTTTGCCATGGTGTGCATACCCCTAATGTTTCTGGTCATGTATTTATACTTCTGTGTGTCAGCCATTTGTTATTGCCTCTGAAAATGTGTAACCTCATCCCCCCCCCCCCTTGGTCCTGCCTCCTCAGCTGACACACGTTCCCAACAATCAGTGACACGTTCCGCGAATAGTGCAACTCAAGGCCCTCCCCCTTTGATAACAATAAACAAATCCCCCAACTCCCGCTCCCCAGGACAAGTAGGTAAACGCCTCCCATCCAAACTATAAAGTTAATTCCACAAGTGACTGCTTGCAGTTCGTTGGGTCAAAGGGGGTGGTTTATTGCTCCTCCAGCCTTCACAGCCGCCCCCAGCTCAGGAACCTCAGGAAACCCCTGTGGCTCCACCCCCATTGAAACCCCAATACGTTGTCACTGAGTCGATTGCGCCATGTGTCCCTCTGACTCCCCTCCTAGCTACCGCAGCCACATGTCTCTCAGATGATGCCGTCAGCTGTTTGCGGCGTCACTTCAGGGAGCTCTGTGCTCAGAGCCTCAGACTCACCGGACCCATGTTCTGAGCCCGATTCTATTGCTGTATCTCTGTCCTCTGGGGATGCACTCTTCTTCTCCTTTCGGCTCACCAGCGCCACCACCTTCATCGCATTTCGCCGTTCCAGTTGTGCTTCCTCCTGCGTGGGGGCCATCACATCCTTTTGGCCATCCGGTTGTGGGTCCTTCCCCCTCGCTGTTTTCTCTGTCCGGGCTCCCGAGGTGTTCCTACTCCATCATGTCTCTCCAGCCATTCCCAGGCCTCTTGCGGGGTTCGGAAGAACTCAGCCCTGTCCGGCGTGGTCACTCGTAGCCGGGCTAGGTAGAGCATTATGTATTTGTAGTTTAGTTGACAAAGCTTTTGCTTCGCACTCTGGAATGAGCTCCGTTGCCTCTGCACTTCTCTGGAAAAGTCCGGAAAGATTCGTACTGCTGCATTGTTCACCTTTATGTCTCCCTTTTGACATGCTTGAGCTAAAATTTGGTCTCTGTCTTTATAGTGGAGCAGTTTTGCCTTTACCACCCGTGGGGGGGATCCTGGTACAGGCGGTCTCGTCGATACTCGGTGTGCTCTCTCCAATGCGTAGAACTCTGATAGTCCTTCTGGTGCTACTTCAGTGCGTAGCCATTTTTCAAGATAGTCCGCAAAGCTGGAGCCCTCCACTTTTTCAGGCAGGCCCACTATACGGAGATTGTTCCTGAGCGATCTGTTTTCAGCATCTTCCGCTCGGAATTCAAGCGTACGCACTTTTGTCTCAAGGGCTGCCAGTTGCTTTTTCATTGCCGCGATATCCAGGGAGGTTTCCGACAGTTGACATTCGTTCGCCGATACTCGCTCCATTAGTCGCCTGTGGTCCTCTCTAAGGATGCCTAGGTCCGTGCCTATAGAGTCTATCTTGGCCTCCAGCCGCTCACTTGAGGTGGTTATGGCCTGTAGAATGTCTTGGAGTACCGGGTCTGGCGTGCGCTAAGGGTGGGCGAAGTTGGCGGAGTACCACTACGCGGAATTCTGCGGAGTTGAACAAAAACTCAGTGAAACTCCGCTCTGTAACTCCGTTCCATCTCATCCCAATTAATAAAACAGAAACCTCACATACCTTTGGTAAAACAAGTAACTCTATCTTTACATGCTAAAATGCATATAGTCATCTCACTAAAGTGAAAATTAAGATTTAGCAAGCAGTGAGAGAGGTGATGATTTTGGGGTCCTCCCTAACCTAGGGAGAGAACCAAACAGGTGCCTTGAACACAAAGAGTACATCATGCTGAACGATTCGGTAGTGGTCCCATCCTCCTAGGACCACCCCAAGCACAGTTCTGGGCAAAAATACAATCCTAACCAAAGGCCCTGCAAAGCATTATGGAACGAGATTCTAGAGTGAAGTGAATATTATAGTATCCAATATCAAAACATTCCTCAAGCGGCAGCGGCTCTCCCGGCTCAGCTGCGAGCTAATACTATAATATTCACTGCACTCTAGAATCTCGCCCCATAATGCTTTGCTGGGCCTTTGGTTGGCATTGTATTTTTGCCCATAACTTTGCTTGGGGTGGTCCTAGGAGGATTGGACCACCACCGAATCGTTCAGCATCTTTTGCTCTTTGTGTTCAAGGCATCTGCTTGGTCCTCCCCCTAGGTTATGGGGACCCCAAAATCATCACCTCTCTCATTGCCTGATTATTTTCAAAACTCACTTTTGTGAATTGGTTATATGCCTTTTTTAGCATGTAAAGGTAAAGTTGTTTTATCAAAGGGTTGTGGGTGCAGTAGCTAGTCAGAGTTTTTGCATGAATTCCGTGTTTTCAATGTAATGCCTAGTTAGCAAATCTCTGCAAGCTCCGCTAGCGGAGCGGAGTTCATTGCCCACGGTTAGCGTGCGCTCTATTTGGGATTGAGGATTTTCACTCCCCTCCGTCACTCTCTCCTCCTTCAGGGCATTACTTTATTGGGGCTGGTTCCCGCCCTTGCTGTCCATTCTCTTTTGGGCTCTCTGCTCTGAGAGGATCTTGGTAACCTCCGCCAGCCCTTCCGCACCATTGAGGGCCGGGCCGCCTTGTCGCGTCTCTGGGGCCTAGTTGTCATGGTCTCGGCGCTTGTTCTTTGCCTCACCTCCCTTTTGCGCCCCACCTTTGGATGGCACCGCTCTGTCCTTCCATCCTTCACCGGGCCTTGTTGTTACTGCCGAGGAGGGCTTCTCCTCATTCTTCTCTCTGCACCGGCCTCAGGATCCCCTCTCAGTCACTGTTGCCCCCTCAGCGCCTACTTTTTCTGTAGCGCTTCGCATGAGGGTTACCCCAATTCAGGCCCTCTGCTATCTAAGCGTACTCCTCCCAGCCCCTTGTGCGGTCAGCCTCACCTCGTGTGGCAGAGTAGGCCGGGGGCCCGCCGCCCCTGATTCTCGTTGCGCTTCTGTAAGGGGTTCCCACAGCTGCAGTGCTTCTCTTCCCTGCTTCGGCCTTGCAGCTTACCGCGGGGAAGATCTCCGGAGCGCTCCGCACTCCTCCCGGGTGCTCCGATCGGATCCTTGCTTGGGTCCTCGTTAGGGGCCCTTTCTGCCCAAAAGGGGGGTCCTTATCTGCAGATCCTGTCGGTGGGCGCGCCTCTTCCTCACCAAGCGCCCCACCGTCCCATTCGCTCTTCCTTGCAATTCCTTAGCGCTGCCCTCAGATCCTGCCGACGGACGCCGCCATTTTGGGAGCCTTATGATCGCGGCCGCCGCTCTGCCGATCGGCTGTCCGCTCTTGTTAGTATGGGCATTTTTGTCGCCCCCAGCAGCATTATTCCGATCTGCCCAACTGGGGGGTTCTCAGCAGGGGCTTATTTCCTCTCCGGATGCCTCAGGATGGAGCTGGATGGCAGCCGGCCGATCGGGGGTCACGAGCTGTGCTGCTCACTCCATCAGCGTCCGACCACAACCCCCCTTGACTGATGCCCCCATGTCAATCAGGGCCCATACAAATGTATTTTCGATCTCCACGGTGCGCATGGGCAGTGGGCGTTTCAGTTTCCTTCATTGCCCTTAAAGGAGATGAGAAAGAACTTGTTGTGGTCATCCTCATCTATCACAGGGCAGGCTCTTGGACTGCTTCTTGGGGGTTCATTTTCTTGCTCCTTTTCATCGATAGACAGCTGCGCAGGGCCCCTCCCAGCTTGCCCCTGCTTGATGTCCTCACTCCTCTTCCTTCCCTCCAGCACACTTTTGCAAAGTGGTTCAGCCGACCGCAGCGAAAGCACGCTTGCCCCATGGCAGGTGAGACATTGGGCATCCGCTGCCCGAGGCCACAGTTCCCACAACTGCTCTCCGGTTGCCGCAGAGTGCTGGGTGTCCGCGGGAAAGCAGGTCGTCTCTGGATAGCGTCCACTTGTTCCTCCTCCACTTTCACAGTGCTCGCCACATTGGGGAAGGCCGTCCCGTTCAACAGGGACACCTCCATGTCACCTGCACGACTGTTTGCCAGCTCAGCTCATGCGACCTTGCCAACACCAGAATCGAATTCGTGATACCTAGTTGTCGCAGGATAACCCACCGTAGGACTGCCGACTTGCAGCCTAGTATCAGCTGCGCTCAGATCACATCGGGCTGGTCAGTGTTGACTACGTCAACGGTTTCCTCTTCAGCCTGTCTGGCCTGTTGCAGCTTAAACCGCTAATAGTCTGGGTTTAGCTGGGGGTCAGGATGTCTGTCTAAGGCCGCCACAGCTGCATGGAAGTCCACATCATCACCAGTGTTGGGCAGGTTTTAGACCTGCTCCTACAGTTCCACCCCTCCAAAATGAAGCAGCAGTGATCTCTTCACTGCCACATCCATTTCACTTGTGGCGTGAAAATAGTGCTTTAGACTTCCAACCTATGAGCGTCATCGTGGCACGGCTGTTGCTGAGTCTGCAAGCTCGCTGAACGGTGGCAACACCATGAGAGATGAGTGGGTATGCGTAGGGTTGGATTGGGATTAGAAATCGGCCCGGGCACGCTAAAAAAAAAGTGGCCCACATTTGCATATTGCCTTTCCTCAAAACACTGCTTCGGTGAAGTTTTATAAACACCTGAAAACAAGTGAGGCCACGTCTGCTCAGGCCCCCTGCCCCGCTTAGTATGCACACATTAATTGGCCGGCCCAGCGAGAGAAAGAGATTGACACCTCTGTCCGTTGATAAAAGGGAGGTAATGGATGCCCATCTGCCTCCAGAAAGGCCACTCAGGGCCCCACTGGGCCACTGGCGACATCTGAACAAACCAGACACAGCCCAAATCGGCCCCCCAGGCTGCCAAAAAAGCAGCCCACAGCTGAAACTTCGATACCGGCCCCTCTGCCACTTCCCGAGTGCCCGCCTTACCAATCTGACCCTGGGTATGCGGAGCCGGGAGTGGCAGAGGTGGAGCCTGCTGTTGGTGCGACATTGTGTGTCACTCTACAGGCTGCTGGCCTCCAGTTGCTGTTTGGATCTGGGCGAACGTGTAGTCAGCAGCTTTGTGGGCCAGATGGTCCCCCGGCCAAATGCATCACCTCCTGGGCACCTCAGTGTCACAGCCTTACACTTTAGGGGGGTAGGTTGGATCTCATGTGCTGTGTCCCTGCCAGATGAGTCTGTAGACACGCACAGTTCTAGAACAAGCTCTCTGTGTAATTTTTTTTCCCTCCCACAGCCGCCTAGAGGCCCTTCTTCATGGGTCACACCCAAAGGCTGTACACCACATGGACCGTCCAGCTCCCAGCAGGCCTTACAGGCACGAGCGCAAATGAGGGACCCTTTTCAGTCACCGGGGCCGCTTCACCACTTCTGCACGCAACCTCTGGCGAGCCGGCAGCTCCCGACTGGAAGGGTGTGGTGCATCACGTTCATCTGCAGGTGGCGCTGTGCGCGCAGCGAGCTAGCGGGATCTCCGTTAGTCCAAACACCCGCTCCAGCCGGCACGAGCAGACTTCGGGGGTGCCGCGGGCAGCAGGGACCACTCACTCCCGCACTCCTTTACAGGCTACAGTTCCAGGGCCGCCTTACGGTAGCGGTTCTCCTCCGGCGCCACGGGTTGGGCGCTGTAATGTGGTAGGGCCCTAGGCCCTCATGCATGAATAACCACGACACGGACACACATAATCAGTTAGGGGAACTGGCCCAGGGCACGTGCGCCCGGCCCCTTTTATTGGCAGGGTCACATGTCCAGTGACGCCTGTGGTGGATGGGTGTGGGGTGGAGGTGTAAGCCAGCCCTCAGGGAGTGGCTGGTGTTAAAACAACTAGAACAGTGACCAGCAGGTCACTACAGGCGCCTCGGCAGCACAAGCGCAGGAATGACCACTCCTCGTCACCTAATGTAGAGCCCTCGTGGCTCCTACAGATAAGTAGTCCGGGTTAGGACTGCGCAGTATGCAAGCCTAATGAAATACAAAGACACTTGGTACGTGGTCTCTCTCTGGGAGTGCCCCGAGCCGTCACCCCAGTCTTCATATATACTTTCGGCCCTCAGGATGTAATTAATGGTGCTGCAATTTAAGTTAAAGGCCGGGTGCCACTCTACATTAAGTGTCTTTTTGAATTCCTATCAAGTTTTATGGCAGCGAGGGTGCTATATTTTTGTATTTACTTAATAGTGTGAAATGTTTCAAGACGACCGTGCTGGGGAAATTCCTCTGCTGGAGCGCTATTTTTCCTGCTAATTATGACAAAGGTGCTTGAGTGCTCGTTATTCTTGGCTAATTAAGACATGTCCTTTCTTAATATGTTAGAACTCGGCTGCTGGAGCACAGGTAATTCTTTTTCATTTATTGCAGTTATACTGAAAACAGGCTTGCTGAGTTATGTAATGTTTATGAAAGGGGTTCCCTGTGTAACAGTGATAAGGGGCAGACAGGGGTCTAAGAGCAGACTTACCTTTTCTGCTTTGTTCCTCCCTCTGATTACATAGGCCTGTTCTGAACCTTTTTTGAAGGTTTTTAGGTCGAGCCTCGAGTAGCGCGCAAGCGCTGCTTAGAGGCGAAGACTTAATGTAAGGGAGTTTGAAAAGCAGTCCAACAAACGCTCGTGCGTCGTGGCTGGCCTTTTTGAGATGGGTACGCGCGGCAAACATATGTTTCCAATTATCGTGCCCAGACGCGGGCGCGATAAGTGGAAACACATGTCTGCCGCGCGTACTCATCCAAAGGCCAGCCACGACGCACGAGCGTTTTTGGGACTGCTTTGAAGGCTGCCGCGCTCGCTCGCCCCCGCTCCTCCGTGCTTGTCTATTTTGTTGGTGCCACAGCTCCTTGCCAAGCAGCCAGGACAAACTCTGACTGCAACGTTTGTGCAGATGCGGTTTGCTCGGATTCAAACGTGAGCAAAAATCAGTGGGGAAATGTCCACGTATGGTGGTTGCGCCTGTTTTGAGCACAACACCCCACCTAATCCCTAACTGTTTTGCAGAGGCACCGACGACCTCGCAGATCCTGGTGGTGAGCACTGAGCAGCACTCGAAAAAAAGAGGGCTGTCCAGGCCTGGTTGCATCCATCTAATGTGCACTAGAGGCTGGGTTTTTTATTTTGAATTTTTGCAAGTAATTTCTATTGCAAGTGTAAACTCCTACGCTTCAATTTTGAGGGACGTATATTTTCAGCACTTCTGATGTTGCTGTCTCGGGGTGGGAGTCACCTCACAAGTATTGACCGAGAGAGGACGAGTAGGACTAAGATACGAGAAACAGAGCTGCTTTTAACACAGCCCGCCACTGTCTATGGTCTCCCAGGCCCAGCAGAACTAGGCACAGCTCATCACCAGCACAGCTCGAGCTCGCAGGCCCGGCCTGGCACGGGAGAGCGGCGCGTGGATCCGTTGAGACAGCTCGTGCGTCTACCCTGACGCAGCAGCCCGCGCTCTCTGCTGACTCAGCCTGTGCTGCGTCTTGTTGTTCTGCTTCTTCCGACCTTTCACCCACATCTGTTTCCTGTTGTAACCCTATCCATACTGATAACCTGGCTGTCTGAAGAGTGGGGGTGGGGAGCAAACAGCTCGAAATGAGTGAGGAAGGGGGAGGGGAGTCGGGAGGTGGTGGAAAGGGAGGCACGAGGGAGCCACAAGGTAGGCGCTGTCTTCGTGTCTTCAGGGGTGACACCGGAAACAGCGTGGACCAGAGAGAGAATAGCCTGTGAGGAATGTGGCCTAGTTCAGAAGCATCCTCGATACCAAATGTATTACTTTGTGTACTGCGCGCATTTACTTTGCCAATACTTGCCCGACTTTTCTTGCCAGTGAAACACTTTGTATTGTGTCGTACTGGGGGAGGGCAGTGATGCAAGCAGGCTCAGAGAGATGCTGCAGTGGACAACAATTATTTGGAAACTAGGGGTGGACTACAAATTCCACTACTGCATTTATAATCTCACACTCACTGAAGTGCTTCCGTGTAGAGAAGCAAGGGATATTCACAACAGGTTGCATAACCTTCCAAGGAGCCAACAGCCCCCTCAAACCTCGACTTTAAAAGAGGAATGAAAGAATGTATACTCCGTGAATAAGGGCTCCTAACTCTCTACAGCTACTTCTCCATTATTCTAAACAGCAAATACAATGTTCTCTTCACTCCTACATAAAGTCATGACTTTTAATATGCTCTTCCTATATGCATTCTCACACGATGACAATTTGTAAATTCGGCGCGCTATTTAGTTTTTATCATTCCATCAACTGTAGCGCGCTATATTCTCACTAATGTGTGCGCCAAAATTAAATAAATGAACAAAAATATTTGGTGCATTTCCCCTGACGATATCGGCTTACCATGCCGACAAAGTGCCTTGTGTTGCATTGGAAATCGAGGCAAGTGTGGAGAGGGACGTGGGAAAACGAATGGGCAAATGGAAAGAGAAAATTAACAAAGGGAAGTTAAAGATGGAACGATGGCAAAGGAAGGGGAGGGGTGCTCGCTGCTTACAAGATGGAAGGGGACGATGGCGGCCTTGTGCCAGATGGCTCAGAAATAGCATGGGTGTTGTATACAGACATAGACCTCGACCCTCTTTGACGGGAACATCTGCAGGGTCAGACAGTCAACAAGTTCTAATCAGAAAGGGCACATCCAGATCAGAACCAGGGAGGTGCCCTCTGCGCCAGTGATGAGCGCCGCACCTATTAATGTGCTGGGGCTATATTAAGAAGAGTGACCCAAATACCTTCCACTACCAGACACTACGTGCTCATATAATCAGTCTCACTAAGGAGCGTCTGGAGCCCTGTATTCCAGCGCAACCTCTTCCAAGAGCAGTTGCATCTGGTGCTTCCTTAGCCAGGACAACGCAGCATGGCCCAGTAGCAGCACAGCCTGACTCCACACTGTAGAGGCCATTGGCAACAGACCTGACCACCTCCTCTGTGACCACCATCTCAGGAGTACCGCTGGAAACCTCCAAGAATCACCGCACGACTCCCCTGGCACCCCACTGCAGCATTAATTCGAATCCCTAATACCACCAACCAACCAACCATTCACAACAGCACCGCTTGGAGCCCACTGAACCAACAAATGACCTCCCACCGTAGAAGCTGTCAGCCAGAATTACATCAAGAAACCCAAATAAATGAATAGAAATTGCACAGAAAACCCCAAGATGCAATTATTTAGCTTTCTGTGAGACACACCAGAGGCGTTGTAGGGCTTACTGCGGGACCCTGCTAGGAAATTAAATAGTCTTCTAGCAGTCACAGCTGGGGGCAGAGGTGTACAGCCCTCCTGCTAGGAACAGAGGGTCTTGGAACAAGCTAGGCTGCTTCGAATAAGATGCACGCAATGAGAAAGTTGCAAAATATGAAAATCTTCTTATAGGGGCCATCCATTGAAATGAAAAAAACTATCGTCCTTTTAGCCAGTCTTGCATCATCAGAGGTCACCAACCATAAGGATTCTGGACCGTCTCTTTTTTCCTGATGCCTCTTTGGGTTGTTAAAGCTATTGTGTGACATTACTCCTTAAATGGCCCATTAAAATACAATTCTTGGACATATGCTAGCCAAGTTCAGAACGAGGGACCACATGCCGGAATTAAAGACTGGCCCTCCTACATAGTTCAGACCACAGTCCCCGATAGACCCGAATCTGCCAACAGCCTGGTCAAGGAGAAGTGGGGACCCAGGTCCTGTATTCTACACTGCCATGCCTTCATTAGGGAAACTCGCGTGTTGTACGTGGGAAAGGGAAGGTTTCGTAGAAACAGCAAGGAGGCGAAACTCACTCTCATCCTGAGGAAAATATAGGAAACAGCAGAAACATGTCTTTTCAAAATATGGGGTTTCCGAGCCAAACTGCAAACAGTGCCTTGGTGCAAGCAAGGAAAACAAGCATTGGCATAGCCAATAGGTCTCGCTTTTGGGACCTTATAAGTATTTAGTTATGCAGCACAATATCCTTGGTGCAACAACATCAACTGTTGCATGGCTAAACACTTATAAGGTCCCAAAGGCGAGACCTATTGGCTATGCCAATGCTTGTTAGGTTTCTTTCTGCCTGCCTGTACTCTTTTACTTAAATAAACTTCTGTGTCTTTTTAAAAAGAGATCTCCGAGACTATTAGAAGGTGTGCACAGGGCTTTAAGTGGGATGAAAAAACTGGGGGGTCTCTCAAAGGGGTGTGGCCAATGTAATTAAGGGTGTGGCTCAAAAACACGTAAGCTAAAAATCTGTGTTTAGCATAGTGTGCCGCCGGACTTGTATTTTTTTGTTTCTGTCATTGCATCCAGATATATGATACAGCAAGTAACATCATAACTAGAACAAGTCATGACAATTGGCTTTGTCAATGGTTGTTAGTTGTATAAGATAAATAAGAAGCAACTATGGCTTGTATATAATATTGAAAAAGCTTCGACTTAAAGCCCTTGTGACTCCACGACAATGTAGCTGCTCCTGAGTTTCAAAAAGAGAAGGGAAATCCAGAGAGAAAATGACTCTCTTTAAAGGATTTCCCTTCCCCTACAACGCTCGCCTGGCAGGACGTCATGCCGTAACTTCTACACTAGTGAGACGTGAGCAGTGTGAGCACTCGCACATCGATGTGCCTGCTGTCACTGCAGTCCGGAAAAAAAACAGACCGCCTGTGCCAGGGCACAAAACAGGGCCCGATAGAGACCCTTTTAGAAGCCCCCTTCAAACAACTACCGGTGCTCAGCACCGGTGAGACCCGGCCCACTTAAAGCCCTGGGTGTGCAAGTATTCTTGCCTTCCTGCTACATGGCAGTGTTTTTTACGATCAACTCGCGGGGGAGGGGGCACCTTAATTAAGGACCCTTGCAATATATAAGGCGAGGTTTCTCTATTAAGACTATGTTTGTTACTCTGAGTGATTTTGTTTTCACTATGGGGAAACAACAGAGAAAGTCCCATCATTCATTACCCTTTTCACTGAGATTTCTTTATGGTGTAAGAGGAAGAATTCCACCTGTTTCTGAAGGAGACTTACAGGATAGGGTCAGATCCAGAGGCGCAACTAGAGCCAAATTTTGGGGGGGGGGGGCTAAGAAAACATTTCGGGGGGGGGGGCTAATTCTTCCAGCAATAGGCAGAGTGGAGCTGCAGGGGCTCTAAGAAGGGGTGAACAATCAACAAAGCCTCATTACCAAGTAAATGGTCTTTTAAAGACCTGTGAAGTACTCGGGTGCGGCTGAGTGTGCCCGGGAAGTGGTCTCATCCCGGCCTGCCACACACGACGGGGGGTGGGGGAGGGGGGGCTGGGGCTGAAGCCCTTTGATCCCAATGGGCGTTGCGCGCCTGGTCAGATCCCTATCAGAGGTGTATGGTAGGCACCGTAGAAGAACTCAGTTGCCTTAGGATTCGCCTCCTTCGTATGACAGAACACAGTACTCTATTTCTCCTCCCTCTTCAGTTTCGTCCTGGGATTCTCCTGAATATTAGGATGAGGAGTTGGGGTTTGATGCAGACTCCTCTGCTCCTAGAGGGAAATATCTTTGAAAGGGGGACCTGCAACCTGTCATTTCTTACCTTTCATCTAACCTTCAACTTCAGATAGAGGAGAAAAAACCCTCTACCAGTGTTGAATGGTTCCATCAGTTCCAAAAACCTGCATTTCCTAAAATCCCAATAAATTCTGCAGTCCAGAATCTTCTCAAAAGGGAGTGGAAGGATCCTTTGAGAGTTTCTGTGCCCAGGTTTATGGGGAGACTTTACCCGTTGCTCAGTCATTGGTGGTGGATCCCTGGTTGGCAAACTTGGTTGGCAAACCTTCTCTGCTTACTGAAGACATTGTGTTGTCGGATCCTGGACAAGAAAGTAGAGAGATCCCTAAAGAGTTCTCATGATATCCTTAGTTTGGCCTTAAGTTAGGAGATTTTTTTAATACTCAAATTGTATTAGGTTTTTCACAGACATTGTAAAGACACAACCACATTTGTACCAAAATTGCGGATGGATAACTCAAACCACTCTTCAACTGCCCCTCCACACGCCTGTATACAACTCATTGTTGCACTTACGTGCAGCCTGGCACTGGCACACGGCCAGAGCCCTCCTTAGCCCTGCCTCCTCATTTAACCCAGCAGCCCCAGCCATTTGCCCCACACTCGTTTGTATTTGTTTGGACATTCTCGAGCCAGGTACACAGGTTGTTCCTGCGCGGCACACCAGTCAACGCCCCTCCTCCATTGGGCTATTGTGGGGGGAGGGGTTCTTCCATCTGGCGGCAATGTCTCTTTTGGCCACCACCAGGGCCGTACCCAAGAATGACCTATCTGCCCTAGAACCTCCTATACCTTCCAGGATCCCCAAGAGCACAACCTGGGGTGTACAGGGCACCTCCCACCCCAATATTCTGTTCAGCTCCCCCACGACTGCCGCCCAGTAATTTGCGACGGGGGCGCAGTACCAAGTCATATGATAAAAGTCTGCAGGCTCTCCTGCACAACAGGGGCAACTCGGGGCAGGCAGACAGCCGGCGCGGTGTAATCTGACGGGGGTGAGGTATGCACAGTGGAGGTAGTAAAGTTGAATAAGTCTCAACCTGACTGATATGGTGATCACTCGGGGGCCATGACCGCGTACCCTCCAATCGTCATCCTCCATAGGTCCCAGCCAACCCTCCCATCTGGTTCGTAAGTGGTCTAGCGAGGTGGGGGAGTTGATGATAAGGGATTTGTAGATCCGGGAGACCCCTCCTTGACCCAATTCCCCCATGAGTATCTTCACTTCAAGGGGGCTGAACTCGGGGAGCTTTGTACCCGTGGGTATATGTGTCTCTAGCGCATGCCGGAGCTTCAGGTATTTGTGGAATTGGGTGGTGTTAAGTGAGTATATGTGCTGGAGGTCTTGAAATGTGCGGAGTTGCCCTCCCTGCCAGACGTCTCTGATCTGGGAGATACCAATAAGGTCCCACTTCTGGAATCCTTCTAGCCGCGCCACCGCACCCACCCACGTGCCCTGCAATAAGGGTGTTTGCAGTGTCAACCTATGGTCCCAGCGGGTGTATCGAAGCGCGGATCGCCATGCCAGGAGGACAGATCTAGTGACAGAGGGAATACTCTGGGGGATTGGAGAACCATAAAGCATTGCTTGGATCCGTGGGAGGCCCAACTCATCCAGCTCCAACTGGTAGGCGGAGTCTGCCCACCCTCCTGACATCCACTCATTGATCACCAGTAGGCGTGTGGCTATATTATATAGGTGAAGGTTTACAATCCCCATGTCCCCATCATATGGGGCCATTTGGCAGTGAGCCAACGCCATGCGCGGCCTCGAGTTGCCCCAAAGAAACGAGGCTGACATTCTGTCTAAGGCATGGGTACTCACAAACTTTCTCTCGGGGGCCAAATTTACAGTGTGGTTTGTGGCCGAGGGCCGCACCGGTGGGGGCGGGGTCAGTGGGGGAGTGGGGTGGGGCTAGAGAGAAAAAAAAAACTATGACCATGAGGTTGAACACAGGCCCCTGCAGCGGACGCCTTCGTCCACTGAGCCACCAGACCCGGCATACACACATCTCTCTCTCTATCTATCTCTCTCTCTCACTCTGTCTCCCTCCCTCTATCTCTCCCTCCCACTCTCTCTCTCTCTCGCTCTGTCTCCCTCCCTCTATCTCTCCCTCCCTCCCTCTATCTCTCCCTCTCTCTATCTCTCTCGCTCTGTCTCCCTCCCTCTATCTCTCCCTCCCACTCTCTCTCTCTCGCTCTGTCTCCCTCCCTCTATCTCTCCCTCCCTCCCTCTATCTCTCTCGCTCTGTCTCCCTCCCTCTATCTCTCCCTCCCTCTCTCTCTCCCTCCCTCTCTCTCTCCGTCTCCCTCTCTCTCTCTCTCTCCCTCTCTCTCTCTCCCTCCCTCCCTCCCTCTCTGTCTCCCCCTGTCTCACTCACTCTGTTTGTCTCTCTCTCTCTGTCTCCCTCCCTCTCCCTCCCTCCCTCTCCCCCTCTCTCCCTCCCTCTCTCCCTCTGTCTCTCTCCCTCTGTCTCCCTCCCTCTGTCTCCCTCTATCTGTCTGTCTGTCTCCCTCTGTCTCCCTCCCTCTGTCTGTCTCCCTCCCTCTGTCTCCCTCCCTCTGTCTCTCTCCCTGTCTCCCCCTCTGTCTCCCCCTCTGTCTCCCTCCCCCTCTGTCTCCCTCCCCCTCTGTCTCCCCCTCTCTGTCCCCCTCTCTGTCTCCCTCTCTGTCTCCCTCTCTGTCTCCCTCTGTCTGTCTCCCTCTGTCTGGCTCCCTCTGTCTGTCTCCCTCCCTTTGTCTGTCTCCCTCCCTCCCTCTGTCTGTCTCCCTCCCTCTGTCTGTCTCCCTCCCTCCGTCTGTCTCCCTCCCTCCGTCTCCCTCCCTCAGTCTGTCTCCCTCCGTCTCCCTCTCCCTCTCTCTCTGTCTCCCTCTGTCTGTCTCCCTCCCTCTGTCTCCCTCCCTCTGTCTCTCCCTCCCTGTCTGTCTCCCTCCCTCTGTCTCCCTCCCTGTCTGTCTCCCTCCCTGTCTGTCTCCCTCCCTGTCTGTCTCCCTCCCTCTGTCTGTCTCCCTCCCTCTGTCTGTTGCCCTCTGTCTCCCCCTCTGTCTCCCCATCTGTCTCCCTCGTCTCCCCCTCTGTCTCCCCCTCTGTCTCCCTCCCTCCCTGTCTCCCCCTCTGTCTCCCCCCTCTCTCCCTCCCTCTCTCCCTCCCTTTCCCTCCCTCTCTCCCTCCCTCCCTCTCTCCCTCCCTCCCTCTCTCCCTCCCTCTGTCTCCCTCCCTCTGTCTCCCTCCCTCTCCCTCTATCTGTCTGTCTGTCTCCCTCCCTCTGTCTGTTGCCCTCTGTCTCCCCCTCTGTCTCCCCCTCTGTCTCACCCCCTCTGTCTCCCCCTCTGTCTCCCCCTCTGTCTCCCCCTCTGTCTCCCCTCTCTCCCCCTCTCCCTCCCTCTCTCCCTCCCTCTCCCTCCCTCTGTCTCCCTCTATCTGTCTGTCTGTCTCCCTCTGTCTGTCTCCCTCCCTCTGTCTGTTGCCCTCTGTCTCCCTCTCTGTCTCCCTCCCTCTGTCTCCCTCCCTCTGTCTCCCCCTCTGTCTCCCCCTCTGTCTCCCTCCCCCTCTGTCTCCCTCCCCCTCTGTCTCCCTCCCTCTGTCTCCCTCTGTCTGTCTCCCTCTGTCTGTCTCCCTCCCTCTGTCTCCCTCCCCCTCTCTCTGTCTCCCTCTCCCTCTCTCTGTCTCCCTCTGTCTGTCTCCCTCCCTCCCTCTGTCTGTCTCCCTCCCTCCCTCTGTCTGTCTCCCTCCCTCCCTCTGTCTGTCTCCCTCCCTCCGTCTCCCTCCCTCCCTCCGTCTGTCTCCCTCCGTCTCCCTCTCCCTCTCTGTCTCCTTCTGTCTGTCTCCCTCCCTCTGTCTGTCTCCCTCTGTCTCCCTCCCTCTGTCTGTCTCCCTCTGTCTCCCTCCCTCTGTCTGTCTCCCTCTGTCTCCCTCCTCCCTCTGTCTGTCTCCCTCCCTCCGTCTCCCTCCCTCCGTCTCCCTCTCCCTCTCTCTGTCTCCTTCTGTCTGTCTCCCTCCCTCCCTCTGTCTCCCTCCCTCTGTCTGTCTCCCTCCCTCTGTCTGTCTCCCTCCCTCTGTCTCCCTCCCTCTGTCTGTCTCCCTCCCTCTGTCTGTCTCCCTCTGTCTCCCTCCCTCTGTCTGTCTCCCTCCTCCCTCTGTCTGTCTCCCTCTGTCTGTCTCCTCCCTCTGTCTGTCTCCCTCTGTCTGTCTCCCTCCCTCTGTCTCCCTCCCTCTGTCTGTCTCCCTCCTCTGTCTGTTGCCCTGTCTCCCTCTGTCTCCCGCTCTCTGTTTCCCTCTCTCTCTGTCTCCCGCTCTCTGTTTCCTTCTCTCTCTGTCTCCTGCTCTCTGTCTCCCTCTGCCTCTGTCTCCCGCTCTCTGTCTCCCTCTGCCTCTGTCTCCCGCTCTCTGTCTCCCTCTCTGTCTCCCTCTGTCTCCGTCTCCCTCTCCGTCTCCCTCTCCCTGTGTCTGTCTCCCTCTCTGTCTCCCTCTCCGTCTCCCTCTGTCTGTCTCCCTCTCTGTCTCCCTCTGTCTCCCTCTCCCTCTGTCTGTCTCCCTCTCTCTGTCTCCCTCTCTGTCTCCCTCCCTCTGTCTCCCTCCCTCTGTCTGTCTCCCTCTGTCTGTCTCCCTCTCTGTCTCCCTCTCTCCCTCCCTCTGTCTCCCTCCCTCTGTCTCTGTCTGTCTCCCTCTGTCTCCCTCCCTCCCTCTGTCTGTCTCCCTCTCTGTCTCACTCTCTCCCTCCCTCTGTCTCCCTCCCTCTGTCTCTGTCTGTCTCCCTCCCTCTCCCTCCCTCTGTCTCCCGCTGTCTCCCTCCCTCTGTCTCTGTCTGTCTCCCGCTCTCTGTCTCCCTCCCTCTGTCTCCCTCCCTCTGTCTCCCTCCGTCTGTCTCCCTCTCTCTGTCTCCCTCTCCCTCCGTCTCCCTCCCTCCGTCTCCCTCTCTCCGTCTCCCTCGCTCTCTCCCTCCCTCCGTCTCCCTCCCTCTCCCTCTGTCTGTCTCCCTCCCTCTCCCTCTCTGACTCCCTCTCTCTCTGTCTCCCTCTCTCCCTCTGTCTCCCTCTCTCCCTCTCCCTCTGTCTCCCTCCCTCTGTCTCCCTCCGTCTGTCTCCCTCCTCTGTCTCCCTCCCTCTCTGTGTCTCCCCCTCTATGTGTCTCCCCCTCTCTTTCTCCCTCCCTCTGTCTCCCTCCCTCTGTCTCCCTCTCTCTGTCTCCCTCTCTCACCTCACCCTCTCTCACCTCACCCTGCGTGTGTGTCAGCCCGGGCTGAGACAGCTTCCCGGGAACACACACACACAGCCGCACCTGAGTACTTCACAGGTCTTTAAATCAGTCAGAGTGGAGATGCAGGGGCGCTAAGAAGAGGTGAAATACAACAAAGCCTCATTAACAAGTGAATGGTCATTTAAAGAATCGCCCGGCCCCCATAGAGCAGAGTCTCTCAGAGTCCGCGCTGCTGCAACCGCGGTATTTGCTGACACTTAAAAAAAAACAAAACACAGGTACGATGTCTGCAAGGTCCGCGGGCTGCCAAAGAAGGCTTGCCGGGCCGCTGGCGGCCCGGGGGCCGTACTATGAGTACCCGTGGTCTAAGGTATGGAACCAGTGTCTTGGGAGGTGCAGAGGGATATTTTTTAGGACGTAGAGGAAACGGGGAAGGATCATCATCTTGTACAGCGCGATCATCCCAATAGGATTTAGGGGAAGAGTTTGCCACTTCTGCAGCTCTTCTTTGGTCCTCTTAAGCAATGGGGCAAGGTTCATGGACCACGTGAGTTCCGGGTGTAAAGCTACCTATATCCAGAGGTACCGGAAACTCAGTTGACGGATTGGGATATTTGTTTGTCAGTCAATGCATTCACGGGAAGGGTGCAGCGGGACCAGAATGGATTTAGCAGGGTTCATTTTCAGACCTGAGGCTTCCCCAAAGAGTTTGAGGATCTGTAGGCAGCGGGGCCCGAGCGCACAAGGTCTGCCATATAGATGAGCACATCATCCGCATACAAGGCTATACAGTCTTTTTGGGGGGTGAGCTCCAACGCATCCCTGGATTTGGGCGTCTGATCTAATGAGGCGGGCCAGGGCAAAGAGTAAGGGGGAGAGGGGACACCCCTGCCTCGTGCCACAGCCTATGTGGAACTCCTCCGATAAAATACCGTTGGTCATGACCCGGGCCGAGGGGTTAGAATATAGCACCTTGCCAAGCCCTCTGAAGTACGGACCGAAGCCCGTACGTACCAGTACGGCCTCCAGGTATCCCTAATCCACTGTATCAAAGGCCTTCTCAAAGTCTATTAATAGGAGAGCCAAGTATGGAGGAAGGAGGTGTCGGTTGGCCAGAGCTATCTGTAGACGTCTCAGACAGTGTCTCCTGCTCCTACGGGGCATGAGCCCACATTGATCGGGGTGTATTAGGGTTGTGATTACCCCCTTGAGCCGATTTGCTAGGATTGAGGCATATAGTTTAACTTCCGTGTTGATGAGTGAGATTGGGCGGTACGCCAAGCATTCGGTGAAGGGAGGATCAGTTTTGGGAATAACCACTATCGTCGCTACATCAATGTCACGCGTGAAGCCTCCTCTCTCCACCGCCTCAGCGTATAGGGCATGAAGGTGTGGGGTCAGAAGCTCCCTAAAGGCCAGATAATATTCCACTGGGTCCCCATCGGGGCCCAGGGTTTTGTTTATGGCCAGTGACGAGATGGCCTGGTCTATCTCAATCAGTGTAAGGGACTGATCCAGAGTTTGGGACTCCAATTCGGATAATCTGGTAAGTGGAACATCCCGTAAGAAATTCAAAGTAAGGTTTGCGACTGGAGTCTGGGCAGTAGAGTAGAGCTGTTTGTAATAGGATGCAAAGGTCTGGGCGATCGCCTTCAGCGCCTGGTGCGCGCTGCCATCCATGTCAACTATTTCGAGGATAATCCTATTGGCGAGGGGGCGGGTTGCTAGCCAGTAGAGGCGCTTCCCATTGTTGTTTCCCCACCCGTATACCGGTGCCGAGGAGGATCGGCACATTTGCTTTGCCGATTCTAGAGAAATGTGACGGATTTCTTTGCGAATAATGTTGAGCTGGCGGGCCTGGATATCTCCCACTGCGGCGCCCCTGGCCCCCTCCAGGAGTGCTGCGGGCCTCCAGATGAGCGAGACGATCATCTCCGGCCTGGTACTTCTTTTTAACATAGCCTTTGGCGAAGCCTCTAATCGTCGCCTTACTGGCTGCCCAGAGTAAGTCCGTAGCGGCTACCGATCCCTCGTTCCGCAGGAAGTATTGGCGCAACTCCCCCTTGATCGCTTTTTTGCAGTCCCTATCCTGCAAAAACAAGGCATTTAGGCACCAGATGGGGCGAAGGGCGCCAACAGGACGTCCTATGTCTAGTAATAGCGGGGAATGGTCCGAGAGACCTCGGGAAAGCGTGTTGACGTTTGCAATCAGTCAGCAATCGGGGGCGGGCATGAACAGCATGTCAATTCTTGAGTGAGTATGATGGGCAGCGGATGTATGTGTGTATTGGTGGAGGCGAGGGTGCCACATTCTCCAGACATCACAGAGTCCTAGACGGGAGGCCCAGGTTGTGAGCTACTTGGCGGATCCCACCATTTGAGGGGAGGGAATGCAGGACGCATCCCATTCAGGGTTCATGACTGCATTAAAATCACCTCCCACCACTGTGACACCCAGGGGTAGAGAAGATACTAAGTTTCCGAGGCCGTGGAGAGAGGGGTCAAGGACCCCTGTAGGCTGTGACGAGATTGAGAGGGCACCCCCCACTGCACCCGAAAGTGCCAGAAAAAATCCCTGGGGATCACGGACTATTTGGCTCGGAACAAACGGAAGGGAGCAGTGGAGGAGGATCGACACTCCGCGAGACCCCCGTGTGAAGCCTGCATGGTATACTCTGTTGTATCCCTGTCTGGCGAGAAATGGGCAATGATTACCCAAAAAGTGGGTCTCCTGCAGCATGAGCACGCAGGCTCGTGAGCGAGTGGAGGTTTTCAGGACCGCAGCACGCTTCACCTTGTCCAGGAGACCATTAACGTTCCAGGAAAGGATACGCAGGGATTGTAGGTCATGGTGGGCGGTTGCCATGGGTGTGATCTCCTAATGATTAGCTGCGTGTGGCCCGGGGCACGTTGGGGCCCATATGGGAAGTACCTCTGACAGTGGGGTGCGGAAATGACACACACAGGGAGGCAGCATGTGAGTGGTACAGGCCTGTCGTGTCACGTGTCTCGGGAAACCTAGACAGAAAAACACTAAACAAGTAACTAAAACCCGAAAAAAAAAACAACCATCCCTCTTCCCCATATTTCAACCCCAGAAGCATCTTTCGCCCTGTAAAATAGAACTAAAACATATTCAAACATGCTAAATCAGGGACGTAGTGGTGGACCCCTCCAGATTGACAGATGTCTACGAGTTCAGGAGTCCGGAATTGCTTGCATTCAGCAAGGCCGCTTCACAAGAACCTCTGCCGCTCGCAGGGACTTGAGGTCAGATTGTTGGGCTGCGTGAGAGCTCTGAATCTGGAATCTCTGCCATCACCGGCGTCGGAGATTGGATCAGGGGCCGCTCCAGACTAGGCTCTTGCTCAACCGAGGGTTCTCGCAGCTTCCCTCCAGCCGGGGAGACAGAGGTGCTTCTTGCAGTCGCCTCAGGTGACGAGGATTTCTTCCTGCTTGCTGTGCGTCCCCGGCGGGACCGGGTGTGACGCCGTGGCGGCCTAGGCGCACGTCTCACTTCCTTGCTGGATTGCTCCCTCACCACGGCGGGAGGGCTCTTGGAACCCCTGTTCAGGGGTCGCTCCTCTGTGACCCAGTTCCACGCCGCCTCCGGGTTATCGAAGAAAAAGCTTTTGTTGTCGTGGACGACCCTCAGGCGGGCCGGGAACAGGAGTCGATACGAGAGGTTGAGCGCATGTAGCTTTTGTTTGACTGCGGTATATGATCTTCGTTCTGCCTGTACCTCTTTGGTGTAATCTGGGAAGATCATAACCCTACTTCTTTGGTAGGAAAGGTCGGGATGGGAGCGCGCTTCCTGCAGAATGGCATCTCGGTCCTTGAAATTGAGAATGCGCGCTATGATGGGTCTGTGCGGGGCTCCAGGGGGAGGCCGAGGGGCGAGTGCGTGGTGAGCCCTCTCCACCACGAAACATGTGGACAGGCGGTCCGTGGGCATCCAGGATTTAATCCAGGTTTCTATGAAGGGCGCCACTTGAGCAGGCTCTGTGCCTTCCGGAAGGCCCACCAGGCGAAGGTTGTTCCGATGGGAACAATTTTCTGCATCCTCAGCATGCCTGTGGAGCTCAGAGGTTTGGGAGAGGAGCTTCGAAACCTGGCTCTTCAAGGTGGCAATCTCATACTCTACTAAGGACAACCGGAATTCCGCCTCCGTAATTCTGGTTGTGGCGTTGCGAAGATCCTGGCGAATAAGCGCCATGTCCACCTGCACTTCGCTGATCTTAGTCTCCAGTGAGTCTTGTGATGCGCGGATCGCTTGAAGAATGGTGGCCAAGTCCCCTCCGGATGGTGGGGCGGTGTTGGTGGTGACAGCATTGGTGGCCGCGGCAGCTGTAGTAAATTGCTCCATTCGGGTCTGGGAGGGGGAAGGTCTCGATGGTCTGTCCTTGCCCATGACTGTTACTAGACTTCAGACTATCGCCACCACTAGGGAGTTGAGTGCGCTCCCCTAGAGGTCAGAGTAGAGTCGGGGGACCCTCCCACGATCGGAGGGAGGCCCGGAATCAACCGTTGAGATGGAAGGGATTGAGGATTCTGGTGTGGGGCCTGCCCACTGCCCAGACCCAATACGTTTCTTGTCACGGCTCAGTTGGTCTCAGCACAGTTGGGACGACCCTCCTCTCCATCAGGGTCCCCCCGGTGAGCCACCAGACCCTTCCTTTGTCCAGGAGGCCCACTTCGCCGCTTGGGTCGTGAGGGTGCCAGTCAGGTTCTTCAGCGGGGCATTCGGACCGGGAGAATCCAGGGCCTGGGCTTGGTGCACGCTACTGTTGTAAGCTAAGAAGCATCCAATCGGCTCTGAGTCCCGGTGCCACCGTAGCACTCAACCCCTCCACTTGCTCCGAGTCTCAGAGGCTGTCCAGTGTCTTCTGGTGTCCGCTCCGCAACACCTTGCGGGATCCACGAGCGGCGGTCGTGTGTCAGGCTGCGACTATGGATTGCTTCAATGTAGGCCCTCAAGGCCTAGGTATGTCCTCCTTTGGATTTGGGCAAGACAAGTGCAGCCCTCAGCCGCTCTTGGAGGTCCCCTCCCGGGCAGACGGGGCCTCCCCCAGTCACAGCCCAAGCATGTCTCCTCTGCCCCTAGAGGTGCCGGACGGGCCGCCGCGGGGCCGGGCGGAAAGTCCGCTGCAAGCTCCGAGGTCAGAAAAGGCCTTTACATTGATCGCTCAGAGGGGGCTACCCTGTCACAGAAGACGCCGCTGCAGGTATGTTCTTCGGGCACCCCACCGCCGTAACGTTGCTCCCGCCCCACTGACCTGAAATCGCAGGATGAGTCAGGGCGGGAGTCTGGTGTCTCCGGCCTCCAGGCCGCACTCCGGCCGTCAGGACCTCTGCAATCTGTTGGTGGCGCTCCGCGCATCCATCCTCCCTCCGGGGCCCCAGCAGCCCCCGCACACCTGGGTCAGCAGCTGGGGGAGGCTCGGACCAGGAAACCACACCACAGCCGCCCGGGTCCTCGCGACTCAGACTCCGGCGGTGCAGACCAGGGCTCCGTCAATGCCCCAGAGCTGCCATCTTGTGTACGAGTGTCAGCGATCCGTCCATTGCTCCGGCAGCGCTCGAGACCACAGCCCACAGGAAAGGTCAGATTGTCCCCACGGCGGGCAGGAGCCCCCGTGAGCTGTTCAGGGCAGCTCCGGCTCTATGATTTGGCATTGGCGATGAGTGGATGACGGAGGGGTCCGGAGCACTCTCAGAGTGCGACCGCCATCTTGACGCTCGTCTAAGTTAGGAGATTTATGGGGTTTACGCTTCCCAGTCCTTAGTCAAGGATTTCCAGACTCTTTCTGTAACAATTCAGGAGGGCAAAGATTTCTCTCAGTTACTAGAATGAATGGAGGCTCAAGCTAATTTTTTGTAAATGTGATGTTTGACAATTTGAATGCCATGGCCATGGCCTCTGTTGGATCTGTAGCAGCTAGGTGCCATATTCCTTTAAGAAATTGGAAAGAAAAATCAGGACAAAAGAACTGTCTTCTGAAAATGCCCTTTTGAGGCACACAGCTGTAAGGCAATAAACTAGAGGGGGTATCAGTGCTTAATTTGTAAAAAATAAAAAATAAGTGCCATGGCTCTCGTCAGGAGGCCACTGCAGCTTGCACATCACATTGCCCCTGCCATGCTGCCAATGATAATAACAACACTACTACTAACCATCACAATCCTACAAGTGTGACATTTCGGACTATTTCGGGCCCCAAAGCTATAAGAATGGCTGAGGGGGCAGGTTATAGTCATTTTTAATGTATATTGAATTAATAATTGGCTGTTGTTGTGGTCCTCTCTAAATTAGCCAGACAGTGCCCCCTTGTGGCAGACTGTCACAAGCACCAGTGTTGACAAATAAGTGCTGGTGCCGAGCACCAGAAACCACCTGCTCAAATTAAGGAAATCCTTCAAGAGTCAGAAGCACACCCAGCCTTTTGTCAAAAAGAGAAGTCTTGGGAAGGTGGTAAGGGGAGATATGACTATAAGAGGAAGAGGAATGATTTTCACAGTAATAGGTCTTGCATCCAGCCAAAAAGGGCTCAGCTTGGCTCATCCTCGAAGTCCGCAGCGAGAAACGTTGTCAAGCAGGGTTGCTGACTATGCCGATGTTCCTATTTGGCCAGTGGGAAGTCACCTACTTCCAGCAGGTCTGGAGGGACTTAATTCCAGGCAGTTGGGTGAAGCAGATCGTTTCTCGAGGCTACCAGATGAAAGTTCTCCCAGATTTCGCAGAACTTCACTTTGTCCAGACTCACTGGCTGCCTGACCTGGTGAGGAGTACACCCATAGAGGACAGTATATCTCTCCTGAGACAGAAAGAGAGGAGCATTCCTTTTCCTCCTCTTGAGAGCAGTCTAGACTGTTGTTTGAAGGTGTTCCTGGTTCAGAAGGTGTCAGGTGAGTTCAGGATGATCATTGATGTAAGGTTTCTGAATCTATTTATCCCTTCAGTCAACTTCAAGATAAACACGTTCAAGAGTGTCATCCCTTTGATTTCAAAAAGGGATTTCTTGATGACGATAGACCTTCAGGATGCCTACATTCATGTTCCGATTTACTGTCACCAACAGAGGTTTCTCAGGTTTGTAGTGCATCAATTCCACTGGCAGTTCAGTGTCCTGCCTTTCAGTTTGAAGACCTCTCCTTGAGTATTTACCAAAGTTCTGGCTCCACTGATAGGTCTTCTGCATGCTCAGGGGATAATAGTCCACCCTATCTCGACGACCTTCTTATTCAATCTCCATCTCTAACCAACTCAAGATACAGCATTGACCATTCAGGCACTTTGGGAGTTTGGTTTCTAATAAACTGGCAGACGTCCAATGTTCAACTGTCCCTACGACTGGATTACATAGGAGCTACTTTTAAAACAATGCAGAGTTTAGTACAACTCCCAGAGACCAGGAAAATCAAGATCAGGATCATAGTGCACAAACTAATGATGAAGCATAAGGCTCCAATCAGGGAGTGATTTATATGGTAAGAACCTGTTTTTTACCCTCAATTTGTTTTGTTTAACACCCCCTGAAGTGAAGGATACCAATTGCGTGTTCTTGTTTTTCTTCTCTTTCAGGCAGCATTTCTGAGTATGATTCCATGGCCACAACCCCATTTGGGCCAAGTTGTGTCTCACATCCTGAGTTACTTGAACATTGTCACCAGGGTTATGAGGGCCTGATTCCAGTGATTCCCTCGATTCGGAACAGCACAGCATGGTGGATAACCCTTTGTCTCTAGACAAGGGTTCCATGTTCTCATGTCCCATCCCAGTACGCCTCACCACGTATGCCAGTAGTCTTGGTTGAACAAAGTAAACACAAGGAAATGATGGACGGAGTGCTAACATTTTTCAGACACTCACTCCCGGTCACAAATGTGGGTTGAATCCATCATCGTTCTTTAGCTCACTTCGCCACCCCAGTTCAGACCCAGCCATACGTAAATCAATCTTGACCCTGTGCTTCATGGGAACAGTCCAGCCCGAACTGCTAAGCCAGGTTCTCCCTGGACCGGAAACAAGCATCCTGGGACCTGTTTCGGGGTAATACCCCGCATCAGCTAGGCTTGCTTGAATCCAGTGACAAAGTGAGCAAGGGACCCACGTCTGGACATACCCTGCCAACTTAGGGCAAACAAAGCAAACACAAGGACCTGGCTTGGCAGTTCGGGCTGGACTGTTCCCATGAGGAATAGGGTTAAGACTGATTTGCATATGGCTGGGTCTGAAATGGGGTGGCGAAGTGAGCTAAAGAACGATGATGGCTTCAACCCAGATCTGTGACTGAAAAGTTTCAGTGCTCCGTCCATCATCACCTTGTGATTGCAGTAGTCGGGTGGGGCGCGGTCTTGGAAACGTAAACTGCTCTTGGTCAGTGGGACACTTTTGAACAGAAAAGGTCTTCCAATTGGATGGAGCTCATGGCATTTTGAAAGGGGATTTTCACCTTTTCCCATCTAATACAGGTGAGAGCGTTGGTGGTTTGGTCTGACAACACTAACAGTAGCCTGTATAAATCATCAATCCTGAACAGGATCAGTGTCCCTAAACCAATTAGCTCAGCAGATTTGTACCTGGAGAGAGAGCAACCTTTTAGTCCTCAGAGCCATTCACATCAAGGGATCCTTAAATACCTAGGTGGATTACCTGGGCAGGACCATTCCGAGCTCTCAGGAGTTTGTTTTCAGCCCTCGTATATTTTCAGGAGGCATGCAGAAGATGGGGAACCTCCAGGATACATCAGTTTGTGACACAACAGAATGCTCAACTAACTCTGTCTCTGTTGAGATTTCATGATCACAAGTCCGTGGACACAAATGTTCTGATCAGTCCCTGGGCAGTTGGTCTTCTCTATGCTTTTCCCCCTATACCTCTAATCCCAAGGGTACTAGCAAGATTGCAGTGGGAGTAGGTGGGCATAGTGTTAATTCTTCCTTTTTGGATAAGGAGACCGTTGTTTCCTTTACTAAGGCGTCTATAGGTGGAACAGGAATGAATTTTTCCATTATCCCCTTCCCCGCTAGCATTTCCTCATCTCCCCCCAGGGACTCTTGCTCGGTTAATACTATCGACTTGGAGGCTGGGAGAGAAGGATTCATGAACAAAGGTTTGTCGGGTTCTGTCTATAGTTCCTTGCAGGCTTGTAGAAGAAAATGTTGATTCTCAGAGGTTTAGTGTATAGAGAATCGTGATTTTATTAAAGACAAGGAGGCTAGCATTATGCATTACCTTTTATTAACCACTTCTGAGCAGCACCTTAAAAGCTTTCTAGAACAAAACATGAAGTCACAATAACCAGAACTCCAAACACTATATAAGCCATCAACATTCCAGACTCATCCTCTTTTGTTTCTGCCTCTTCCTTGACGTCTTCTTTCTTTTCCTTCCACTCCTACTGATCTTCTCTTAAATTCATTATCCATCTAAATCCAAAACAATATATTATGAGATTAAAAAATCATAAAGCAAACTAATCAATAGTTAACCGACCAATAAACCAAATTTTAAACATCTGAAAGTAAAATTAACCCTCTTCTCCACTCAAGGGTGGGAAGGAGGGATAATGCTAGCCTCCTTGTCTTTAATAAAATCACGATTCTCTATACACTAAACCTCTGAGAATCGACATTTTATGGCACGACAGGAGGCTAGCATTATGGCATGTTTAAAGTTCTTTAAAACTCCCTCTGAAACATGCTCCACAGGTCTGAAATAAAAATCTCGAAACACTCTATCATTTGACCAATCTGCTACTTTCATAATCTCACTCAAACTACCTCCTGCTCCATACACTTTTGAAGCCATTGCACCACGAATAGAATGAGCTGTAAATCTTTCTAAATTCACACCTGCTTCACGCATAGCTCCTTTCACCCATCTTGCAATTGTCGCTGCTGACACCGCTTTATAAGGTTTGACATACGAAATTAGCAGCTGATCCGTACCAGCACACCTGAACTCACTTACCTTCGCTTCATACTCTCTAACACACTACCTGAAATATCTAATGCTTTAACATCCGATATCCTCCTGAAAGATATCAAACATAATAATGCAGCCAATTTCCAAGATAGGTGTTTTACTGACAAAAACTTGTTATTTTGCCAACTTTCAAACAAATTGATAAGCAAACTGACGCCCCATAAATAATTATACCTAGTACCTGGTGGTTTCTTCAAACGAATACCCTTCATAATCCTGCAAATCAATTGTCCTCTACCTACTGACACACCCTCTACCAACGAATGACCAGCAGCAATAGCTGACCTATAACAGTTTATAGTCCTATAACTCAAACCTTTTTTTAATAAATCCGACAAAAAATTAGCAATTATCACTTCATCTGCCTCAACGGGATCCAAATCCCTCTCCACGCACCAGCGTAACCAAAGCTTCCAAGCACTTGTATATCTCTTCTTAGTTCCTTTTGCCCAAGATTCAGATAATAATTCCGAAGCCTCTCCTGATAAACTTGCGAATCTTTCAGATCTCCTGAAATGCTCCAAACTAGGAGGTTGAGCACCCATGACTCTACAAGAGGATGCTCTAACCCATCCACATTTCCTAGAAGTCCCTTCTCTGTTAACAGCAAAAAAGGATCTGCTATTGTCAATTCCATTACCGACGGGTACCAAGCCTGAGTTACCCAAAAAGGAGTCACCAACAGTAATCTGCATTTCTGTTTCCTCACTTGCATTAATACGCTCTGGATCATTGAAAATGGAGGGAAAGCATACCCTTTCATTCCCTTCCAATTCAGAGTGAAGGCATCCACTGCAAAAACACCTGGATCCGGTCTCCAACTCACATACATGTCCAACTGATTCGTTAAACGGGAAGCAAATAAGTCTACCTCCAAGGGACCCAATTCCTTCTCTAACTTCCAAAAAACCCTCTGATCCAACTTCCAATCGCTAAAATCTTTTAAATTCCTTGAATTCCAATCTGCTATCAAATTCTCCTTCCCTGGTAAGTATTGTGCTGTCACACTCACCTTCAATTCCAAGCAAAATTTCCAGAAATCTTTCGCCAACTCTGACAATTTCTTTGACCTGCTTCCTCCTAGTTTGTTTATGTAAGTAACCGCAGTCATATTGTCCATTTTCAATAAAATCGAACTTCCTTTCAGCTGACCCCTGAAACTTCGAATCGCCAACTCTCCTGCTTTCAATTCCAAACAATTTATGTGCTCCACTCTCTCGCATTCCTTCCATTTCACCCCTGTCTGCTGTTCTTTCCAATCTTGCGCCCCAACCTAGGTTGCTCGCATCCGTCTCCAACACAAAATCCGGACAAGTTCCAAAAATTGCCCATCCATTCCATGCCTCTAAATACTCTAGCCACCACACCAACTCTTCTCTTGCTTCCATATCTAACTTCACCTTGTCTCCATACCATAGTCCTTTGTTCAGAGCTACCTTCTTACTCTCTGTAAACCTCTGTAATGTAACGGTCCCGGGAATACTGCATGAATTGATGAAGACAAAAGCCCAGTCACTCTTGCTAACTGTTGTAAAGTCACCAAATCTTTTCTCATTAAGGACTTTACCTCTCTCTTCATCAAAGAAATCTTTCTCTCCGGCAACTCTACTTTCTTTTCCTCTGTGTCCACAACAAAACCTAGAAACTCCATTCTCTGTTCCCCTTTCAACTTTGACTTCTCCTGGTTCACTACAAATCCTAATCTTTCTAAAATGTCTTGAACCATCTTCACATTCTCTTCCAACCTCGTAATATCCTGATTCATCACCAAAATGTCATCCAAATAGATTATTAAACGAACTCCTCTTTCTCTTAAATAACCTACAACTGGCCTCAAAACCTTTGAAAAACACCATGGTGCAGACAATAGACCAAAAGGAAGACATTTGAACTGAAACAATTTGCCTCCCCATCTGAATTGTAGATAACGTTGGCTTTCCTTTGCTATAGCTATTGAAAAATAAGCATCCTTCAAATCTATCTTTGCCAACCAATCTCCTTCCATGAGAATGTCTCTTAACAGATGGATTCCCTCCATCTTGAAGTGTCTGTAAACTACAAAATAGTTCAACTCCCTTAAGTTTATTACGGGTCTCCAACCCTTGTCTTTCTTTTCCACTACAAAAAGGGTACTTACAAACCCTTTTTGCTCCTCGGATACCATAATTATTGCTTCCTTTTCTAACATCTCCTTTATTTCCAATTCTATGACCTTCTTTGTCTCTTTTTTAATAGTATCTCTCTTGGTTCTTTTCTCTGAAAAGGTTCTGTACCAAACTCTATCACATACCCTTTTATTGTCTCTAACACCCACATATCCTTCGTTAAATTCTCCCACTTTTATAAACCAACTCAATCTTCCTCCTGTATTTTTCCGGATAGAACCAGTTACACTCTTCATACTCACCTTGATGTCCTGCTTGTGTCCCTGCATGAGACCCAGTCCTTCCTCGAGCTCCCCTGCTCCTTGTTGCTCTACCCCGTTGTGGGTAGAAACTTCCTGAAAATGTTGTTCCATTTCCTCTAAAAATACCTCTTCCTTGGGAATATCATCCCTGATAGTAATGGCCCCTGACATAACTTCAGCCGAAAGATTGGCCCCGTCTTCTGGCCCTTCAATATAAATTTCCGTCACCAAACACTCTTCTCATAGAACTATGAGCCTTATCTAAAGCAGTGAAGGTCTGTACGTGTTTGCGCATCGACTTCACTAAACCTTCCCCAAATAGGAGTCCCTTTGATTCTTCACTAGACTCTTTCTTAGCGAAATCTCCTAACTTTGGGCTAACCCGCATTCGCGTTTCCAATTAAACAAATAGCCCTTTGGCTCCAGCCTCTCAACAAATTAATATCAATATCAGTTCCATTCAAATATGATTCCTCAACCATATCAAAAATTCTGGCAACAGGCCCTAGAATGTCCAACAATTTATCCTCACATTGTTTTAAGGATCTCTCTAAAACGTTTCTTGGGTCACGCCCCAATTTAAATAAGTAGGTGATGAGGTCTGGATCCAAATTAGGAGTCATGGTTTCCTTCACATCAATTACTGGCCGAGAACATTCTGCTCTCATGAGATTCCTCTCTGCTCTTTCTAATGGACGTCTAATCCAATGTTTAATATACTCTGCCACGTGATGCAAAGGCTACCATTCAGAGCTTCTTGGATGACGAATTTGTGTTGGTTTAAACAATTTTTCACCCAAAGGATCCTTTATGTCTTTAAATTCTGATTTTCCTGAGTTATTTAATTCTGAAAATTTATCTTCATCCTCATCATACCCTAAATCCAAAACATATTCATCCATTTCATCCTGATTTGACCAGGTTGGCATATCGCCTTTCCCTCTTGCAGGGTTCACCTGCCTCTCTTTTGTGCCGCTTTGGACAACTGAACTTGAAGCACCTGCTTTATTTTTATTTTCATTGCCTGTCAAAACGGTCATTTCACTATGTTTAGATTTTTTGTAACATTTTCCACCTGGTCCCCTTTTTTGAACTTCCTCTTCTTCAGATAAAGTCCAATACTCTTCATCCTCTACCTGCTCTAAACCTCTTTTCTTTTCCTTCATAACCTTCTCCATTGTTTGCTTAAATTTGTCTCCCAACTCCTTTTCTATTAATTTTCTAATTAACTCCTCCTGTCCTTCCTTCTACTGCAGCGTCTAAACTCGTAAATAGCTGCTGATCTTCTCCTCAGCTGTTCGTTGCTAGGCAACTTACTTTGCCTGCAACGTTTGCCGTCATGAGTTCCCTTAATAAAACCAACTCCCTTCGAGAGACGCGTAAACCGCGTTCTCTTGAAGAAAGAGACTTTCGTCACTCTTGGTGCGTGAGTTCACTAATTCCAGACGCCGCGAGCAGGAAAGAGAAGAGCCTGCCCACGCGCCTATTCCTGCCCGTTTGGATTCACTAATTGCAGAAGCTGTAAGCAGGTAAGAGAAAAAGCCTGCCCGCGCGCCTATTCCTGCCCGCTTGGAATCCACGAGCAGGATTCAAACAATGCCTGCTCGCGCTGAACCCAGCGTCCGCTTCGCTCATGTAAAATGTGAAAACCTGCATACGCGCATAACGGTCTTGTGAACACCGCGAGCAGAAACTAAAAAACAAGTCTGCTCGCGCCTCGTTCAACCGCTCAAAACCAACATTAACTAAATATGTAAAAAACCCTTCTAAAGATATACCGCTTAGCAATTACATTTATAACTAATAAATATCTCATACATCAAATACACATCTACATCATTCTCAAATACCCGAAAATTGGGTTTTCTCCACTCATACAGATAAAATGAAATAACATACTATAATTCCAAAAAATTACATTCCGAATTTCATTATAAACCCAATTCACTCAATAAAAAATACTTATCTCTTCTAAACTTAATCAAATCAAGTAAAGACAAGAGTATACTTATCTGCTCAGAAATAGCAAACAAAAGAGGATGAGCCTGGAATGTTCATGGCTTATATAGTGTTTGGAGTTCTGGTTATTGTGACTTCATGCTTTGTTCTAGAAAGCTTTTAAGGAGCTGCTCAGAAGTGGTTAATAAAAGGTTATGCATAATGCTAGCCTCCTGTCTTGCCATAAAATCCACTAACACAGCCTACGGTCATCATTGGGCCTCTTTAGATTCTTGGTGTATTCAGAGGGTCTTAGATCCTGTCTCTTCTCCACCAACTAATATATTACAGCTTCTTCTGGAGTGGTTTGAGAAAGGTTTATCTGTGTCTACTCGTTGACTACAGTGAGCTGCAGTTCTCACATTCATGTCCCTGTGTAATGACCTTTTTCCAGCTATAGAATTACTGTCAAAGCTTTTTAGGGGGTTTTAAATGTTGAGACCAAGAGTGCGCAGTTCTTTCCCTTCTTGGTATTTACATTTAGCCATTAGAAACATCATCACATAAATATCTTACATGCAAGATTTCTTTTCTAGTATCCACCACCACAGCTCGGCGCTTAGGTGAATTAGGGGCACTTGTTTGTAGATATCCTTACTTAAAGGTTTTTGAGGTCCATGTAGTTCTTTCTCTGGAACCAAAATGTTTGCCAAGGGTAAATTCCAAGCTTCACAAGGGTCCGGAAATTGTTCTCTCTGTTCTCACAACAGATAGTGAGAAAGTAGAACCTTTGATACATCTTTTGGATGTAGTAAGGGCTGTAAGAGTCTACCTGTATAGAGTTTCATATTTTCTCTTTGCAACTTCTAGCCTGTGAAAAGGGACGTGAAACCTTCCTGTTCCACACTAACAACTTTGATAAAGTCTGTTATATATGTGGCAGGGAGACCCTTGGTTCCATTAGGGCTCACTCCACTCGGGGTATGGCAGCCTCTTGGGCTGAATGGGCAGGTGCCTCAATTGAAGATGTTTGTAAAACAGGTACTTGGGCTTCTACCTCGACATTCAGTAAACATTATAGATTACATGTGGCCCTAAATCCTGAATTTGCATTTGGTTCTCAGGAAGCATTGGGTCCTTTGTCAAGTTAAGGTACTACTGCTTTGTTTTATGTTAGGTTATTATTGGGGTACCTTAAAAGTTGTGTCAGAGATTTGGGGTGGGTGTAGGCATCACCGCATTTGTTTTGTTTTCAGTGTTGTTGTTTGACTATGTGTTTAAAAATCAATAAATATATTTGCAAAAAATAAAGATGTGTCAGAAGAGCATATGAGGTGTGAGATGAATGAAAATAAATTCACGTCCATCTCTATTTCATGTCTTCTGGTCTATTTTTTGTGTAGCTGATGAAGGAGTATCTTGCTTGGGTAGACCTCAAAACGTAAGGAATGGGACAAAGATGAATATTGAGGAGGAAATATCTGGATTACTTAAAAGTAATCTTCATTATTCTGATTCTCCTTACTTGTCCCAGTATTTACTAGCCTCCCTCCCTCCCAGTTTTTCCTTCATCACCTCTAACTTGGGCTTGGTCAAGAACAGAAAGTTCTGGAGGAGGTGAAGGGTTTTATGGATAGAGTCTATCAGAATATAGGAGGGTAAAACAGCTTGGAAAGTGATGACAAAGGGGGTGAATGCATGCATTAACTCAAAGCTTTAAGTATTAGGACGAGAGAGAATCGGAGTAATGAAGATTATCGTTAAGCAATCTGGCCAATGCACATCAATAAAGATGGATTGTCTATTTGCACAAAGATATGGCCACTATCAATATCCGTTAGAGTTACCTTGTTCGCGTCCAGAATCATCCACGTAACGGAATTCTTCCAAGCTCTGAATGTTGAAGAGACCTTCCCTGCAGTGTTGGACAACCCTCTCCGACCCATTCTTCAAGAGATACTCCACCAATGTAAGTGACTTGTAGACATGGCGCCAATTTTTGCCCTGGTCATTCAGTCTCTGCCACAGAACGCTCATTATCTCAGAGAGGGCAGTGGCGTGGAACGTCAGGTCCGCGATCTCCAACATTAATGAGCCTGATGGACCCCAGGGGTCATTCGATGTGGCCTCTCGGACTTTCACAACTGGCAGTGAAAACTTGTTAACAAAATTCTTCACGCTTCTCCGGAACGACATTGATGAAAAGCTTGTTTCAACAGCTTTGAGGATTAAATGCAAAATATGCCTCTGGGAAGGTACGACTTTTAGCAACTTCCATCACTGTTTGATAATGTATTTCTGCAAATATATCAGAAAAAAACATGGCACATTATTTTGGTTAATAGAAAATAACAACTGACACCAAGCTACATCTCTAATTTCAAAAGTAAATATTCAAAAGGATGTGCTTGTTAGTTGATTCTCAAAGGTGGCAAGATATTTTGGCTAACAGAAAAACTAGTGACACTAAGCTACATCTCGTTAGTTAACTCGAAAATGGTTCAGCGGCACACTCAAAATCATATCACTTTAAATTTTGCTGCCATATACTTTTCTGCTATTCAACTAGTTTTGGAGCAGAAAGAATAGTTTCTTACCTGTAATCTCAGTTCTCTCTCAAGGAAAACTCAATTGAAATCATAAGTACTTAATAGTCCCGCTCATGTGAGGGGACCCTGGAGCACTTTTTCATAATATGTCTTCTTAAGTGTAGATGTTCGCCTTTCTTCAGGAAGGCTTGTAGAAACACTTAAGACAAGAACACTGTGCAGCCTATAAGGAAGGCTATAACGGCCAATTTCTTCAGATTTATTTATTTAAAAAGGGTAAGAATACCCATGTATATGTATATTAAAAGCCAAATACGTTGGTAGAATGCTTAAATCTCTTTCGCAAACCCTTTTATTTTTAAATAGAAAGATGAAGGAAAAAGGGGCAGTGTAGCCCTATAGGATGCCATTATGTGAATGTAAAAACAGCGCCAGTTCCTTTAAGGGCCACCAGTAGCCCATCATTCCCAGCAGGTGGTAGTTGCTTCAGTTCTTTTTGACGAGATGTGGCTGTATCAGATAGGTCCAATAATCGCCTCTGTCATCTCCACCGGGTAGGCGGGAGGGTTGCTTATGACTTCAACAGAGATTGCCCTGTGAGCAAACTGGGATTAAAGGTAAGAAACCATTGATTATTTCTCAGGGGATCTCCATTGATAGTCATAAGCACTAAATAGAATAGCAAGCCCATCCCCACCAAGAGCAGTGGAAAAGACAAAGGAACAACTAATCGACCAAATCAAGCAAATACATTTCTCAGGGAGACCTGTCCTAATTGAGCATATGTTCTAGCATCTGAATCCAAGCAATAAAGTTTGCTAAACGTGTGAACAGATCTCCATGTAGCCGCTTTACAGATTTCAGCTATAGAGACATTTCTCATTAAAGCAGCAGTAGCCGCTTTCCCTCTGGTGGAGTAAGGTTTAGGTCTATCATACAAAACCTTATTTGCCTTCAGGTAGCATAGTAGAATGCAAGATACTATCTATCGGGATATGGACTATTTGGACAGGGCTAGACCTGTATGGACCAGACCATAGTTTACAAACAATTGGTCCGACTTTTGGATATCTTTTGTCTTGTCCAGATAAAACTTTAAACTCACCTAACGTCTAGAGAATGGAGAGTCCTTTCAGCAGGTGTGGAAGGGTGCTGAAAGAAAATAGGCAAGGAAATGGTCTGATTGACGTGAATGTCTTAAACAACTTTAGTTAGGAATTTTGGGTGAGTCCTCATCACTACCTTATTGGAATGAAAAACTATATTGTTCATGAGAACACAATGCCTGGATTTTGCTAACTGTCGTATGAAGGCTTCGGGTCCCCGCTTCCATACACACAATGAGGTAAAGAGCCATAAGGATAGGTTCTAGTTAGGTTGTTTTATTGTTGTTACACAGGAGATTAACTAAGGTCCAAAGTAACACAGGTCCTCCTGGTTGGGCTTCTCCCGTCTTCACCAAGAGTACCGTCAGAAGAGGAGTGAAGGTGCTGTGGTCTTGCTTCTGCCGCCGTCACAAGACTCGCAATCGAAAGGGGGAAACCAAAGGAAAAAAAACAATACCGGGTCAGTTCAACAGAAGTGGGATGCCTCCTGGCAGTAGGAAAAGGGAGTGAGGGAAGAAGCACCTAAAACCCTGCACCGAGTGAGTCGTAGCGTGTCCTCCCTTTAAACGGATTCCCTCCCCTGCCCGTGCCCTGAAAACCCCTGGAGTTTCGCCCGTACCTTGTGGAGCCACCCTCCTCCAGGAGAATGGCGGGGCGAGGAGCAGTCTCGTTGGCCTCCTGGCTTGACGTCCGTCTCGGGGTTAGCGTCTTCGGCCAGCACCCTCTCCGGCTCGTCTGCTTCCTTTGGCTTCCACGTCTCTGGGTCTTCTCCGGGTGGGGAACTCGCTTCCGCTTTCGTCAGGTTTTCCTCTCCTCTTGTGGCGGGTGCGTCTTATCCGATAGGACGGCTGAGGGATACGTCATCAGCCCCGCCCCTTGAGGTCCGTCGGGAAGGATTCTGTTAAAGGGCTCCCGGCCAGCCTGTAGATGGGATGACAGGACGCCGGTAAAAGTCTCGGTGAGAAAACATGAGAGCTCAGTCCGGGATTCGTCATCGGGATCCTGACACATACCCCCCCTAGGATTTCCCCGATCGGGGGAAAGAGGGAAACGTGAGAGATAGTCAGCGTTGCCCTGCTCACTGCCTTTCCGGTGGAGAACTTCAAAGCGGAATGGTTGCAGCGCCAAGAACCAGCGAAGAACCCTGTCGTTACAGCCCTTGTTCCTATGCAACCAGGTGAGTGGGGCGTGGTCTGTGTACAGTGTAAAGGAGCATCCTTCTAGGTAATACCGTAGTTTTTCTATACTCCACTTCAGGGCCAGGCATTCCTTTTCTATCGTAGGATATGCTCGCTCTCTAGGGAAGAGTTTTCTACTTATGTAAAGTATAGGCTTTTCCAGCCCGTCACTGTCTAACTGAGAAAGGACAACCCCTATTCCTACCCCTGAGGCATCTGTCTGAAGTATAAAGGGGAGTTGAAAGTTCGGGGTGAGTAACACTGGGGAAGTGGCGAGTGTGGTTTTGAGGGTCTGGAAGGCGTGGAGTTCTTGTGCAGACGGGGACCTAAGGCGGGAGGGTGCAGTTGTCTTTTTAAGCAACTCCGTAAGAGGCGCAGCGATATCCGAGAAGAGGGGGATAAAGCGTCTGTAATAACCGACTAGACCAAGGAAAGCCCTCAACTCTTTTTTATTGGTAGGGAACGGAGTGTCTTGTGTAGCCCTAACTTTTTCGATTTGTGGTTCTATCAGCCCTCTTCCCAATACGTACCCCAGGTATTTTACCTTTTGAAAGGCGAATCTAGATTTCTTTGCATTGATATGCAGGTTGGCTCCCCGCAGTTCAGACAGGATGGCAGTAAGATGGGATTGATGCTCAGCCCAGGTTTTGCTGTACACGATATCATCAAGATATGCTGAGGAGTACCCCAGATGAGTTTTCAGGAGGGTATCCATGAGCCTCTGAAAGCTAGCGGGGGCACCATGGAGGCCAAAGGGCAGTACTGTGAAATGGAACAACCCGTCAGGGGTGGAAAACGCTGTTTTCTCTTGGTCCCCCGGATGTAACGGAATCTGTCAGTAGCCTTTGGTGAGGTCCATGGTGGAAATATAACGAGCCCCACCTAGGCGCTCGATTAGTTCGTCCACTCGTGGAAGGGGATACCCGTCCTGTTTTGATATACGGTTTACTGCCCTGAAATCAATACAGAATCGTGTACTGCCATCGGGTTTGGGGACTAGGACAATGGGTGAGCACCAATTGCTCTTTGAGGGCACTACGACTGCTAGGGCTAACATGTCTTCTACTTCTTTTCTTAGGGCTGCTCTGCGTGCTTCGGGTACCCGGTACGGTTTTTGTTTAACCCGACAACCTCAACAGTTGGTATGAAGTGGGTTGCCAAGGTGGTCCTACCGGGCCGATCCGAAAAGACGTCAGAGAAGGAACGTAGGAGATCCCTTATCTCCTCTTTTTCTGTGGCTCGTAACTCAGGGTTAAGGAGAGTGTTATCTACCGTGGTAGGGATTGGAGCAGCCAGTGATACTGTACAGGGTTTGTTAGGGGCTGGACCCAACCACTTCTTCAACAGGTTCACATGGTACATTTGTTTTTTTTTTAAAGACAGGCTTAGTAGGTAGGTGGTTTTTCCTATCTTCCTTAACACCTCATATGGTCCTTGCCACTCTTTCCTTAACTTATGGGTAGAGGAAGGGAGAAGGACCAAAACCCAATCCCCTGTTTGGAACTCTCTCCACTTCTTGCCCTTGTCATAGTGGTATCTTTGCTGGCCCTGAGCTTTTTCTAGATTGTCATGGGCAATCGTTCTCAGTTTGTGAAGTCTTGCCTTTACTTGATTGGCATAATCAAGTAGGGCTTGTGCTTCGGTTACACCCTGTTCTTCCCAGCTTTCCTTTGTGATTTCTAAAAGGGTGCGTGGTTTCCTACCAAACAAGAGTTCGAACGGGGAGACACCCAGACTGCTTTGGACCGTGCTGCGAATGACAAACAGAGCAAGAGGAAGGAGTTGGTCCCAGTTCCTTCCGTCCCCTGTTAACAGCTTTTTGAGGGTAAGCTTTAGGTTTCCATTGTACCTCTCTACGAGGCCGTCCGTTTGGGGGTGGTATACGGATGTTTTGATGTGTTTGATGTCTAACTGCTTACAGACCTCCTTCATCAGTCGGGATACGAATGGTGTACCCTGATCTGTGAGTATCTCACGGGGAAACCCCATCCTGGAAAATACTTCAATGAGCCTTTGAGCTATGGTCGTAGTGGTGGCAGTTCTGAGGGGAAAGGCCTCAGGATAGCGTGTGGCATAGTCTACGATCATAAGGACATATTGATAGCCGTTGGTGGACTTAGGGAGAGGACCTATAAGGTCCATACCTATTCTTTAGAAGGGGCGGCTGATAATGGGGAGGGGTTGGAGGGACATACGGGTTCCGTTTCTGACAGACGACACACTCCTGACAGTACTTCTTGATTTGGAGATATATACCTGGCCAGTAGAAATTACTTAGAATCGCCTGACTGGTTTTTTCCGCCCCACAGTGGCCTGCTAGGAGATGGGAATGGGTGAAAAACAACACCTGGTCTCGGAAACTAGCTGGAACCAGTAGCTGGGGTTCTGCTCCTTCTTTAGCTACCCGATAAAGCAGGCCGTTTTGTTCAATAAAACAAGGGTAGGTTTTTCTCGGGTCGTTTTGTGTCTCCTGTGCTCTCTGCCATGCATTGCTAAGAGTACTATCATTTAACTGAGTTACCCTGAAGTGTTTGTCCATAGCCCAAGGTTCAGAAGCCATCAGGTTGTCGTGAGGGCAAGGTACTGAGGAAGAGACTTCCAGAGCTTTGGTTAAGAGTGAGGGAAAACAAGGATTATCAACCCCTATGATGAGCGGTTCGGGAAGAAAGGGAGGAACCCCTACGTTGACCGTAGTCTCTAGGCCTGTCTTGGTTTGTATGGTTAACCGGGCAACAGGATACTCCCTAACGTCCCCATGCACACAACGTATGTTGACTGTCTCCCCGGGCAAGATCCGGGAGGCAGGGACTATGTCTTCCCGGGCTACCGAGTGTTTACATCCTGAATCAAGGAGGGCTGTTACTTCTTGTTGGTTTACTGTAACACTCACGTAGTAGATATGTCCCGTCTCTTGGGCATAGAGGACGCTCCGAGGAGCGTAGCTAACGTCCATGGGTTCTTCTTCGTTTTTGTCCCTTTTCTTCCGGCAAAATCGAGCTATATGGCCCCACTCGCCACACTCGAAGCACTGTGGACTAGATATACTCAAATGGTCGGGCCTTGCGGGTCGTGGTCTGAAAGATTCCAGGGTGGGTTTGATGGGCCTTCTCTCGGTTTTAGATGGCGGGGGCCCCTTTTGCGGCTTCTCTGGCTCTCTGGTCGAAGTACGGTTTTGTGCTCGGGTAAAGGAGGTAGCCATTTCGACAGCGTGCTCCAAAGTCAGACCGGCATGCTGACGAAGCCATCTCTGGGTTCCATAGGGCAGAGCTTCTAGGTACTGTTCCAGATAGATCTTGTTTATGACCTCCTCCATACCCGTCTCCAGTGGCTTAAGCCACCTGTCAGCGGCGTCCTTTATTTTATAGAATAGAGTCTTTGGGGTGTCTCCGGGTAGTCCCCGCTCCTGTCGGAATTTGAGGCGATGGGTCTCATCGTCCACCCCAAGGCGATCCAGTATGTTTTGCTTGACTATTCCGTATACTGCAGTGCCATCCCTGTTAACTACCTGGTATGCAGCTTGCGCTTCAGCAGTGAGCAAAGGAGCCAAGTAGAAGGGCCAGCGATCTGTTGGCCACCCACTGGCCCTTGCGGCTCTTTCAAAATTCAAGAAGAACGACACAGGGTCTTCTCCGGGGACGTATTTCTGTAACGGGACCACGGTACCCGGAGGAGCAGGGCCTCTCCCTTGCCCAAGACCCATGATAAGGTGACTTTGTCCCTCCGCTAGTTTAGTCATGTTGTTGGCCTGTGTCTGAATGGCTGCCGAAAATACAGCCCGGTCTGCCTCTGCTTGGTTCGTACTCCTCTCTATGGCCCATTCCAACTTAGCTTGTCCCTCCTTTAGCTGGTAAACGAGGTTCTCCATCATGTATCGATGGTATTATGCCCGCATTCTCCACCACTTTGTCGTATGAAGGCTTCGGGTCCCCGCTTCCATACACACAATGAGGTAAAGAGCCTTAAGGATAGGTTCTAGTTAGGTTGTTTTATTGTTGTTACACAGGAGATTAACTAAGGTCCAAAGTAACACAGGTCCTCCTGGTTGGGCTTCTCCCTTCTTCACCAAGTGTACCGTCAGAAGAGGAGTGAAGGTGCTGTGGTCTTGCTTCTGCCGCCGTCACAAGACTCGCAATCGAAGGGGGGAAACCAAACAAAAAAAAACAATACCGGGTCAGTTCAACAGAAGTGGGATGCCTCCTGGCAGTAGGAAAAGGGAGTGAGGGAAGAAGCACTTAAAACCCCGCACCGAGTGAGTCGTAGCGTGTCCTCCCTTTAAACGGATTCCCTCCCCTGCCCGTGCCCTGAAAACCCCTGGAGTTTCGCCCGTACCTTGTGGAGCCACCCTCCTCCAGGAGAGTGGCGGGGCGAGGAGCAGTCTCGTTGGCCTCCTGGCTTGACGTCCGTCTCGGGGTTAGCGTCTTCGGCCAGCACCCTCTCCGGCTAGTCTGCTTCCTTTGGCTTCCACGTCTCTGGGTCTTCTCCGGGTGGGGAAGTCGCTTCCGCCAGGTTTTCCTCTCTTGTGGCGGCGTGCGTCTTATCCGATAGGACGGCTGAGGGATACGTCATCAGCCCCGCCCCTTGAGGTCCGTCGGGAAGGATTCTGTTAAAGGGCTCCCGGCCAGCCTTAGATGGGATGACAGGACGCCGGTAAAAGTCTCGGTTGGGAAACATGGGAGCTCAGTCCGGGATTCGTCATCGGGATCCTGACACTAACCCTACATGCTGATGTGATCGCTATGAGGAAAGCAGTTTTCCAAGAGAGATGTTGCAAGGATGATTTGTGAATGGGCTCGAAAGGGGCCTGCATGAGGGGGGAAAGGACTATATTGAGCTCCCAGGCAGAGGATGGTCGCCTTATGGGACAAAAGAACAAGCTACTTACCTTCGGTAACGCATTATCTGGTAGAGACTCTATCTAGCTGCAGATTCCTTACCTTTAAATTTCCCAGGCGTCAGGCTGGATCCGGAAACTTTTGCTGAGCAATACCCCTTGCCTGCAGCATTGGGTGGCTTCATTCGGCTTCGCGTGACGTCGGCGTCGGTAGCGTCAGTTATGATGTTGCGGTGCCTATATAGGCACCACCCAGGCGCACGGACGTCAGTACTTTTCGTACTTTCCATGCCAGAAGTGCAGAGCCACGAAGTAACTGACGTAGTTGTGTGCAAAACTAGGGCCCTGAAAAGGGGAACTACCCTAACCCTACAATATCAGTCTGTAAGGCGGAGAGGCTTGGGTGGGGCTTTAAGGAATCTGCAGCTAGATAGAGTCTCTGCCAGCTAATGCTTTATCGAAAGGTAAGTAACTTGCTCATCTGATAGAGACTTCTAGCTGCAGATTCCTTACCTTTGAATCAGATACCCGAGCCATACCATCCCGGCGGTGGGTTGCGGACTCACACCCTAGACTAAGAAGTCTTGCAGGACTGAACGCGCAAAATGTCTGTCCCTGCGCACCCTACGATCAAGACAGTAATGTTTTGCGAACGTGTGCAAAGAAGCCCACGTCGCTGCCTGGGACACCCGAGCCGTGGCCGTAGTCGCAGCCTTCCCCTGGTGGAATGGGCCCTTAATCCCTCAGGGGGCTGCTTCTTCGCCAAGGTATAACAGATTTTGATGCAGAGAACGACCCAGCGATAGATGGTCCTTTTCTGCACTGCCCTTCCCTTCTTTGCTCCCATATACCCCACAAAGAGTTGGTCGTCCACCCGGAACTGTTTAGTGCGGTCAAGGTAGAACGACAACGCTCTTTTTGGGTCCAGACGGTGGAGACGCTCCTTCTCCTTAGAGGGATTGGGGTAGCAAAGAAGGTGGGTAAAGTGATGGACTGACCCAGATGGAAAGGGGTCACAACCTTTGGCAAAAAAGATGCTGTGGTGCAAAGCATCACCTTGTCCGGAAAGGACATAAGATAAGGAGGCGAGCTGGATAACGCCTGTAACTCACTCACCCTCCGGGCCGATGTAATCGCCACTAAGAAGGCTGTTTTGATGGTCAACAGCCGGAGGGGACAATTGTGCAAAGGCTCAAAGGGAGCGCACATCAGGTATGTGAGGACCAAATTAAGGTCCCACTGCGGAATAATAAAGGGTGTGGGTGGAAATAAGTGAGCCAGCCCTTTCAGAAATCTATTTACAATAGGAGACTTGAAGAGAGAAGTCTGGTCTGGCAGCCGCAAAAAAGCAGACAGAGCAGAAAGGTAACCCTTGAGAGTTCCCATGGCCGAGTCCTGCTGGGCAAGGGTTAGAATGAATAAAAGGACAGTAGAAAGAGGAGCAGAAAGAGGGTCAATGGACCTTTCTGTACAGTATAATACAAATTTCTGCCAACGGCAGGCGTATACCGTCTTAGTGGAGGGCCGCCTGACCACCAGAATAACATTACATACTTTGGGAGGAAGGTCAAAAGCTATCAACTTCCACCGCTAAATCTCCGCGCATGGAGGCGCAGAGTTGACAGGTTCGGGTAGAGAACCCTCCCCTGCTGCTGCGACAGAAGATCCTCCCGAAGGGGCAGCCCATACTCAGAAGCGCTGGATACCAGACTCTTCTTGCCCAGTCCGGAGCCACAAGAATGACTTGGGCCTGGTCGCTCCTGATCTTCTTCAGAACCCTGGGTAGGAGTGGTATGGGCGGAAAGGCGTACAACGGCCTAAGCTCCACTCTCGACGAAAAGCGTCGCCAAGCGATAGCCGCCTTGGAAACTCCAACGCGTAGTACTGCTGACACTGTGCGTTCTCTTCGGAGGCAAACAAAACTAACCAAGGTTCTCTCAACTGCTGAAAAAGACCTTGTGCCACCTCCGACTGGAGACGCCATTCTTGATCTGCTAGGCATCGATGTCAGAGTTTGTCCACCCTGGTGTTCAGAGAACCTGCCAGGTGTTGAACCACCAGGGTTACGCCCTGCTGTTCCAGCCATGTCCAGAGACGCTGGGCCTCCCGACAAAGGGTCCACGACCCCACCCCGCCCTGCTTGTTGCAGTACCACATGGCGGTGGTGTTTTCCGTGAACACCTGCACTAGCTTCCCCTTGACAGAGGGAAGAAATGCTTTCAATGCCTACCAAATCGCTCGGAGCTCCAATAAATTTATGTGAAGCTCCAACACCCCCGGAGACCAGTGTCCCCTGATCTCCACCTCTCCCAGATGGCCACCCCATTCCAGAATTGATGCATCTGTCACAACTGTGAGATCTGGTTGGGGAAGGGAGAGGCGTCTGCCATTGACCCATTCGCGGTTTGTTAACCACCACTGCAGATCTTTCGCAGTTCCTTCCAAAATCTGAACCATGTCAGGGAGATTTCCCCGATCCTGTGCCCAACTTCAAGTCCCACTGCAGAGCCCGCATACGCCATATTGCATGTCTTACCAACAGGATGCAGGAGGCCATGAGACCCAACAGCCTCAGAGTCAGTCTCACCAAAATCCAGGATAGAGGCTGAAATATCGGAATCATAGCCTGAATATCCTGGATTCGCTGCTCGGGAGGATAAGCCCGAAACTGCACTGTGTCCAGAACAGCTCCGATGAAAGGGAGCGTCTGAAAAGGAGTCAGGTGCGACTTCGGCACGTTTATAAAGAACCCCATCGAATGCAGGAGGTTCGCCAAAGTCTGAAGGTGGGAGACGACTGCCTGGGACGAGGACGCCTTCAACAGCCAGTCGTCGAGGTGGGGAAGACATAACCTGCGCAGATGTGCTGCGACCACCGCCATCACCTTGGTGAACACCCAAGGGGCACTGGTAAGGCTGAAGGGGAGCACAGTAAACTGAAAGTGCTCGCGGCCTACCTGGAACTGCAGGTAACGCCTGTGTCCCAGCAGGATGGGAATATGAAAATACGCATCCTGCAGGTCAACGCCACCATCCAGTCTTCTTCGTCTAGGGCAGACAAGACCTGTGCCAGAGTGAGCATTTTGAATTTCTCCTTCTTGAGGAAGAGATTGACGGTCTGAAGATCTAAAATGGGCCGTAGTCCCTTGTTCTTCTTCAGAATCAGGAAGTAGCGGGAATAACAGCCACTGCCTACTTCTGAAACTGGGACCCTTTCTATAGCTCCCTTGGCCAAGAGTGCCGTAACTTCCTCTTGGAGCAATTTTAAATGATCCTCCTTCAGCCGTTCTTGACTTGGCAGAATAGTAGGAGGAAAAGAAAGGAAAGGTAGAGAATAGCCCTCCTGAACGATCTGCAAGACCCACTTGTCCGATGGTATGGATCTCCAGTGGGGGAGATGATGAATTCTCCCACCAATTGGAGTAGTGTGGTCCTGCAGAGTCAGCCTAGGAGTGCTTGGAGGCTGCGGCTGCTGGGGGCAGTGTGGTAGAAGACTTCTGGCATCCATTCCGAGATCGGAATGCACCGCGTGCACGTCCACGCACGGCTTGGGCAGTCTGTGCGGGACGGTGGCTGGGACAGGGCTGACGCGGCTGGAAACCCCTTCCGTTGCCACGATAGGGGCGAAAGGAAGACTGGCCATGAGGAGTGGAGGAAAGGCCCAAGGATATGGCCGTAGCACGAGAGTCCTTGAACCTGACCAGGGCCAAGTCTGCCTTTTCCCCAAAAAGGCGGGTTACATCAAAGGGCATGTCCATCAAATTGGCTTGGACATCGCCCGAGAAGCCAGTAGTACGAAGCCAGGTGTGGTTCTCAGGGCCACCATTGTTGAAATCGATCTGCCCAGCGAATCGGTCGTATCTAACCCACACCGTATGGCAATTTTTGTGACGCATCCTTCCTGTTCTTGACAGCTTGGGAGAGCACAGCCCGGGACTTGTGGCAGCACTTGCGCAACCGTCTCCGAAAGGGAATGGGAGAAACGGCCCAATAAGCACGCGGTATTCACCGACCGCAATGCCAGGCTGGAGGAAGAGAACATCTTCTTCCCAAGTGAATCCAGCCTCTTGGATTCCCTATCCGGAGGGGCAGAAGGGAATGCGTCTTGGGACATAGAGGCCTGCACCACCAAACTCTCTGGGGTGGGGTGTTGGCTGAGGAACTTTGGGTCGCCCGGAGCTGGGCGATGGCAGCGTGCAATCGTCCTATTCACAGGAGCCCCTGTACTATGTTTGGACCAAGTTCCTAGAAGGACGTCCGTAAGTGCCTCATGAAAGGGTAACAGGGGTTCAGAAGTGGAAGCCCCAGGTTGAAGCACCTCAGTCAGGAGATTAGTCCTGACCTGCACTGAGGGCAGCTCTAGTCCGAGGACCTCGGCTGCCTTCTTTACCACCATTTCCAGCAACACACGCAGAGTGGGCTGAGGACGCTTCACTCGTCCTCGGCCCACTCGTCATTCCCAGGATTTTTGACCTCGGTCCACGACTAATTCCGGCTTTCTGCCCGGTGGACAAACTCTACCCCGGCCCGTAAGTGCTACGGCCGCGACCTCTAGAAATTGGTTCTCCCCTACAGATCTTCAATTACCGGGATCTCGGGGACCTTTCCAATTGATTGGCTTCCCTCACCCTTGCGACCTCCAGCCCCTCTGCTATCTCTCGCCGGGCTAATTGTTATGCATACAGATGTGAATCACGACGATTTGACTAGTCCTGATGGACAATCACCCACTGTTCCCTTTCTCTCCGGACCCTTACGACAACCCCACATGAATTCTCTTCTTCGGACTCAGCACTACCTTGAAATCGAGTGACCTTTTGTCCTGATGATGACCTGAAATTGATCAGGTTGAAACGCCGTCGACTACCCAGCACAGGACTTTGGCGCTGTTGTGGTCAATTTATGTCACCCAATTGACAAATACTGATTTTATTTTATATTTGTATCTTTGACCACGTTATTATTTATTGCTATTGCGCCAATCACGCTGTGTCTTTCACCCTTGTGTCACTGCGCCGTCCACTGTCACTTGCACGTTCAGTGCACACTTGTATGGTATGGTCACTGTTTATTTAATTATATGGTAGTGCTGATATAACTACGTATAAATATAAAATCCTTGTTCCTTTCACCATTTCTGTTGTGGTCTCCCTTTGTTCACCCCCTTGCGATACATACAATCATTTTGAATTGCCTTTTTTGAATGTTTTCCAGTTGAGACATTGTTGTTTTGGTACATTCTTTACCACCATGGCATAGGACGCTCCCTCCGCCGTAGCCATCATAGGTGGAGAGAGCATGCCAGTATCTGGGGAAGTATCCAGACCACTGGCCTCCCCAAGTTCCCCATACCAGTCCAAATTCTCCTCAGAGACATCCTGATTCTCAACAGGGTCTCCAGACCCCTCCCATTCCTCTCCTGAGCCTAGCACGTCTTCAAAGTGCTCAGGCGACAACATAGAACCTCTGGGTTCTGTCGACGTTGGAATCTGTGTCGATCGACGCCATTCCGGCTTCGTGTCATTGGGGATGAGGATGGGACTTGCACCACGGACCGGCATCGGCGATGTTGCAAGCACCGACTTTGGGTTCGACGCCGGGAAGGTTGCGTTGGCACGACTGGCGTTGAATCGGATCCCTGAGGCCCCACCGGCGTCGTGGCCAATGGGGCCTCTTCTGACCCCGCGGGGCCCGAAGGCTCACCAGCGGGGTCGTTCTGCTCAAATACTCGGTGCATGGCCTCGTAAAGCTATTTAATTTGAGTGGGAGTCGCTCCGATTCCCGGAAAGGGGGAGAGGCGCGAATTCGACTCTGGCTCCGCGGAACAGGGCCTAGAGTGTCGGTGCTCCTTACCTCTCTCGACGACGGATGCCAGTTGAGGTGAAGATGAAGTCCGTTTGGACTTCTTCTTCTTCTTGTGCCTCTTCCCCAAGTGCCCCGAGGACCTCGAATGGGAGGAAGAGGACTTTGGGCTCCGGGAGCTGTCCCGCGACCTCCTCTTCTTCGAACGGAATCGTGACCTCCTCTGAGTCTCACTTGACGGTGTGGGCTGCAGAGCCGCGAGTAACTTCATCGCTCGCTCCCTCATGGTCTTCGGAGCCATCGCCCGACAGTCCGAACACAACTTCGTGTCGTGGTCGCGCTCGCGACACCAAAGACATACGCCGTGGGGATCGGTAACCGACATCATGCGGGAACAAGTCCCACATGGTTTGAAACCTGTCTTCCTCGAAGACATCCCTCATGCACGAAGTCAGAATCCAAAAATTTCGACAAAAGTCGAGAAAAAGCCTGCCAAAAAGCGGCAGGTCAGAAGGCAAAAAGTTTGGGGGTAACCCCATGTTGGAAAATAGGATCTTTCTTTTATGGCTACCCCCACTTTTTGCCTAGTGTCAGTATGTTTTGACTGTAGTTTGCTGAGTTCCTGCTAATCAGGACCCCAGCACCTATGGCTCCCTCCCAAAATGGCTTTGGTAAGTACTTTGGTACCTCCACAATTGGCTACCAGTGTACCCTTACAAGTCCGTAGTATATGGTATGAGGTACCTAGGGCGTAGGTACACCAGGGATCTCCTATGGGCTGCAGCATGTATTGTGCCACCCATGGGAGTCCACTTAAACTGTGACTAGAGGCCTGCCATTGCAGCCTGTGTGAGATGGTGCTTGCACCTCTTACGACAGATATAAGTTTCCTTATATCTGAGGTCACTGCACTTAAAACCTAGAAGTCACCCCTATGGTAGGCGCTTCAGTCCTAAGGGCAGGGTGCTTGGTTATAAGTGTGAGGGTGCCCCTGCATGAGCAGGACACCCCTACAAACCCCAGAGTCGATTCTCCAGGCTTTGTAAGTACGTTCAGCCATTTTAAGACATATAGTGGACGTCAGTCATTACGAGATGTCTAACTATATAATGGCTGCGCCGAACCTGGTCATGTTTGGTATCAAACATGGTGGAATTGTACCGCAACACCAATTCCGGTGTTGGAGGTATGATCCCATGTACTGGGGAGCTCCTTAGAGGAGCTCCCCAGTACATGGGACTCCCGATTTCAGCCTTTCAGGGTCTGCCAGCAAGCTAGTGCTCCCGCCGACCACAGACACTGTTCTGCCCTCCTGCTGCTGAGCTGAGCTCGAGCAGGGAAAGGTAGAACAATAGGTTTCTTATCACAGAGAGGTGTGACCACCTCCCAGACAGGACTTCATTGGGCTGGGGTGGGGGCGATTTCCAGCACCACCAGACTTTATCAAAGGGCACATAAAACTACTGTAGAAATACTATTTCATTCATTTGGCGCCCTCCTGGCATACACCTGTTTGACCCAGTTCAGGAACCCTTGGTTCCCACTCTGGCGTGAAACTGGACAAAGGACAGGGGAGCATCCTCCCCTCTGTCCAGCCCCTCAAGTGGCAGGGACCCCTGAATTGTTCCAACCCTTTCCTTGGGTATTTAAGGGCTCCCCCGTGGGTGAGTCCTCAGATTAGTCGTGGAACAAGACTCACCTCTGAAAACTCTTCGACCATCTGGACACTTGGACTTCGCCTGGAACTAAGACTGCATCAAGGAAGACTCCTGCTGCTCCTGGTTTTGCTGTTCTGCAAGTATTCCACCTCACCTGTGTCTGTGCTTTTCTCAGGCTCTCCAGGGACCTTTGGGCATCAAGGACATCCGAAGTAATCTCCCTTGGCGTGAAGGAGTCACTCCCCTGCATCTGCAGGCACCATATCAAAGCTGACCAGTCTGCTGTTCCTGTCGTCCCACGGACTTCCTGAGGCTCAGCAATACAGGCGGTGGTTCTGTGCTTTCCTCGAGGCATGACCTGTCTTCTCCTGAAATTTGGAGGACAGTATCCCTCATCGGAGCACCTGGGACCAAACCCCTGTTCACCGCTTCAACTTCCCGTTGCCAAGCTTGTTAGCTCTGCACTGCAGAGATCTTCGGGTTACAAGAAGCTCCAGCACCTCATCCCTCAAAGAACAGCGTCCTTCCTGCATCCCTTGCATTGTGAGCCTACATCTTTGGTGAGCTGGCAGTGGTCCTTTTGCGACTCCTGTGCCTTTCGCTTGTGGGTCCTCTCGAGGGTCTTCTTCTGCTTTGGTTGGCTCCCCTACTTTCTTGGGGTCTGCTCTGATTCTCCTGCATGTGGTGAGTCACTTGGACCTTGCTGATCCCAACAATTGCATATTTTCGTCTTCCACGCCAGTTGTGGCTATCAAGGCTTGTTGTTGCTCCTGCCTTACACCGACCACCTAGATACCGACATCCAATGTGGAACAGCCTGTGTACTGCTCCTGGTCTTCCACTCCGTCATCGGGTCCCCACAGCTGCAGCGACTAGGTCCTCGTGAACTCTTATGAACTTCCTGCCAAGGGTGGGCATTGTGCGTCCATGCCTCCTAGTCACCTCCAAGTGGCATGGACTCTGTCCCCTTGGATTCCACCGGACAGCTTCACAGATTTCTCCAGAGGCACTTCTTCCCGAGTCGCCCATTGTCATCTACGAGAGGTTCTGACGTCACTTCACCCCTATGCACTCGGCTTCCCTGGTGTAGGTAACCTGGTTCCTTGGGCATCTATGGATGGGGTGGCTCTTCAACCTTCCGTCCTCCAAAGGGTTTCTTTGGGGTCCTCTGCGAAGGGCCGTTTTTCTTTAAAACTGCAACTTCTCTATTGACTTCCATTGAACACGCAGCTGTGTTCCCACTCTGCACACAGCCTCCTTGGGGTTCCTGGGTACTTAACTTGGGTGGTGCCTGGTTCTCCAAGCTCTTCAAAGTCCTTTGGTCCAAGTCCCATTCTTCTTTGCAGTTCGCATTGCACTTATTTAGTATATGGTTTGGTCTCCCACTGGAGACCAGTATATATTTGTGCTACTTACTTGATTTATTTTAAGTATTCTTGTGTATTGTTGATATCTCCGGATAGGGGATATATCAAGTGATAGTTATTGTGTTATGTTAATAAATAGACTTATTTTTCATAAACACTGTGTGGCTCTTTCTCATCTAATCTATACTCTTGATAAAAGAAGCTGCTTTACACTCCTTCAAGATAAGCCTGAAGGCTGCTCTCCACAGCCACCTCTTTGAGAGCTGTTAAGGTTATCAAAGACCACTAAAATCACCATAAGGGTTGGCTGGATTAGTGCAAGCTGCATCACCCCTTTAAGTGTGCACCATATACTAAGCTAGCCTCCTACATTGGTGTGCAGCAGTTGTATTAAAGCCTGCACTGTTTTACCACTTAATCAGGTGAAGGTTACATGAGAAACCATCACTAGCTTGGTACATATAAATACTTTTATCAAATTTTTTTTTTCTTTCTTCAATTAAGTCTTTATTTTGATCGTGCTGATCATAAAAGACACAATAAATATATAATATCACGAAAAATATATACATTGTCGCCAATACTTAGCAATAAACAATTCATAAAAATGTTGACAATACATGATAAAAACAAACAAGTTAATATTTGATAAAAAAAACTTGAACAGTTTTAGAAAGTTTAAAACCAGTACTATCCTTTGGCAGTGATTTGTGTGGCTTGCCTTTCATTACGTCTAAGTTCTAAAACCGTTTGGAACTAGTCACACTGTATGCTAGAGTCCCGGTACAGGCAATAAATTGTAAGGCATAACAAAGCGACAAATACAGGATGGAGATAAAAAATGATCGCTGTCACCAGCTACTTGCTTTCAGTCTTGTGTCGGATTCTCCACACCCAACCTAAAAATTTTGCTAGGGCAATCACAATGGCCTCCTGAGTGCTTGATTTCAGTATTCGTAATGCGGTGGCACTCGACCTGGTGCCCATATTGGAGCAAATTGGTTTAAGCCATTTGCTCCGTGGAGAGCTATATGCTGGACATACAAATAAAATGTGATATATTGTCTCATCCACGTTTTGACAAAGTGAACATTTACTATCCAGGGTGTTGTGCCAGGTTTTGGTGAAATGTTTGATCGGTAGTGTACCTATCCGAAACTGGAAGAAAGGTTTTCTGTCAATGGGCTTTGTTATGAAGTCCCAAAAGTCTTCATACATTGGTTCAGACTTGTGCCCCAGGAAGATACTGGTCAGTGGTGAAGTGTTAGAAGAACACAAGTTACCAGCTCTGATCATTGCCCAGTATGCTTCTTTAAAAGCTTTTTGGAGGGAAACAAGTTATTTGCCGGATCTTCCCACAAATGTCTCATACCCATGTTCACTAAGGAGCTTTTCACCCTCTGCAACCAGCTAATCTTATGAGAGGTGTCAGCATCTCTAACATCTTTGAGCGCTTGGGCATAATGAGCTAACTCCGGGGTGGACCATAGTCTTCTCCAGTAGGCTAATGGTCTAAATCTAGCAACCTCTGCCAATGTGTTACACCCTAAATCAAAGTATAGGGGTGTGAGTGGTGCGCTTTGGGGGAGACCAATTAGACCTCTCACAAATCTGTTTTGAGCCAGGGCTAGTGGGGACAGGTTCTCAAATCCCCAGAGTTCCGCACCGTAGAGGATAGAAGCCATAACCTTGGTATTATATATCTTAAGTACAGGGCCAACCGGCTTAGTCTGGGAGAGCCTATGTTCTTTCAGAAGTTCTCCTGCCAGCTGGGAGTGCTTAAGTGCCATTAAATCTATCTGGGGTTTCCAGTCTAGTTTACGGCCTAGAGTTATTCCAAGGTAGGTGAATATGTCCGTTTGTTCCAGTGGCTCCTTATTCATAACAACTCTTGCTTTAATTGCTTTATGTTTGTGCAGAACCATAAATTTAGTTTTGTCCACATTTACCACTTACTCGTGTACTTTGCAGAATGACTCAAAACGACTTAATGCTCGCTGCAACCCAACTTGAGTTTTTGATAAAATTAGGGTATCATCAGCGAACATAAGTATTGGGACCTTTATGCCTGCAACAGAAGGAGCATTGGTAGAGTGCGATAAAAAATAATTAACCACCCCGTTTATAAACAATGAGAACAGGGTGGGAGCCAAAACGCACCCTTGGCGTACCCCTTTTGAGATTGGAAACCTGGGGGTGATGTTTCCTTGTGATCCCCAGCGGACCTGTGCATAGTTAGATTCGTGCAATTTAACTACAAGCTGTAAGAGCTCCAATGGTAGCCCTAAATCTTTCAAAACGGCCCAGAGCTTATTTCTCGGGACCGTGTCGAATGCAGCTTTGAGATCTACAAAGGCAGCATAGATAGTGCCACCCACTAATAGTACAACACGCCAGTAGATTGCAATAAAATAAAAGACTTGGTCGATTGTACTTACGAGGGCCCTGAAGCCTGCCTGGAATGGGGATAGTATATTATTCTCTGCTATCCAGATCTGGATTCTGTTCAGCACTAGCCTGGCCATGATCTTTTGGGTAGAGTCAATTAAACTGATTGGTCTATAATTGCTAGGGCTGGAACGATCCCCCTTTTTATAAATGGGTAGTATTTCGGCTCCTCGCCAAGAGTCAGGAATGGAAGCTCCACTGGCTATCGAATTGGCGAGTATCTGGATATACTGAAGCCAATTGTCTTTATCAAATAAAAACAAGTCCGCCGGGATGCAGTCAGGGCCGGGGGCCCTACCGTTTGGCGCTGAGTTCATGGCGGCTTCCACTTCACTTATAGTAAAAATTGCTGTCACATCTATGTTAGGCACTTGAAATGGAGAGACGTTCTCACCAACTGCAAATTGGTCCTCAAAAAAAGAGACCCACTGATCAGGCGCTATGTGGTTTTGGGGTATATGGCCCGAACCTCCTCTGCCCCACTTTACCAGCTGCCAAAATGATTGCATGTTTTTCATTTTGCTAGCCTGTAAAAGTTCTAGCCACCGTAGTTCATCCCATTCCTTTTTTGCTGCTGTTTGTGTAGATTTATACTTTTTGCGTGCTGTTTTAATTTTGCCCATGTCCTTGGTTTTGATTGCCCGGGATAATTGCTTGTATGCTTCCTTGCAGGCCTTGTTGTACCAATGGTCGTGTTTAAAGGGGGGCCTATTGATTGTTTTGTGTGGTTTGACAAAGAAATACCTAATCTTGTCAAACATGGCCTCATGGACTTGGGTAATGTTGGAATTAATTTCACCCTGGTTGTTGAGTTTGTGTAGACCATCTAGTAGTGTACTCGCCACCACTTCCTTCATTTTCACAAGGGAACTTTCATTTTCAACAATCCTTGACCATTTGACCCGCCTCATGTCGTTACTTATAATAGCATCGGCAGTCTCACTTTCGTTGGCTATGGGCAAGGATGTTGAGTGGCCAGATACCTTAAGTTTTAACAACAATGGGTTATGGTCGCTTTAGTTCCTCACACAAACCTCCATATCAACAAGAGATGACCAGTTCTCTATATTAATGAGAATGTAGTCAATACGACTGCTTCTCAGACCATTACTGTATGTGTGGGATCCTAGGCGATCAGAGGGTGTTCTACCATTCACTGCCCTGACTCCCCTTTCTAGGCTTAATGCTTTGAGTTGGAGCACTGCCTCTGTCCATTTTTTAATCGGTGGTATCTCCAGTAGGGGAATACCCCATTGGGCATCTTCATCTGCACTAAGGTTGCTATCCTCATTATCTAGAGGCTCAAATGTGGTATTGAAGTCGCCTACTATAACTAAGTTATAACCTTCACTCATTGTGTCATTGTGTCTAAAAAACTGCTGAGTTCAGAGATTGTCTTAGATGATCTTCCTCCCACCATACCCCTGACGTACACATTAACGACAAGTAGGTTAGGGGGATATTTGGGCTGGATGAGTATTGCCATAATATCAAGGTTATCGATTACCATTTCATCGATCTTATAGGAGGAGCTCTGCCTTACCCAGATTGTTAACCCTCCTGAGGGTCTGCCTTTTCGTCCGCCTATTGCTGGCTTTGAAAAGTTTAGGTAACCAGGCCGGTAGACTGGATTAAGCGCCCAGGTCTTTTGAAATGCTATTATATCCTGATTATCTATAAAAGCTGACCTGTCCAGTGAAGTAGTCTTAAAAGACAACCCCGCTATGTTCTAGGAAACTAATGCCATTAGAGGGGTGTCCTGGATACTGATAGAATTACGCAAGCTCTCCTCCGTAGCATTTCCGACATTGGGAATCACTGGTACTGTAACATGGTTACCTGTGGCGCAAGATAGGACATCCTGCGATGTTGTTATAGGCCTAAAGGGTTCTTCTACATAGTCATAACCGACAGTGCTAATGTTGGAGATTGATCCTATGCAATGACTATCATCTGCCCCTAGTTGTATGACTTCTGACGATCGAAATGAGGGGAATAAATTCCTTAAACATCAATCTATATTTTGTAGAGACGAGTCCCCAATACAAGTTGACGCTGAGATATTGGATGTTTGATTGGAGAATGAATCGGGGGGATTAAGTTTCATCCTGATATTTGTGGGTATCAAGTGAGATGTTCTAAAGTCAAAAGCCACCAGATTCTCTACCAATACTGAAGAAGCGAGTGTAAGACACACATAGTCAGGATTGTTACCCATAGATGAATGTCTTATGGCGGAAGAAATATCTTCCCTGATTATGGATCTGCACTTACGCACATGTCTCAGCCACTGGGTATATTTATTGATCAGGGATTGCTCATCTTCCTTGATTAAACTAGAGGAGGTTTTTGGTACATTAATCATAAAGATTTGACGTTTAGAGGAACGGGGCAGGGGTTTGTCGTAATAGCTAGCTCTGGCAGGTGGGATTACTCCGTGTTGATAGCTAGGACGGAGGTGTTTGTGAGGTTCTTTTCTATTGTCAGCTAAATGCAGACTATGGTCTCTTTGCCCTACCCCAAAATTAGTAGTGATGTGCTGCAGAGTGCTTGGGCCAATGTGTGATTGCTTGTTAGTTGTTACAAATTGCCTTGTAGCGTTGTTTTCGTTGCTTAGTCTGCCAGTGTTCCCGTTAGGGGTTCACTCGTTTTGAATACTTGGGCCCTAATCTGAGCTTCAGTGACTGAATGGACAGAACTAATGCACGGTTTAGGTGCTGTAGAAAGTATGTCGATCATACCCTTGAGTAGACTGACTTTCTCTATAAGCTGTTTTGTCTGGGCCTTTAGGTCAGCTATCTGGCCTGTAAACAGGTCAGTGCATGAACACGTACACCTGCTAATTGAGCTATCGTGTTTGGCAGATTCGCCTTCTGACCCCTTGGTACCCAAAGGGTCACAGGATTCCTCAGTGATTTCCATTAAGGGTAGAAATCTGTTTGTACATTCAATGGCAGGCTCGATGACGCTTTTAGTGGCTAAACTGGGATTTAACAAAAGAGGGTTGTTACTCGCTGCGAGCGAAATACTTTCATGAGCAGGCGTTTGTTGACCCTTCAGAGTGGATCTTTTAAACATGTCTGGGATTGAAGGGATAACATTTGAGGAGGTGGTGGTAGTGGTGGGCAATACATGGGACACATTTGGAGCACTGCCGCTCAAACCCAGTGGGGCAAATAAAATCTCACAATCAGTAACCAAATTGTCAATGCGATCCATGACACAATTGTTTTTACACGACATTTGTTTGGATTACTTTTTTGCTTTCTTGCCTTTCCCCAATGACCCCCCGCCCACACAGTCTGCTACTTTCCTTTTCCCCATTAGATCGGTCCGAAAGATGTTAGACTGTGGCAGCGTTGAATTATGATGTCAACAGTAGAATGTAGCTGTCAAAGACTGGAGATTTTACATATAACCAGGTCGTGCGACAGCAAGCGGAGTTAACACTGACTGCTTCTTCGGCCTACCAACCAGGACAACAAACAAAGATAGGTATAGATATAGATCAATTAACGATGGCCTGAACAAGAGACAGTACCTTATGAGTCCAGGGAGGCGGTTGGAGAGCAAATGTCAGAGGGGTGGCCCTGTCCTGTCTCTTCCTGGTGCGGACGGGCGCAGACGGGCCCGCCCTTAGCCCGGGCTTTGCCCGGGCACGCCCGCGCACATCCCACGCTGCGGGAGCCCGCGGCCGTATTTGAAGCGCCTCCTGGCGCTTGCTGATGACAAGGACGGCCAGGCGCCGCGAAAACAGGCAGGCTGGGTGCTGTAGTCCCCCAGGACCGTGGAGCAGCCGGTATACAGCTGGTGTCAGGTGAAGACGGGTTTTATCAAGTAAGTTCTACTGAACTTTTTGATTGGTTGTCTAGGGTCCTAACACAACCCTTTCTCCAATCTTTGGAGGTTTAGGATCACAATGGTAGGTATGTGCACTACACCACACTATACCTAGTACCATGTCTCAGGTTGGTGAGTCCAGTGGGGCTCAGCCTTCTAGATACAGTGGTCTTAGGTTCCAGGAACTTAGGACCCTGTGTGCAGCTGGAAAGCTTAAGACTGGGTTCAACCCTACCAAAGATCATCTCTTAGAGATGCTCCTGCAGGATGACCTCCAAACTCCTGATAGGTCAGAGGGGAAGGAAAATTTAGGAATGGGTGGTGATGCTCCAGGAGAAGAGTCAGGAGTGTTCAACACCAATAACTCTGCTTCTGAGCAGGTTGAGGAGGAGTCTGACGACCCCTTACTTGAGAAGAAAATTGGTTACTTACCTGTAACTACGGTTCTCCAGTATTGGTATCTTTCATAGAGTCACATGCTTAAATCATCCCCGTCATCGGAGCTGGAGTCCCAAGGTATCATTATAAAAGCAGTAAATACCATGACCACAGGCTACAATGCAATGCACAGTCACTGCAATAGCCTATCTACATTCCTTTGTAAAAAAAGATCCAAACTTAAGCAATAACCAATCAGGCGACAGCAACCTGTAGGACACTCCCAAGAGAGACTGTGTTCCTCAGATTTTCAAGCACAAGTGTGAAGTTATATGCATGAGCAAATAAGGGAAGCCTCTCAGGGGAGAAGAGTGGGTCACATGTGAATCCATGAAAGATACCAATACTGGAGAACCGTAGTTACAGGTAAGTAACTCATTTTCTTCTCCAGTATTGGATTTTTCATAGATTCACATGCTTGAAATCAGAGTAGACAGCAGTTGTATAGATAAACATTGCAGAGAATACAAAATACCCTTAGTGGATGGTGGGTAATAATATAAATATATATATGCTTACCTTACTGGAACAGATGACCTAAGACCACTTGTCCTACATCTGCGTCACTGCAAGTTACCGGATCCAAACAATAATGCTGCGTGAAAGTATATGTGTTCTTCCATGTTGCGGCACGGCAGATCTTGTCTAAAGGGATTCCAGAAAACAGGGCAGCAGACAAGATTACTGCTCTTGTGGAATGCGCTTTAGCCTTGATCGTGAATGGTTTACCCGCTTTAGCATGGCAGAGTTGAATAGTTGTTGCAATCTATTGTGCACTAGTTGTCTTTGTGACTGAAGCACCCAGTTTTTGAGGCCCATTTGAGACCAGCAACTGATCAGTTTTCCGGATTGGTCTAGTCAGTTGCAAATAAAACTTAAGACATCTTTTGATATCTAGAGAATGAAGAGATTTCTCCGCTGGTGAGAATGGATTTGGAAAAAATGTTTGGAGAACAACAGGTTCATTAAGGTGAAACTGGGGTGGAACTTTTGGAATAAATTTAGGATTCGTTTTGAGTAAAACATAGTTGCCAGTGAAGCGTAAATAGGGTTCTTTTATAGTGAAAGCTTGCATTTCACTCAGAAGTAATGCCACTTTCCAAGTAAGAAATTTGAGCTCTACTTTCTGAATAGGCTCAAACGGCGGGTTCATCAGTTGCGAAAGGACTATTTTAAGCCGCCATTCCAATGGAGGATATCGAATGGAAGGAAAAGTCCTGAATAATCCTTTCATGAATTGTTTGATGATACGAGAAGAACAAAAGGATGAAGAATTGGAAGAACGTCTGTATCGAGAGATGGCAGTGAGGTGAACCCTAACAGATGCATACACTAGTTCTGTTTTGGCCAGAGACAGAAGATAAAGCAAAATTTGTTCTAGAGATGAAAGAAGAGGCTGGATTATTTTTGAAGGCACCAAGAACAAAACAAAAACACTTCCATTTCAATCTATATCATTGTTGGTGGAATCATCTCTGGCTCTAGACAAAGCATCCCTGCAGTCCTGAGGGATGTCTAAATCCTTGAATTCATTGAATTCAGGAACCATGCATGCAACTGAAGAGAGGCTTGATGCAGGATTTGTCCCTTGCTCATGGTCAATAGGGTTGTGGTTACTGGAAGGCAATAAGGCTTGGTCTCAGAGAGCAGAAGGAGCTCCCTGAACCAGTGTTGGCAGGGCCAGTGTGGAGCAAGGAGGATCAGCCGGCACGGTTCTCTCTTCATCTTCATGAGGATCCTGGATATGAGAGAGCTTGGGGAAAAAGCGTAAGCAAAGATTCCTGACCATTTTATCGAAAACGCATTCCCCATGACCCTCTCTAAGGTTCCCTGCTGGCGAAAAAACTGCATTTTCGGTTCTCTTGAGAAGCAAAGAGGTCTAAGTTGGGTGTGCCCCACCTCTGGAATATGAAGTCAAGAATCAATCAGTTGATTGAGTTCCCACTCGTGACATGTCTGACTGGTTCTGCTCAGGGTGTCTGCTAGATTGTTCTTGACGCCCGGACGATGTTTCGCCTTGATGGAGAGGTGGTGTAGTAAGGCCCATTTCCAGATCTTCTGAGCTTCTAAGGATAAAATCTGAGAACTCGCCCCCCCTGCTTGTTGACGTAATGCATGCAGGTGGTGTTGTCTGTTCGTTTGAGGATGGAGGACGCTTGTATCCTTGGAAGAAACGACAGAAGAACTAGGAAAATTGCCCTCAATTCTAGAAAGTTGATGTGCATCTTGGAGAGTGACACACTCTATTTTCCGCTCACTTTGAGGTCCTGAAGGTGGGCTCCCCAACCTTCTAGTGAGGCATCCATTGTGAGAATGAAGTTGGGAAGTGGAAAGAAGAATGTCAGACCTGAAGAGAGATTGTTGGCTGACTGCCACCAAGGAAGTGCTTTTTTCATGACCGGAGTGATCTGAATATGGTCATCGAATGATCTGGTCACTTGATGCCATTGCCTGTCTAACTGTTCTTTGAAAGGTCTCATTCTGAGACGTGCGTGAGGCACCATGAGAATGGCTAAAAACATCATGCTGAGAAAGGATTTGAGGAGACGAATAGCAGCAAACTCTTTTTTGGATAGTTTGTGAGCCAATGACCTCGTGCTGTTTTGCCTTTCTGCGAACAAGAAAGCCTTGTTTTGAAGGGTGTCCAAAGTTGCCCTTAGAAAAGTTATCAGTTGAGAGGGCGAGAGAACGGATTTCTGGTAATTGATTGAGAGCCCGAGAGAGTGAAATACTTGTAGGCAGAGAGATATGGCTTCTAAGTCTGGTAAAGAGATGGAGCTTTCACCAACCAGTCGTCGCGATACGGGAAGATTTGCAGACCCCGTAATCTTAGATGTGCTGCCACAGGAGCGAGACATTTGGTGAAAACATGAGGAGCTGAGCGAAGACCAAAGTGGAGGACTTTGAACTGGTAGTGAGAGCCTGCCACAGTGAAGTGGAGGAATCTTTGATGTTTGGGATGGATAGGAAGATGGAAACATGCATTCTGTAAATCGAGGCTGGCCATAAAATCCGAATGGTTGAGGAGCTGCAATATCTCCTAGAGAGTTACCGAGCGGAAGGACTATTTCTGCAGGTATTTTTTTAGCTTTCTGAGGTCCAGAATGGGACGCATTTCTCCCGACTTTTTCTTTACAAGAAAAAAGCGGGAGTAGAAACCCATTCCCCTTTGAGAGTGTGGAACTCTCTCTATGGCACCTTTTTGCAGCATGATGAATGCCTCCTTCCTGAGCAACTGAAGATGGGATGGAAGTGATTTTTGTGGTGGATGAGGAGGTGGAACTGTGACAAACTCCAAGGTATGGCCATACCTTAATATATCCAGTTCCCATTTGTCTGTGGTAATTCTTCGCCATTGATTTTAACAGATGCATGCTCATTTTTAAGGTAGGGTAGAGGGAACCGTAAAAGGCGCTATGGGATTGTCACTTTTTTTTTACAGCGTCCCTGGATTGTATGGACTGCTTTGCCTAGGTTGGCTGGAATATGCAGCCTGTGGTTGCGCCTGATAAACCTGATGCTGCTGGTAGGAGGGGCAAATTGATTGGTAAGACTGACGCTGGTATCTTTGGTAGCCTCCACGAAAGGAATAGGCTCCCCGTCCAGAAGCTCCATGAAAGGGAACGTTTCTATACTGGAGCGTTCCTGAGGATCTAGCAGTCTCGGTGTCCGTCTTAATGGCCTGTAAGGCATTGTCTGTATGCCCTCTGAAAAGCGCATCGCCATCCAAAGACATGTTCAGAATTTTGTTTTGCACTTCAGAGCGGAATGTAGTGGCCTTCAGCCAACCCTAACGTCTAAGGATGGCCGCACCAGCAAACTGACGAAAGGCAAGGGAGGCTACATCTATAGATGCATCGATGATCTCGGAAGCAGATCTTTCTCCCTCTAATAATATCTACCTTGCCTCCAACTTCTTATCTTCTGCCGGTCAAATCTTCCCAATATCTCTAGAGCATTGGCTGCGCACACAGTAGTGCCTGAAGGGGTAGTAAACCTTTTGCATTTATTATCCAGGCGCCGACCTTCTTTATCCGTTGGTGCAGTGGTAGGTGGCGAAGGATTTTAATCTTTTCGCTGTGCAGCTTGAGTGACCACTGAGTCTGGCTTGGGATGTCCTACCGGACAATCCGATGCGTCATCAGGGGTCTTGTATTTTTTGTCTATCCTAGGCAGGACTGCAATTACAGTCGCTGGTGTTCTCATCACCTTAACTCCTTCCTCCCAAATATGATCAATTATAGGGATTGCCCTTATTGTCTTTCGTGATTGAGCTTCAAAATCCTAAAGAAAGCAGTCTAACTGCTTGACTGTTATTGGCAGTTGAAACTGAGTAGCAGCTCTTTCAATTAAAGCGTGAAACCCGCCTATGTCTTCCGGTGGAGAGTATGCTGATTGAGGAGTTGGCGAATCAGGTGTGGAAATTATATATTCTTCCCACTCATTGCCAGCCGGTCTATTGCTCTGAATTTCTCCTTCCTCCATGTCTTCATCAGAGGATACATCCTGTTGTGGAGGCACAACAATGTCAGTTCTTGGCGTCATTCTAGGTGTGGGAGGAGTCCTGAGTGGTGGAGATGCAGGTGGAGGTGGAGGTGGCGGTGGTTGTGCACCTGCAGGTGAAGGGAAACAAGTGCGATAATCTTGCAACATGGCTTGTAAATCCTGCACCAATGCCACAGGAAGGTGAACCATGGGCTCATGAGCAGGTTCCATATATTGTAGGGTTTTGGCAGAACCATGCTGGTGATGAAACTCTTGTGGATAATAGTCATCATATTCATCATCATCTTCTTGATATTTTATGTGAAGTTGTGATGGACTATGTGTGGGGGCAAACAGACCATCATCTTCAGACTCCTCTAAGAAAGTAGCATGAGGCAAAGGTGAAACCATTGAAGGATTCTGAAGAAAGCGCCTTGTCGATGGTGTTGTCGATGAGAAAGTTGACGACGGAATAAGAGGAGTAATTGCAGTGTTGAAGGTATTTTAAGGCTGGGTGAACTTGCCGTCGGCGTCAGTTTCGCTGACGGTGGCGGTGATTGTGCCGCCGACTATGACATGATGGGAACTGACGATGAGGTTGTCTCCGTCAATGCTGTTGATGCACTTACAGTCGTAGCCGTTGTGGTGGTCGTCGACGAGGAAGTGGTCGTCAACGGCGTAGGTGTCGTCAATGTGGAAGTTGTCGTTGACGGCGTAGGGGACATCGACGAGGAGCTTGTCAGCAGTGAAGGTACCTTCGTCAACGGTAAAGGTATTGTTGGTGGAGGCGCCATTGATGGTGCGGCCTTTGTGGAAACTGTAACCTTCGCCGACTGTGGTTTTTTCAATGACGATGGAGGGGAAATGCTCCCCGATGCTGACTTTTGCATCAACGGTGATCTCGAAGACAGTGCCGTCGACGATGAGGATTTTTTTGTGATCTGAATCTTCACTGTAGCGTGTTCTGAAGAGGATTTTCCATGTTTTGAGGCCTGTGGAGTTGAAGGGTTGGATTTTTCCTCAGTAGGAAATAAATGCTTCTCTGTTTGTGAGGAGTTAGCAGAGTCATGATGAGGCTTCTTGCAAGCTTTTTTTTCCAGAGAGGTGTGGGAGGTATTACTATCCTCATTCTCAGAGACGACATCAGATTTATTTTTTAGTCTCTGACCAAATCAGCAACCTACCCCATCTTTTAGGTGTTTGGTTGAAAAGGTTCTACAGATTTTGCAGTCCTTAACTTTATGCTGAAGATACAAACAGTATATACATTCTTTATGGGGATCTTCTGCATGAAGTCTCTTCTTACAGCAAGACCCACGCAGTCTGAAGAGTCCCTTCTTAGAGGAATCCGACATGGTTTGCTGGAAACTGAAGAATATATATCGGAAGAATGAAGGAAAAAATACTGAGCAGAGCTCAGGGAGACTCCCTGTCACACGATGTTCGTTAGAAAATCTGAGGAACTCAGCCTCTCTTTAGAGTGTTCTACAGAGTGCTATTGCCTGATTGGTTATTGCTTAGGTTTGGTTCTTTTTTTTTTTTTACAAAAGAATGTAGATAGGCTATTGCAGTGACTGCATTGCATTGTAGCCTATGGTTATGGTATTAACTGCTTTTATAATGATATTTTGGGACTCCAACTCCGAAGACGGGGAGGATTCAAGCATGTGAATCTATGAAAGATCCAATACTGGAGAACTCTAGTTCCCCAGGGAATAGTACCAGTGATACAGAGGAAGGTCCTAGAGGTAGGTCCCCCTTTATTCCTCCTGGGAGGGTACAAAGAGATCAGGGGAGGTCCAGGTCCTCCTCAGTTAATTCATACTCCTCTTCTACTTCAGTAGGGACCTCCATCTCTAGCAAGAGGGAGGACTCCTTAGATAGGGAATTCCACTGACTCAAACTTGAGCGGAAGCTCAGGCTCAAGAAAGAGCAGTTGGCCCTAGATAAGGAGACCCTAGACGTTCAGAGAGCAAGGAAGAACTTGGGATTAGAATCCCATGGTGGCAGCACTAGTGAACCTAGGGTCAGGGAACACTCTTTTGACACTAGGAACTTGAGCAGGATAGTCTCTCCTTACCTGGAAGGTAATGACATCCATTAGTGGATCACTGCTCTAGAGAGGGCCTGTAAGGTTCAGAAAGTTCCTCAGGGGCAGTGGGCAGCTATCCTGTGGCTCTCCTTTGCAAGCAACTACAAAGTCTTGAAAAGTGCACTCATAGATGGGTTTGGGTTAACCACTGAGTAATACAGGGTTACGTTTAAAGACACACAGAAGGCACACTCAAGACTGGATAGATTTCATTGATAGTGCTATTAAGGCTCTGGAAGGATTGCTTCATGGGAGTAATGTACATGATTATGAAGGACTGTTCAATTTACTAATGAGGGAGCACATTCTTAATAATTGTCAGAATGAACAACTGCATGAGTACCTGGTAGACTCAGATCTGACCTCTCGCCAAGAATTGGGAAGGAAGACAGACAAATGGGTTTGCACCAGGGTAAAATGAAAGTCTCATGGTGGTGGTGACCAGAATTAGCAAGATTCTTCTAAGGCCCAAGAGAAAAGTGGGTAGAAATCTAAAGATAAAGAAGGGTCTTCAGAAGGTTCCCAGAAATATTCCTCTGGAGGTGGGTCCTAGTCCTCTTCATCCTCTGGTAAGAAACCTTGGTGCTATTTATCTAAAGAAAAAGGCCATAGGGCGAAAGACTCCATTTGCCCTAAGACTAGCACCACCACTACTACTAAACCCCCTAGTACTGATAGTAGTAGCAGTACACCCAAGAATATAGCTGGGTTCACATTGGGTACTGAAGTTGGTTCTGGCCTAGTCAGAACACCCACTCAGGCTGTTTTAGTCTGTGAAGGTGGCATTGGCATTGCCACTCTTGCTGTAAGCCCCACTAACTGGGGCAAATACACACAACAGTCTCTTATTAATGGTCAGAAAGCTGAAGCTTACAGGGACACAGGTGCCAGTGTAACTATGGTGGCAGAGAAACTTGTGTCTCCTGAACAGATTTACTTGGTCAGGTTTACCAAGTGACCAATGCTGACTATGTCAGGACAGATCATCCCATGGCCATAGTCAATCTCAGCTGGGGAGGAGTAGCTGGCCCTAAAAGAGTTGTGGTATCCTCCAAATTCCCTGTAAAGTGCCTCCTCTGCAATGATTTGGGAACTTCAGCCTGGTCTGAAGTGGAGTTAAGGACCCATGCAGCAATGCTGGGAATCTCAGAAAGTGTGTGTGCTGTCACTAGGGCTCAGGCCACGAAGTTAGACACTGAAGGAACCCTGGATCCTGAAAAAAAGGACCGGCCAGCTCCCAAGAGAAGGAGCAGGAAAGGTAAGGATTTGCCCTCCCCTCAGACCTCCAGTGAGAATTAGTCTCCTGAGGGAGATGATCTCAGTACCTGTAAAGGAACTGCCCCGGGGGAGCTTCGGCCTGACACGGCAGAGCTACTGGGAGCAGGGGGACCTTCCAGGGAAGAATTGAGTCTGGAGCAGAATGCCTGCCCCTCTCTTGAACAACTCAGACAGCAAGCTGCTGCTGAGGAAATGTCAGTGGGTCCCATTTGGGAAGATGGGCTTCTGTATTCTGAGAGTAGAAACCCCAGGCCTGGTGCCACCAGGAGGTTGGTCATACCTCAGAAATGTAGGGGTTTTCCTTTGACCCTAGCACAGGACTTTCCCCTTGCTGGACATCTTGGGTAAAGCAAGACTTGGGACAGGCTTGTCCCTCACTTTCACTGGCCCCACATGTCTGAGATACCAAGGAGTTTTGTCACTCCGGTGTCACCTGCCAGGCCAGTGGTAAGTCAGGTGGCACTGCAAAGGCCCCCCTAGTCCCACTACATGTTAGTGGAACATAGGCCTGGGAGAAACCATGCCAAAACAGATGTACTCTCCAGATATTTCCACTTAGAAAATGAAGACTCAACTGAAACTGGGCAAGGTTAGTCTCATCTCCTTATGTTTGGGGGTGTAGGAAAGTAGGATCTGCTTTCATGGTTACCCCCACTTTTTGCTTGGTGTCAATATGTTTTTGATCTAGTCTGCTGGCATCCTGCTAATCAGGACCCCAGAAACTGTGCTTTCTCCCCTCAATTGACATGGTAGGTACTTTGGTACCTCCACAATTGGCTACTGGTGTACCTTTGTAAGTCCCTAGTATATGGTACTAAGGTACCCAGGGCATAGGTACACCAGGGGTCTCCCATGGGCTACAGCATGTATTGTGCCACCCATGGGAGTCCACTCAAACTTTGACTACAGGCCTGTCATTGCAGCCTGTGTGAGTTGGTGCTTGCACCTCTCATGACAGATATAAGTTTCCTCATATCTGAGGTCATTGCTCTTAAAACCTATAAGTCACCCTATGGCAGACTTTTCAGTCCTGAGGGCAGAGTGCTTGGTTACAAGTGTGAGGATGAGCCCTGCATGAGCAGGACACCTCTACAAACCCTGGAGTCGATTCTCCAGGCTTTGTAAGTGCGGTCAGCCATTTTTTAGACAAATAGTGGACATCAGCTTCCCTGGTGCAGGTAACCTGGTTCCTGGGGCATCCAACCATCTGTCTTCCAAAGGGTTTCTTCAGGGTCCTCCTGAAAGGGTCCTTCTTTAAAACTGCAACTGTGACTTTTCCATTAACTTCCATTGGGCACGCGGCTGTGTTTCCACTCTGTACACAGCCTCCGTGAGGTTCCTGGGTACTTACCTTGGGTGGTTGCTTGTGTTGCCGGCTCCTCTGGGGCTTCTGGTACAAGTCCCGTTCTTCTTTGCAGTTCGCATTCCATTTTATTAGTATACGGTTTGGTCTCCCTCTGGAGACCACTGTATTTTGTTCTACTTACCTGATTGCTTTCTAAGTATTCTTGTGAATTGTGTTGATATCTCCGGGTAGGAGATATACCAATGTGTCAGTGATAGTGTTTATAATAAATAAGACCTATTTTATAAACACTGTGTGGTTTCTTTTCATCTAACCTACACTACAGATCAAATTTAGTAAAACAAGCTGCTTTACACTCCTTCAAGTTAAGCCTGAAGGCTGCTCTCCACTTCTACCACTTTAAGAGCTTTCAAAGGTTATCAAAGACCACTAAAATCACCATAAGGGTTGTCTGGATTAGTGCAAGGTGTATCACTTAAATAAGTGTACTTCATATACTAAGCCAGTCTCCTACACCATATCTGTTGGGCTTGAGAAGACAAGACCTTTGACCCCGTTCCTCCCTGCTTGGTGAGATAAAACATGAGAAGAAAAGATTGGAGGCCTAGGAATACCGCCTTCAATTCCAGAAGATTGATGTGCGTCTTTGCCTCTTGACAAGACCATTTTCAATGAATTTCTAGATCCTGCAGCTGAGCTCCCCAGCTTTCTAGGGAAGTGTCTGTTGTCATTACGATATGAGGCTGCACAGGAACGAACGATAGGCCCTGAGATATGTTTGATGTGTTTCCCCACCAAGGCCTTGCTAACTTCATAGCTGGGGTAATTCATATTGTGACTGCGGAGGCTACCTGGCATTAAACACATTGTGCATCTAGTTGCTCCTGTAAAGGTCTCATGCGAAGACGACAATTTGAGATTAACGGAATGCAAGATGACCTAATTCCCAACATTGACTTGAACGTCCAAACAGAAGTGAACCTTTTTTCCCCCAAGAGAGAAGCCGTTATTGCTATTATGCATTGGATTCTTTCTGTAGTTGGGTATGCATTGGAGATGTTTGTATCCAGAATTTCCCCCAGGAAAACAGACGACCTGGGTGGAATTAGGGACGACTTTTCCTTGTTCAGTTTTAGACCTGAATTTCTGAACAGCCAAAGGCAGGCCCAAGTAGATCTTCTTGCTGATGGGAATGTGGGGCTGTTTATAGGCCAGTCGTCCAGGTATGGAAACTCCTAGTGACCGTTTCTTCTCAAGTACGCCGCTACAAGGGCCATGCATTTTGTGAGGCCTCTGGGAGCCGAACGCGATCCAAAGGGAAGTACTTTGAATTGGTAATGGCACCCTGCTACCTCGAAGCTCAGTAACTGCTGATGTCCCACGTGTATGGGAATATGGAAGTACGCATCTAGGAGATCCGGAGATGTCTTATAATCCCCTATATTTAGGAGTTGTAGGATCTCCTCTAAATATAGCATTCTGAAAGGTTGTTTCTGTATGTATTTGTTTAACAGCCTCACATCCATTACTTGTCTCCATTCTCCCAACTTTTTGATGAGGAAGAAATTTCAATAGAAGCCCTTGTTGTGATGTATTAACGGAACCTTTTCTATTGCATCCTTGGAGATAAGCAAACAAATTTTCTGCATTAGCACAGACAGATGACAATGGGACCTTTTGCGAGGTGGATGATTGGGAGGCTTTTGAACAAATTTCAGATTGTAATCATGTTGTATCAAATCTAACCCCCATTTGTCTTAAGAGATGCTCTTCCATTGATTGTAACATTTAGAAAGATGTTTTCCTAGATGTCATCAATGAGAGACTTGGGTGAATAGTGCCCACAAACTGTTGCTGGCGCCTGGAGGCGTCTTGGGTTATTCATCCAGCCGGAGGACGTCTATGTGCGGACTGCCATGAATACAAAGAGGCTGAAGTAGCTCTGTTTTGCTGTTGGGATGTATATTGATCACGATACTCCAGTTGAAAATTCGGCTGGTATCTGTTTTGCTGGTAAGATGCTCTAGGCATAAACTGTCCTCTTCCTCTGCCTCCTCGCAAGGGCTGAAAGCATTGTTGCTGCAATGGGCAGAGGGAACACCTTGCTTGGATCCTGATGCAATGGCACTGGAATTCCTGCACCTGAGATGAGAATTGTCTCTTTAATAGCCATTGACAGGCTTGTCGACGACTGCGCCAAAGATGGTGGAAAAGACTATCTCTTTATTGACGCGAGAGTTGTGGGCCTCGGCGTCGAGAAGAAAGTTGCTGTCTACGACAGCATAGTTGACACCTTCGTCGACGAGGAGGATGTCGTTGTCGTTCTCATCGTGGGAGTCGCCAATGCCGTTGTTGTCACCGGCATGGCAGAAGATGTTTGTGTCGACGATCTCATCGACGCTGCATCAGCCGTCAACGGAATGGTTCTCGGCGATGAGTCTGTCAGCGAACGAATTTTCTTCGATTATGGCTTCTCAAAAGGAGTCACAGGTACAGATGAGGAAGAAGGAGCTTTTTTGTGAGAAGATGATGGCTCCGAAGGCTCTCTACTCTCAGATCTTTCAGTCCGAGAATCCTTGCTGTGTGACATTGCTCTGTTGGTATCCTTTTTATATGAGGTTGAGTCCTCATTTTTACACTTTTTCCCCGATGAAGAATTTCTTTGTACCTCAGCATCAGAATTGGAGTCAGAATGGGTCTTCTTCTGAAGCCAAAGAAGGAGCCTGGCTTCACGATCTTTTAGGGTCTTTGTCGTAAAAGTCCTGCAATGCTTACACTCCTTAGGTTTATGATGAGGCTGTAAGCAGGAAAGGCATTCCTTATGGGGATCTTTAAAAAACAATCTTAGTTTCCCACAAGATTTGCAAGGTCAGGACAACCTCTTCTTAGATCCCTTTGACATGATGTTAACCAGGAAAAAGAACCCAAAAGCTGTTACCTTTGAGTTCCTGAAGGAGAAAATATCACTCTGAGAGTAGAAGAAAGGTCAGAAGTTGACAAAGCACTGAGACTGAGAAGAGCTCAGGGAGATTTCCTCATACACAACATGTGGTACGAAATAAGAGGTCTGGTGGCTCTGCAGGAGATGAGTGCTTAAGGGACTCTGATTGGTTGCATTACAACATTGTGAATTGCCTACCAATGTCTATTGGTTTCTATGTAGTTTTCAATGCTTAAATATAGCACTGCTTTTTTTTTTATTATTGTTACTCTGGGACTCCCACCATGACGACAGGGAAGATTCAAACATGTGAATCTATGAAAGAGTCAATACTGGAGATATATATATATATACAAATATACAAATACATATAGAGAGCTAGATAAGATAGGCTGTTCTATATTCAGCTTATGACAAGAAGTCATGTGATCTGAGTCTGTGATTTATGTGGGGAGAAAGGGGGGGGTGTTCTCTTAAGAGTATAAGATAAACCATGACCTCAATTTTATTAAGAAGAGTATTCAATGTCTATGCAAAGACTCATTATTTAACAGCTGTGTCAAGGAAGTGTATGAGTTGGAATAATGGAGATTACGGGTAAGCATTTCTTGCCACAAGTGGCACATGGCTTTTCCCATTTTGGGGCACAAGTACAGCAATGGGATTTCTCATGTTTTGAACAAAGTTTCGAAATGTGGTTCGAACATCCCAGCAACCATCTTGAAATTTGTTAAAAATGTCAAAAAAAGTAAGCTTACCCCCGTCTCCTATTGCCTTATTTGACCCCCTGCCGTGCACCCTCTGTGCTCAAAGTCAGTGCTAAGGGAATCGCCCTCCCTGCATATGCACCCCTCACAAAACAAGAAGACTCGCTTTTACCTGTCTTCTAACTGCCAAGCATTTAGGGCAGGTTCCTTAAATAAAATTTTAAGGAATTAAAAAGGAGTAAATCTACGGCCACTTGGTTATGAACTCTGGTGGGCGTTTACAACTCATTTTTAGCGATTTACAATGATTTGTACTGGTTGCAACGAGGACTCTATTACAGTTGCAAGTGAAAACATTTGCAAATATTTAACTGCACCTATGGTGACACGTTTACTCGCACGAAAATGAGTAATGTTTTACGACTACAAAACTACCTATTGTGAAATCTAAATGCAGCTGTACACTCTTAAAACAAGCCTACTTCTGCTTGTGAACTAAACGTGCACTCCCAAATAGCTTTGTCACTTGGCTTCAATGTGGGTCTTCCATTCTACCTACGTCAAAGGCCATTACAATAACACCTGCGACCTTGGGCAAATATGAATAGTACACTGGTCTGGAGGGCACCAGGCCTCAGAGCTCTAGGCGCTTTAGGCTTCAGTACTCTCAAGCTACGTGGAGGACTTCTGGTCTAACTCATCTCAATATATCCTCTTGAACTAGCATCAGATCTAAACCCTACACTATTCCCAAAGCAGAGGCCAATCAATTCAGAGTGAGCCATCCTCTAAATCGTGCTCACTCAAATCATTAACATACAACAACAAAATCGTGTTCCATTCACTTTGGGGTAAACACATTAAATCATTAAAACGTTCTCTTTAGCAGAATCCTCGCACGATTATGTCCCACACTGGGGGCAATATTGGCGAATTATTAACCGTGCGTTGGGTCCTGAAATGCTTCCAGCCGCGATGCAAATTCGACTCTGTTGCTTAGGCAACACGCACAATGTGACCTCTCCGATGGCAGTGTAAAGTTTGCGTGTATGAACTGACGATGTTTAATCACGCTTTCGTGGACACGATGTTCCGCCTTCCGAAAATTCCTACCGCCAGCCTCTTGTGAGGTGGCAGGGCTTATGCTCTGCCGGTTACGCCGACGAGGATGCTGACTTCCAATTAAATGTTCAGGAGGAGGGATAAAAGGGACTGGTTATTTTTGGAGGCGTTTGACAGCCCTCCTTTTATTCACGGTCTCTCCCGTGCTATATTTTCTCTCTGATTAGGAGCCCTACCACGGCGGCTGGTTCCTGGTTAGGCCCAGGCCGGCATTTGCATGACGCTTAGAAGGCCCTGTAAAGCACAGTTCCCCGGTAACAGAAACGCTTCAAAAGCAACACGGGTGGACTGCCCAGTTCTCTTTATTTTCAGCAAGGACGTATTTGCCACAGCGCCACCCTCCTGTCCAGGGGCACAGCTTCCATTGATGCAGCAGGTGCAGTGGCACCGGGTCCCAGAGGCCTGTGGGGCCACAGAGCCCTGATTATACAGTCGAAGCCTGTATTGAAAATAAATAAATGTAGGGAAGTGATGCCAAATGTAAAACTTGAGAATGTATTCCTATCCTTCATAATCTTCATCATGTTACCTTCTTCGAATAGGTTCATGGAGCTGTAAATAGGCGAACCCGAGAACGGGCACCGAGGTAATTACAACAGGATCGTCAAAGGTTGCAACTAGGGGAAGATGGAGCGTTTCACACAAAGGCCGCACTTCAGAAATCAAGCAATTTCATCCGACTGGCTCCCAAAGTACAACTGCTGATTTATTGCTTATTTCCACTAAGCTATTAGCAGTTTCAATCGCTATTGCTTTTTGTAAAACCCCCTTGTGCCGAAATTGAATATTTATGAGCTGGCGCTTGTAGGTTATTTATCTATTTTTTTCATAAAATACGACTCTTTCGGAAAAAAGGGCAGCCTGCGGCCTTTTTTCCAGACCCATGGCAAATCGCACGGATATCTGCGAGCTTAGCAGGGTAACAGAGGGCCATAGCACCAAGCAAGTTGTCCTCTTATTTTTGTTATGCCAAATATCGTTTGGTTTTAGCAGGGTGGGGAGGGAGAGCGCCTTTGTGTCTGATGGCCGAGTTGTTTTTGATTTCCAGAGCTTGTTTTTGTTCGTAATTTCTCAGATTCTGCATGTTCAAAGACATGTTCAAAGGCTGCCCTGCCCTTCCCATCAAGTACTAACGCCACAGTGACTGACAAGCTTTGATCACGCCTACACGGCAGCAGATGATTGAGGGCTGGAATTTTTAATAAGGAAAAGACAGCGACACCTCTTTCTTCTAATGACAAAGCTTGAGGAAGAGGGTCACTTCGGGAGAGGGTCCAAGACCCAATTTGTCTCTGCATACATAGCTCTATTACCAACTAGTGATTTCACCGCACGGGGTAGCGCACAAGGCTGCCAATGTATAAGAAAACCAGTATGTAAGAATGTTGGAACACTTTTTAAGTAGAGGGCAACTGCGTGCTGAATTACTTCAAAATGCCTGGGTTTTAGCCTCTGCAAAAGCAGATGGATTGAAGGAATTGGTGGGCAAGGTCTTTCATGTTGGGGCAGGTTCATCACACACTTTTAGCATACCTCAAGCTGCCTGCAATGTCTGTCCATGTGCTTCAATGGACTCACACTGTCGGACATGTGCCTTTAGCTCCTCAGACTGTGCCACAGGCTCCCTACACTATCCAAGTGCCATGAGGCCAACAGCTCCTCACTGTCTGCTGCTGTGATAGGAAGCTCCTCACACTGTCTGTCCGTGTACAACACCTATGCTGAGATGGGAGAAACTGGCCTCAAATTCCTCTTCTTTATTTTGTTGATGAGCTAGTGAATAATATCCTCTTCCCTCCACTCCTCTGAGAGCCCATGTAGTATGGACACTTTAGCTCAGTGGGACTGATGACATTTTAACATGAGACTTGTTTCATTACAACTGTCGAACCCAACCCTGCTACAAGCCTTCTTTAGAATGTGAATGCTATCTGAGAATGTGAGCCCCACCCACACTATGCTTGGATCCTCTGGGTTTCATTTATGCAATCACCTCCTGCTTCCTTCCATTTCTGCAGTGCAGCCACTATCTGCTAGAGCAGAGGTCTTCAAACTTTTTTGCTCTGAGCCCCCCTAAGCAAAATGTTTTAATGTCAAGCCCCCCCCTCCAAAACTTTATGGCAAGGATTGGGTGAGTGGGAGGGAAAGGGCTGAGCTAGGGGGCATGGATTATGAAATCGTTTCAGGAGTACTTTTTCTGTAGCTCATAAACCACACTAAATATGAGACTTCTAAAACAGCAAATGAATCAAACAAAAACAGTTATTGACCCCAAAATACTGCTCCCTATAATTGAGGTGTTGTGAGCCCCTCGCACTACTGGTCCTCAACGCACCTAAACTTGCTGCACAAATGATGACTTCAGTCCTGAGTAGCAGGCTATCTCCTCTGCCTCTTATATCCCTTCGCCACCATGCCGGACCATCACTCTAATCTTAAAACAGGCCCTTTCAGAAAAAAAGAGCTCCCACATGTTGTCTTCCTTTATATGCAATGTTGCCCTTGGTCCTAACGTTAGAAAATAAGTACCTTTTTTAAAGTGAGACAGTCATAATTGTGATGCAGTGGGCCACTCTGAACCAAGGGCCCCAGTGCGGCTGAACCTGCTTCACTAATGTTAGCTACTGCCTTGCAAAGAGGGCAGTCTCCTCTGCCGTTTGTGAAAAACATGGACTCCCCTCTAGCCACACACCCTTTTCTCTGCCATCTCTCTGAGGCCAAACAAAGGCGTCTCCACTGCATTAATTGTTCCCCTCCCGTGGGCTATTGCACTGAGACCCAAATCAACACTGACAAGGGTACAGTGGGCCCTAATGCTAAGAAGGAAGGATAGTAAACAGCCATAATTAAGGTTTAGCTGGCTCCTCATACCTCAGGCTCCTGGTGCCACTGTACCTGCAGTACCAGTAATTCTTTCTGCACCTTTATGTTAAAAAGCAGCAAAGGTAACCTGGGCTCTGATACTAGCAAGGAAAATGGGCACCCACTCCACTTCATGGTAAGACGGCCATAATTGAGCAGCAGTGGCCACTTACACACCTGACAGCATTACCTGCTGCACTAATGGATGGCCTTTTTTATATATAAAAAAGGCTCCCTTATATCGTCCTCTTCCTTGGGGTTTCTCTCTGAGGAAGCGGTCTCTGGCCATTTGTAACCATAAAAATGAAGCCCCCACACAGTGCTTTCTCTTCTGGGCCATCTCGTTGCCTATATTTATGAATCTCACTCTTTTTCCTGGACCGTTACTCTGAGGTCCCAGGGGTCAAGAGGACCAGAGCTCTGCATCTGAATTGAACCCTGCTGACTTCCTCCCTGCTACCCCCTCGACTCACCGTTTACAAAAAAAACTGCCCCTGAATGGTTAGGGCTGACTTTGAGGCGCCTCTGCTTGAAAGCAAGAGTGGGGTGGTAGTGCAAACAGTTAAAGAAGAAACAAGGCTTTTTTTTTTTTGCATTTTTATATAGTGCATACTCGACCCGAAGGTATATGAGCACCAGTTGCATTATAGGTAAATGAAAGATTCCAATAATGGAGAACCACAGTTAAAGGTAAGTAACTTATTTCTTACTGCAGTATTGGAACTTTCATAGATTCACATGCTTGAATCAGATTATCAGCAGTTCAACGGCACATTTGTAGGATACGCCAATGTGTAGCAAATATAGGAAAATATTATGCATAAAGGTTTGTGCGCCTCACCTTTCGCAGTTGAAGCTGTACGGGACTGAACGAGACGCTTCCTGCTTACTTCGGCTTCCGGTCCACCGATTAACGTCCCCGAAACCAGAAATGGAGAGAGCAGCGAGGCGCAGCTGCAGTATGGAGATCGGGCTCCTCTGAGGCTCTGCCGGGGTAGAATACTGAGAGCCCCCGGTAGGCAGGGGGCAAAGAGGAAGGCGAGCAACAGTGGCGGCTTTGAGCCCAGCCGGTAGAATCTGCTAGTCGCCTCTCTCCAACCTCTCACACCTGCCTTCAATCTACTTGCGTCTTGGCCACCTAGTTCGTGACGCCCTGGGGCACTGTGGTAAGCACAGAGCTTGGGTCCAACTCGAAAGGTGAGTGCTCTGACCTCCTCGCCTACCTTGATACCAAAAAGTGCGAATAGACTGCTCCCGTATCGGCCTGCTTTACGGCACATTTGTGCTCTCACCTTATCTGCATCAGCCTACTGGCCTGCCCCCCATCACATCACGGCTAATACTCCTGCCTTACTTCTTTTGCCCAATTGCTCCCATATTTCCCACAATTAAGGCAGGGGTCCAGTGGGAGTTCAACTGGGGTCCACTGGAGGCAGTGGTAGTTCTTCAGCCTGCTTGTAGGGTCCAGCAACAGGGGGAAACTGGAACTCTAAAGGCGCAAGAAGCAACCAGAGCATCCTAACTCCTGGACATTAAAATTAAACAAGGAGTAGTGGCTGCTACTACAGACGCACGCAGCAAGACCTGTGACAAAACCCAAGAAGAAGCTGGGGAACCAGCCCCGTTTTAAGTATGGCAACCAAACAACACTCATAAGATCATCTGCAAAGAACACCGCCGGCACTGAAGGAACAAAAAAGTATTACAAATTAATATATGGAATATAAACATGGTATGAGGTATATAGAGACCGTGGAAAACCAGTGAGGCGTGAGAGTCTGTGGGAGTGGTCTTGGGAGAGCAGGTGAGGCTCAGAGCCACGTGTCCCTTATTGCAGAAGCGGCAGGCATTAGGTCGGTGTGGCTTGCTCCTGCAGTGGACCCGCTACCGCACTCCCTCTCCCCACTTCTACCTTCAGTACACTGGAGTGGATTTAATCGAGTATATGCTGCTCTGTGAGAGCCAGAGTGAGAAGCATAGTGAACAATTTGATACAGTTTCAAAATTCCCTCAACTCTTAGCTAACAGAGTATTAATCTTTAGACAAATCTGGTCTTTGTGGCCTCAGCCAGGTGGGAACCTGACAAAACTCTGCCCGTTTGGCTATAAGGTCAGTTGCTGAGGGTTGTTGAGGGTTGAGGTATGACCACCAAGAAGTTGCGCTCGGGAAGTTGGTCTTTACAAGAGCCTGCAACAAGAACAAAGCTAACCCTCTGAGAAATAAGTAACTACAGATAAATACCCTAAAAGTTTTTAATGCGATTGCCACCTTTTTTCTAAAAGAGAGACAGGATTAAATAAAGTGGCCGCGATGGAGAATAAGTCTGAACTACCCATTGAAAAATATGAGGTGGAAGTTGAAATACTCCCTGGTACAAACAAATCTTTAACATACTCGGAGATCATTCGATCCAGCCAAGTACTTTAACCAGGGAAGAAGGACTTTTGATGGAAGATTTTACTCTCCCTGACATTGATATTGATTTTGCCACTACTGGGCCTCAGACATCTAGAGTATCCGCTGATATACTACCATCTTCAAATCCAGTGGAAAACATTATGGGGAAACCCATTGTCCCCTCCATCAAGATACAGCTTTTTAGCAGTACACCCAGTGGAAATTTCATAATAAATTCAAGGGCGTCAGTCACTCCAGAATTGTGTTTGAGTCCACATTCATTATGTAACCAACCGGGGAACAAGGATTTATTGTCCGATTCTCTGCATTGTCCAGAAAGAGTCTCTATATTAGCTCTGATGGAGAAATCTGTGACCAATCCTGATCACATTTTGGATTCTCTTCTGTCCCTAACAACATTTTACATTTTAGACCAAAGAACTCTAGTTGAAAAAGCTACTTCTCTTGATAAATCTTTTAATAAATCTGGTCCTTCTAAAGGTGTATGCCTGTCCCAACATCATCATTGTGGCTCCAACTTAAATAAGTCTTGCCAAGTGAATGCTGCCTCAAAATATAGTTGCAAGGACATCAATATTCAGGCAGGTTTGCCCTTTAGCAGGGAAAAGAGTAAGGAAAACTTGGACCTATTTGAAAAAGATCAGCTATTTTCCTTACAGAAGTTCTTTGAGTTAGGGGACAGTTTATTATTGCATCCAACCACCCTCTGTTTAAACAAGACAAAAGTGAGAAGGATGGGGAAGAATGTCTTCCCCATCTTTCAAAAGAGAGAGGCTGTTATAGTCCCGCTACCCATAGTGGGGGATAAGAAGATCAAAAGTAAAAATAAAAGTGAGAACACGCAGAGGAATGCAAAGAGTAAAAAGCTTTGTAGAATAAATAAAAAAAGAACAAGAAGACTTCGCTTCGATTCAAATGTGGTCTCAAATTCTATCTCGACTGCTGAAAAGGTGGAGGGAGGTCAAATTGAAGCAAGTTTAAGACTCTCTTCATTGTCACCAGGGAACGTCTGTGATCCAACATCGAATATGCAAGGAGATAATGTACCTGTTTCTAGCCCAGTAATGGTGTCTCCTACTTATAATTTGAAGCCCAATGCCGCATTATTCTAATCTACAATAGGGGATAATGGTATTTATGATCCTAATGGGTGAGGGCTTGGTGGGGATATTTCGGTAATAACCTGTTGTCAGTGCCTTTGTCTTTAGAATATTTCTCCATTTTCGATCAGGAGTTGTATTTGAATAGATCTTTCTTACTGGGATGTTTTTCTGATATCCCTGACCTACAAATGGTACAGAGTAGTGACCTCGCACTAGTTCAAGTCTTAGATCATGGTAGTAATGGAGCGGCCAGAGTGACTTTCTGTTCCAAGGTGATTTCCAACCTAATAATCTTGAACAGTGACAAGTTGCACTGTCGTGGTATCGATGTTCTTGTGCCACTGAAGGAGAGAGCCTCTAAAATCTACTCATATAATCTTAATGGTCTTAATGGCCAGGTCAACTGCTATGTTGGCCTTTCTCCATTAGAAGCCCCTCAATGGGTGAGGGAAAGTAAAATGTGGGTCTCTTTTGGAATAGGAGGTAGGAGAGTCTCTTTGCTCTCAGAGTGAGAGAATAAACAACCACCGACTCCAGAAGAGAAAGATAGGAAATGGAGCTGGGTGGCGGGGGCACTCAATTCTAACAGCTCTATAGGGTTAAAGTTTAAAAATTGCTCCTAGTAAGGGTCTTGAATTAATTTCTTGGAATGAAGCCGTCTCATTCACTGATAAAAATAAACTAGTCTTGAGAGAACTGAAAGCTGATATAGTTTGTATTCAAGAATCTTGGATTGCAAAAAATTGGTTAGTAGAAGAATATATTGTATTAAGCCGTCCAGCATTCCCTGTTAAGAGAGGACATTCGAAAAGAGGTATAGCCATACTGCTCAGCACTAATTTTATATGGTTATATAAAGAAATTTCGCATGTCTCTAATTTGATCCAGGCGGTAAAATAGGATTTAATGAGAATCATGAAAGTATTGGTTCACTATTAATTATAAATGCTTACATCCCTCTAGACTCCACTCATTCTCACCTGTTGAAGGATTTGTTTGAATTGATCTCTATTACTATGGTGGGAGAGGATAGTACACTTTTAGTACTGGTGGTTGATTTGAATACCAAAGTTTCTACCAACATTTTAAGGTTGTTTGCAAATGCCCCGAAAGAGGAAGCTTTAAAAATTCCTCCAGCTATTTTTCCTAATAATTGTCAGGTAGATAAAAGAGGCTTGCTCCTATTATAAGGTTTGAGAAATACAGAATAACTAATTGCTAATGTTACTCATTTTATTTTTTTTAACCATATTTTATTGGCTTTAAGACAACATCAATATACATGTACATTCTCAGGTTCGCGTCTAGCGCCTAGTGCACATGACACGTCACTTACATTCTCTGGCACATTTTCTTCAACATTCCCTGTGAAACAAAACCATCCCCCCTGCCCCCTTGAGTTGCGCTTATGTAAACAGGTGAGTGTGTCTACTTGTTGCCGGGTTCTCGTGTGTCAGTCTCCCAGATTCCGTGCGTTGTATTGCTATACCTTCAGATGTCGTTATGTTGAGTGTCCCTACTGTCTATCCTCTCGTTCTGGCTCTGCCACTCTCGGAGTGTTCGCTCCACTATTGCTGTCCTGCTCGTTCGCCACCAACTCACACACTAGGCTTTCCCATGCTCTAGCCCTCTCCAGTTTGCCTATTCCCCGGCTGGCCTCTCTGAGCAATAATCTGCCTTCCGCTCCTGCCCACATCTCAAGCTCTTTTTTCCATGTGGTAATCCGCGGCCCTCCCGGTGCTTTCCAATTCCTGGCTATCTCCCTCTTGGCTAGAACATAGCCTAGGTCCTGAAACTTTCCTGTTACTTTATTTTTGGCCGTGTGGGGGAACCACCCTAATAGGAAGTGCTCTGGGGTCTGTGGAAGCTCTTTGTTAATAAGGTCGCCTACCACCTGCCGTATCTCCTCCCAAAAGGCTTGCAATACGGGGCAGTTCCAAAACATATGGAGTATGTGCGCCTCTCTTTCCCCGCATCTCGGACACACTGCCCTTTCGGCACCAAAATGTCTCCTAATTCGGGCCGGCGTTAGATATGCTCTATGTAGCACATAATAGTGGTCCCCATGCTTCAGAAAGTGACCCCCGGGCAAATCGTATGCAGTTTGCAATTCTTCAAATGAAAGTAGTGTGGAATCTTGGTACAGGTCCCCCATCACCCTTAGTCCTGCCTCAACCCCGTCCTCCAGCCCTGTCCAGTGCTCACCCTGTGGAAGATAGCGCAGCATTGTGATAGGTATGTTGGGAGTAGGGGGTCGCAGCGCCCGCTTTCCTCAAGTATCTAGCCCAGCAGCGCACCACCACCCTAGTTTCGGTTGTGTCTTCAGATGTATTCCAACGCACTCGCAGCAGGATTTTCGCCAGAGTTGCAGTGTCTGGTGCAGCTGGGCATTGTTCCCTTTCCGGGTTACGATCTGCTGCCAGCCATTGGATCAGCCAATATAGTTGTGCAGCTAAGTAGTAATCCTCGAAATCAGGCACCGCTAACCCGCCCTCTGCTGTGGGGCGTCGCAGTGAGGCCAATGCCACTCTCCTTCGTCCTGCGCCCCAAAGGAATGACGTGATCATTGAGTCAAGCTCTTTGAACATCACTCGCGGGATCCACACCGGGAGAGTCCCAAAGTAGTATAGTAGGCGCAGCAACGTTACCATCTTCAGGACGGCTACTCTTCCAGCTACAGACAGCGGCAGCGTTCCCCAAAGGTCCATCGCTATTTTCGCTGACCGTATCGCTTTACCCACATTACCTTCCAGTAATTCCGTCGCTCCATGATATATTTTAACTCCGAGGTACTGTAGGCAGCTAGCTTCCCACTTCAAGTGTTCGAGATCAAGCGGCGGTGGGGTATCCGGCGCCATTGGGTATAAGCTGGATTTTTGCCAATTGACTTTAAGGCCAGACACAGTGCCAAATCGGGCCAGCATGTCACGCGCTCCTCGCAGTTCGTCCCTCGTGTTGCATAAGAATAGCAAGAGGTCGTCAGCATACAATGCTATGAAGTGTTGTACCGCTCCCATCCCCTGGCCCTCGTAATCCTGCCCGCTCCTGGCCCTGCCCGCCAGCGGTTCCATAGCCAGTGCAAACAGGAGTAGGGAGAGGGGACATCCTTGCCTCGTACCTCTCTCCACCCTCTGTCTAGCCGAAATAGTCCTCCCAGTGTGCACTCGGGCCGTAGGAGATGCGTACAACAGCCACACCCATGTCAGAAATCCCTCCCCCAGGCCCATCTTGGCCAGGACTTCGTAGAGGTACGACCACTCCAGGCTGTCAAAGGCCTTCTGTATATCCACCGCAAACACTGCCGCTTCCCGCTTGTCGTACCCAGCAGAGCCCATCCCAGCCAGGAGTCGTCTAATATTTATGGCCGTATTCCGCCCCGGATAAACCCCGCCTGGTATGCGTGGACCAGGTTGAACATGTGGGGCAGCAAGCGCGTCGCAAGAATCTTACTCAGGATTTTATAATCTATGTTTAACATGGATAGCGGCCTGTAAGCCGTGTAGTCGTGTGGTTCCTTCCCTGGCTTGGGTACTGGGACAATAAGGGCTTCTCTGGCACTTTCGGGCAACTCTCCGAGTTCTCGGGCCTCTTAGTACATTGTAACCAGACGGGGAGCCAACTCCTCCGCGTATATTGCATAAAATTCGACCGGTAGACCGTCTGTGCCCGGGGTCTTGTTTCGCGCCATACCCTTAATGGCAACCCGCACCTCCCGCTACGTGATGTCTGCTCCCAGCTCTTCCGCCTCTTCTGGGATCAGGCTCGTCAGCCGCAAAAAGGCCAGGTATTCCCTTATGTCCATAGGCTCGCCTTCTCGCGTCTTCCTGTAGAGTTTGCCAGCAAAGGTTACTCATAAATCCATTTCTGGGGGGTCTATCATTGATTATATAATTGTTTCAGTTGTCACTTTTAATAGGTTGTCACATATGAAGTGCATGAAAATACTTATAGTGATCATATGCTGATCTCCTGTGAAATTGATGTAACCCTAAAGGAAGTAGGCCCATGGAATTTTAAAGATAAATCAGTAGGTTTTAAAAAATGAAACGGCAGAATATATTAGAATACCAAAGCACCTTTAAAATTAAAAGAGACACTGACAATAATAGTAGGAGATCAGCAGCTTTCTCTTCCAGACCCATTGGTATCACATGGACTCTGTATAAAAACTCTGGTTTCTGCTTGTAAAACTAATCATCTACCTACCTGGCGGAGACCATATCCGGATCCGATAATCCATTTAAATAGGGAAATAAACAAATTAGTGAGGGCACAATTCCAGAATTTCTCTCCAGAGCGAAGTAAATTAATCAATCTTCTAAAGAGGAAAAGAGCAATGAAAAAACGTCTCCTAAGGAAAGAAAAAGAAGATCATAACTGGGTCCAGTTAAAAGAGGCGGCATCATGGAATGATGCTAAAAGTTATTGGGAAATTATTTCTGATAGTTGTGGTTCTAGGGTAAAATATCTACCAATTCCTGTAAAAGAAGCAGATTGGAGAACTTACCTTGAGGAACTCTATTCTGCCAACCCTGAATCAGTTTGGTCATCTTCCCCTATAACCAAAACAGCTATGTCACCCCAGTTATGCCATGCTCCTTCGAGGTGTGAGATAGTGGGACTCATTAAGAGAATGAGAGCCTCTGGAGCAATGGGCCCAGATGAAATTTCTATGTCAGTAATAAAAAGAAAGAGCCTATGTTGTGGGCTTTATATCTTTTTTTGATATGCAAATTTTTATTGTTTTGACAGTGAACAAAACACCAGCAAATCTGCAACGTACATTACATGTGACACGTTATAACCACTGGCACGAATATCCATGCGTCTGGGACCTTTAAAGTACAGATAGACATGCTTCTAACATCTCTTGTTCGATTATCCCAAAGCCCCCAACCACTTACCCCACACCCTGCGATACTTTTTGGGACATCCTCGTGCCTCGTACATGGGCCTCTCCTGCGTGGCACACCAGTCTACCCCCCTCCGCCACTTCCCGGTGCAAGGTGGATCAGGACATTTCCAGGATGCCGCTATGTCTCGCTTAGCCACTACCATCGATGTATTAAAAAAAAAAAAATTTGTTTCGAGATCCATCCAACCCATCTGTAATGCCAAGGAGGGTGTGCCGTGGATCATGAGGGACCACCCACCCCAATATTTCTGTGAGCTCCTCTTCAATATCACCCCAGAACCGAGCCAGACGGGGGTATGCCCATACCATGTGGAAGAAATCAGCCGGGACGTGGCCGCATCTGGTGCAAGAAGCAGTCGGGCAAAAACCGGCCCGATGGAGGCGTACTGGGGTCAAATATGCAGTGTGCAGGTAGTACAGCTGAACCAGACGGAGTCTAGCTGATGCGGTGACCGTCTTGGGTGCCATGAGAGCATCGCGCCAGTCCTCCTCACCTAAAGTGCCCACCCACTCCTCCCATTGGCTTCTAAGCCGGTCTAACGAGGTCGGGGTGTTGTTGACCAGTGTCCGGTAGATGCGGGAGATAACCCCCTTCCCCAGGTCCCCCAGCATAGTCTGTGCCTCAGGAGGGCTGTATTCAGGGATCCGTGTGCCGTCTGAGATGTGCGCGTGGATGGCGTGTCGCAGCTGTAAGAATTTGTAGAGTTGCGTCGGGTACAGGGAATACCGGGTGCGGAGGTCGAGGAAGGATCGCATATGGCCGCTCGCCCATACGTCCCCCAGTTGCGAAATCCCTATAAGGTCCCAGGATCTAAAACCCTGCAGTCCACTAACCTCTCGGAGCCAGGTGCCATGCCAGAGAGGCGTGCACTGAGTCAGTTTGCGCGTCCAGTGAGTGTGGCGCAATGTCGCTCGCCAAGCCAACAGTGCGGAGCGCGTCACTTTTGGTAGGCGGGATGGAATGGACTCTCCGTATAACAGAGATTGGATGCCGGACATGCCTAACTCGCCCAATTCAAGCCAGTAGGCCGGGTCAGACCAGCCCCCATTAAACCAGTCGTGTATGGATAACAAGCGCGTAGCCAAATAGTACAGATATAGGTGAGTCATCCCCATACCCCCGTCAAATGAGGGAATCCGACATAGGTTCAGGGCCATACGAACTCTCCCTTTCCCCCAGAGGAACCTAGAGGCCATACTGTCCGGCAAGGACATCGTCCAGGTACCCCCAATCTACCGAGTCGAATGCCTTCTCAAAATCTACGAGGAGAAGCGCTAAGTAGGGGGTGAGCAGGTGACGGTGGGCCAGGGCCAGGTGCAATCTCCGGAGACAGTGCCGGGTACCACGCGTGGGCATGAACCCGCATTGGTCCGGGTGAACCAACATGGAGAGATAAGGCTTTAGCCGCTGGGCGAGAATCGCTGCGTAAAGTTTAACCTCTGTGTTGATAAGGGAAATGGGACGGTATTCCGCACACCGCGAGGAGGGCGGTTGAGATTTTGGGAGAACCACGATGGTGGCCATGTCTGCCTCGGGTGGGAAGGAACCCGTTTCAGTGGCCTCGTCGAACAAGTCGGCGAGGTGCGGGACGAGGGTCTCGTGATATAGGGCGTAATATTCCTGGGGGAGACCGTCAGGGCCCGGGGTCTTGCCCGAGGAAGTGAGGGCTATCGCCTCCCCGATCTCTTCACGGGAAATAGGGCGATCCAGATCTGCTTGAGCAGCTGAATCTAGCTGAGGAAGGTGAACGCCTCCGGCCTCTAGCAGGGCAGACAGTGATAATGTTGGGGTCCTTGCAGCGTAAAGCTGGCAATAGTAGGAAGCAAAGGACCGAGCCATAGCCACTGTGGATCGGTGTATGGACCCCTCGAGGTCTATTATTTCAGGAATAATGCGGTTCGCCCTGGGAAAGGTGGCTAATCTATGGAGAATCGAACCGTTCTTGTCACCCCAACTATAAACTCTAGCCACGGAGGACCTCCAGAGGAGTTTGGCGGCCTCCAGCGAAAGCTGCTTGATCTCAGCGCGAAGTAGAGCGAGTTGTCTCTCTTTGGAAGTGTCGTCGGTCGTCGACGGGGATTGTTCGAGACGGAGCGCCTGCGCCTCCCGCGAGGTGATTTGTTGCAGTTGTGCCTGCCGCTGGCGCTTGAGCTGGCCCTTAGCGAAACCCCGAATAGTGGCTTTGCTCGCTTCCCATAGGGTGCCCGGCGATGCCACCGACCAATCATTGGTCTGGAAATACTGCTTAAGCTCTGTCCCCACTGCCTTCCGGAATTCTTTATCCTGGAGGAACCCTGCATTCATCCTCCACGTCGGACGCTTCGATGGGGGGTGGAGCCCCCGTGCTTAGTAGCACCGGAGAGTGATCAGAGATACCCCTGGGGAGGATACGGACGTCCTGAATCATAGTGCAGTCGGTCGAGGGGACAAAGATCGCGTCGATGCGCGCCTGCATGTGGTGAGCTGCAGAGGTATGAGTGAACTGTTTAATGTGAGGGTGCCAGGTGCGCCATGCATCGCAAAGGCCCAGGGATTCGGACCAGTTCGATAATTGTTTCGCCTGCGCGATTCTCGTGTGGGATGGGGGGCCTGTCATGTCTAGGTCCGGTGAGGAGACTGCGTTGAAGTCACCCCCGATAAAAGTGGAACCCAAGGGTAAGGAGGTCAGCAAATCGATGGAGTGTTTCAAGGTCGTCGTGAGCATCGAAGGGGGTGAGTACATGGACACTAGGTTGAGAGGATTACCATTCAGTGAGCCATAAAGGGCCACCAGCATTCCCTGTGGATCATGGATGACCCGTGTAAGCACATAGGGAAGGGTGCGTTTCAACAGGACAGCCACCCCGTGGGAGCCCCGGGCGAAGCCTGAGTGCCATACCCTGTCATATCCGTAGCGTGGTAAGAAGGGGCAGTGATTGCCCATCAGGTGCGTCTCCTGAAGCAGGAGAACCTCCACCCCGAGGCGCTGTGCATAGCGTAAGACAGCCATACGTTTCAGTCGATCCAGGAGGCCGTTAACGTTCCAGGCCAGAACATGAAGGGAGGCCCCTGGGATGGACATGTCAGTCATGGGGGTAGCTGGTCATAGTGGTAGAACATGACATCATAGAGAGTTGCGAATATGTAAGGGATCTCGCACCTGTGTGGCCGGGTGTCCGTGAAGCGCCGCATGCATGAAGTGTCGCGTGAGTGCTGGTACAAAAAAAACAATAAGAAACAACAACCACTGGAAAAAAGGAACAAACCCAACCCCTCCCCCGCCCCCTCCCCCCACCCTACACTTCAGGAACAGAAGCATCTGTCGGCCCCCCTGTGGGCTTTATATCTTACTCCTCTTTTTGCTTACTGTTACCAGTAGGGGATGACTCCCCCCTCCTGGTCTGGAAGTATTTTAATTCCACTTTTTAAAACGTGTCTTAGGCACCTCCTTGGCAACTACCTACAAATAGCTTTATTAGATGCGATAGGGAAAGTTTTGTCCGGGGTATTTTGGACCACTTCACTGACTGGGTGATGGAGGAGAAAATTCTTCCTATTGAACAAGCAGGACTCAGGAAACCTCACCTCACTGCACTGGATAATATCTGTATGTCGAAACTGATAGAGGAAAAATACACTTTATTTTGAGGGACAAATGTCTATGTGGCATTCATAGATTGTTTTTAACAGCCTTCGATAAGGTAGATCGGCTAACACTCTGGAAAAAACTACAAAAGATGGGTATGCCTGCCCTTCTTGTAGCACTTATTATTGCTTAATAGTCCTCTACTTGGTGTAAGGTGTTATTGGGGGTGGGGAGGATCAAGGATTATCTTCAGTGATAGGAACAAAAAATGAACTAAAGCAAGGATGTTTGTTGGCCCCTCTACTTTTCTCTCTGTATGTTGCAGATTTACCCAATTGCTTTGCTGCTAACAAGGGTGATTCTCCGAAGATAGGTGGCAGTCTCTTTCACTGTCTGATGTACGCAGACAATATAGTAATTATGGATTTAACTCCTAATGGGTTGAAAAAGAAGACAATGTCGCTTCAGAAATATACTGTTTTACAATATCTGAAGATAAATGCTTCTAAGAGTAAAATCTTGATTTTAAAAAGTCGAAAGTGTGGAAAGAGTAGTAAATATGCTTGGAGTATTGGCTTAGAGAAACTTGAGACTGTAAATTATTATCTCTACTTAGGGAAAATGGCAACTGGCAACATAAAGGATAAAGCCCACATTGAACATTGCTTGTGTAAAGGTGTCTTGCATTCAAACGGTTTACATGCATTTTATAACATAATGGGCCAAAGGCATTTTTGCAAACGCTTTCTGTTTATAAAGTGAAAGTCCCTCCAACACTATTATACGCTATTGAATATATTCATGTAGAAAAATGGGACTTCCTTGAAAAGATAGAAGGCCAGATCCTGCGTAAATTATGTAAGTTTAATACATCTGTCTCAACCCCTGCTATGAGGTTAAATTTTGACCTGATAAACTCATATGTTCAAGGATTAGCTAGCGTGATTCGGAGGGGCTATCCGTTGAAGAATATTGAGTTGGATTCTATAAAGGGCTTTTTGAACCATTACATTTTTGGTTCGGAAGCAGACAAATATTTCCTCTCCCGTGATTTTACTTTGGCGTTGAATGACTTTGATGTACAGGAAGAGTCCGTGATTTCCCTATTTCTTTTAGAATTTAAAAACTTTTTAAGTGGTGCTAGTTGTATTGTTAGTTTTCAGAGAGATCTTAAGTGCTGTAGGATGAAGAAAAGGTTGAAGGTAATATCCTCATCTTGCTATCCAAGAGTAGCCAAGAAGTACCTGGCTTGGAATCTGGATCATGGGATCCGCAGTTTGCTGATGAATTTACTTCCGTTAAATGACTTAATGGTAAATTGGTCATCTTCTGCGAGAACAGGGAAAGATTATAACGTGTAATTTGAGGATTCAGAACCTCAACCATGTTTTTTTTTGTCTGTCCGGCCCAATTACTACATTGTTATCGGCTGCTACAGCCAATGTTCTTACAGAATAATGTTAAAACCATAGCGGCAGCACATGAGTTTCTTGTTTATCCAAATAATGAAATAATATGTACAAAAATATTTTAAAAATGTGAGGAGTTTTTTAACTTATTCTAATTCTTTTAGAGTATTGCTACACGAGGGGAAGGAATTTATGGGACTTTTTTCTTCTGGAGAAAGTGATATATATTGATTGCTGCTATGCGGGCGGGAGTTCCTTCTGGAATCCTCGGAAACTAAAACTGAATACAAGTTCACTATTTTGGGTCCCGGTAATTATTATAAGCAAGAATGTAAAGTTTGGGTGTAGATGCAGACTTCTGTTAAGAGTGCTATTGATTTTATTTCTTAGGAGTAATTTGTACATAATCTTTGCAGCTATGGGGGAGTGGATCATTTGCACAAAATTGTAACTTTTCTCTCCATGTTTTATGAATTGATTTTATTCTCAGAAGTTTTAATTATAATGAAATTTCGTGTGTATTTAACTAGATTTTAAATAATTGTGGGTAAAGTATTTAAATATGTATTTATTCGTTAGTATTATGATATAATTGTGACTCAATTTTAGTGTAATTTGTCTTATCGTTTTGTGGACCTCATTTGAGATCCAAATCTTAATAAAGAATTGAATTGAATTATGCATAAAGGTAGGAGACACTGAGAACAAGGTTATGAAGAACATAGCAGTATAATAAGGAAAATACATTAGTCTTTCTTTCAATAAACATGGATAACCATGGAAAATGTGCGTAAACAAATAAACAGATGGTGGGAAGTTAGGGATGGCTCACCTTTATTGGAAAAGATGTTGAAGCACTGCTTGGGCCACTGCCACATCATTGTGAACTGCTGAGTCGAAGCAGTAATGTTGAGTAAAGATTTGTCTGTTCTACCATGTCCCTGCCCGGCAGATTTCAGGAAGAGACACCCCAGCAAACAATGCCATAGAAATAGAAATAGTCCTTGTAGAATGGTCACGAACCCTTGCGGTCAAGGGTCTGCCAGCCTTCTGGTGATAAAATTGAATGGTGCTGGAAATCCATCTGGAAATGCTTTGCTTTGAGAGTGGAAAGCCTTTCCTTGGAGCACTGTAAGCAAAAAAAAGTTGAGAGGATTTGCAGAAAGCTTTAGTCTTGGCCAAGTAAAATTTTAGGCATCGCTTGACATCTAAAGAATGAAGCGCTCTTTCTGCTGACGTCGCAGGATTCGGAAAGAAAGTCTTGAGAACCACTAGTTCATTCAGGTGAAAGTCTGCAGGGACATTAGGAATGAATTTAGGGTTTATACGTAGAATAACCCTATTGTCCCTGAATTGGTGAAAAGGGTCTTGTATGGTAAAGGCCTGAATCTCACTGACTCTTCTGGCAGAGGTCAAGGCGAGAAGAGAGCCAGCTTCCAGGAGAGAAATTTGATATCTGCTTTGTGGATGGGCTCAAAGGGATCCTCCATCAGCTGAGACAGAACAGTGTTCAGTTGCCACAGCGGAGGCAGAGGCCTAATGAGAGGCAATGTACGGAATAAGCCTTTTAGAAACTGTTTAATGATCCTGGAAGACCATAGTGATTGAGAAGTGGGAGATCGCCTGAAATGGGAAATGACTGCCAAGTGGACTTTGATGGAAGCATGAGCTAGACCTGACTGTGCCAGGTGAAGAAGATACAGGATAATTTCTTCCGGAGAAGAGGATGTTTCTTAGCCCAGTGACACCAGATGCAAAACCTTTTCCATCTGAGGTGATAGATAGGTTTTATTGGTACTATCAGCACGGGCCCTGGCTAGAATTTCCCTGCAGTGGTGGTATGTTCAGATGTTGGAACTCATGGCACTCAGGAGCCACGCTGATAAATGAAGAGACTTGGGATCCGGATGCAGAACTTGGCCCTGGTTCATTGTCAGGAGAGTGGCGAACGTTTTGAAAATTAATGTGACGCTCCTGAGAGAGGAAAGCACCTCCGTGAACCACTTTTGGCGCAGTGTTGGGTCTGCTTGTCAAGGTTCCGCTGCTTTTGTTACCGGCATGGGAGCGTTGGGGAATGTGGGCATTCGAGGGAGAACGGTTGCAGCCGCCGGAGGCCGGTGCTGGGAAGGACAATAAAACTTTCCTGACAGATGCGTGTTGCGTCCTTTCACTGGCGACGAACCACTACCAGGAGGACCCAGCGTACAGAAGATTGTTTCCGAGCCTGCCGTGAGTTGTGCCTGCGTGGTGAATTGCGGTCCCGCTGAGTTTGCGACAGTGCAGAGCGTAGACGGGCTGCAGCTGATTCTGGATCTGTAGCCATGCTCTCAGCGAGGGTCGGTTGAAGAGTAACTGCAGTGCCGGTTTTGTGAGGTAGCGTGCGGGCAGCCAGAGAGCAGTGTCTAGTGTGGCATTGCACTGCAAGCATTAACAGTACTGGCCGCGTAAGCTGAACCGCTAATCGTTTTTCAGAACGTGTTAGCGACGGTCATTTTGGGAGTTGCACGTTTGCCTGTTTATCCAGCGGTGACAAGCACACCTTTTTATTAACTGTGTGCAATCTGGAACAGCGCCCATCTTTAGGTGGCAGAGTGGTATATAGAATTTGCAAGCACACGACTTTCTTATGAATGTCTGCAAACCACTTTAAAGGGAACAAAGGATACATTTAGTGAGAAAGTTATCTGCAGGCGTTTTTGGCGGAATTGTAAACTAGGAACATAAAAATAACATTATATATAAGGAACAAGTAGCACATATTTGGTTTAAATTTTGGGCTAGCGACAGCAGCAGTCATGGATAGAGTGGTTGCACCCCCACCATTTTTGTCATCCCCATGCACACCTCCAATTTGTTGAGAGCAATGGCATGAGACTTTTGAATCATATCTGGATGTAATAGATGGTGAATCAGTTACGTCTAAGAAGAAGAAGGCATTGTTACTTTACATTCTCAGAACTGAGGGAAGGAATATCCTAGAAAATCTTCCATTGGAAATTGTGAAGGCACATATAGGAACTGGGGAAGACAGATATAATGAAGTGATAGATGAATATGCTTCGTTATAGATACGTTACACAAGAGATTCAACCCCAGGAAAATGTGGTTTTGGAACGTCATAAGTTTCTACAACGTGCGCAAGCGCCAGGTGAACCCATCAATGATTTTGTGGCAGCTTTGCGCAAGTTGGCAGTGACGTGCAATCATCGAGATCTCAAAGATGAAATCATAAGGGATCAGTTAATTGAGAAAACAAAAAATCGCAAGATCCAGGAAAGACTGTTGTCCACGGACGATCCCAGTTTGGAAGCGGCATTAACTATTGCTGGAAGTATTGAGCATTCTGAGCACTGTATGAAAGAGATGAGCAAAGGTGTTTCAGAGCAGGGAGTCAAAACCATAAGTAAAGAAGTTGTCAAGAGAACCGGGAAAACCTCCAGTGGACAAGTCTTTTTCCAGGGGAATCGGGGTGGTGGCAATCTACAAGGTTGCAAGGCTGAGGTGTCATGTTTTAGGTGTGAGAGTAAGTTTCATGTCAGATCGTATAAAAATTGCCCAGCTGCCAACCAGACGTTTCAGGTGTGGGAAAAAGGGTCATTTTTCAAAAATTTGCAGATCGTTTAGGAAAAGTTTTAGTGCCCCTGTGGTGAAGTCTATCGAAGGAGACACATCTGAGGATGATGAAAATGTAATATTAATGTTGTCTGACCCAGTTGAAGGTGATGTTGCAAATCACGTGGAGTATGTGTGTGAGAGCTAGAGGAGAAAACCCCCCTTGTGTGATATTACTATTAATGGGTCTAAAGTGAGAGTTATGGCAGATTCTGGTTCGCCTTTTACTTTGATTGGCGGATTAGAGTTTGATAAATTAAATATTGCTCATCTCCATGAGTCGCACATTAAAATCTTTGCTTATGGGGGTAAAAGGGTGGCGGTATTAGGCAAATTTTATGCAGGTTTAGGTTTTGAAAACAATATTGCAAGTGGCACTTTGTTTGTGGCCAAAGGAGGGTCCAATCTTTTAGGGTGGAATAAACACTGGGATCTGGATATAATTCTCGATTCCAGTCATCCGAAGTTAGTGTTATCGAGAGAAAGTCTGTTAGAAATGTACAGTGGTGACGTGTTCAATGTGGTTGAGAATAAATGGACTAGTGCCTATCCGAAGGTGTTTACAGAACAACTTGGTCGATTGAAAGGTTTCAAACACCGCATAATTTTGAGTGATAAGGCAAGGCCGAAAGGGAACAAGGTGCGGCGTGTTCCCATCAATTTGAGGGAGGAACTTAAGGTGGAATTAAAGAAACTTTGTGATTTGGAGATTATTGAACCCATTGAGAGTGCAGAGTGGTTAGCCCCAGTTGTGTTGGTGTGGAAATCAGACAAGTCCTTGCGTTTATGTGTGGATTTACACAATCTAAATTCCAATATCTGGGTAGATACCAACATCAATGAGCTGTTGTCCACCTTAGATGGCGCTGTAATCTTTACAACACTTGACATGTCGGCGGCATATCATTCAGATAGAATTATGCGATGAGTCGAGACATTTGACTTCATTTGTGACCCCTGAAGGATCACATCGTTATAAGCGTATACCGTTCGGACTTGCCTCCGCATCCTTAGTTTTCCAAAGATTGATGAATAATTTGTTTGCAGATGTGCCTGGTGTGACATGTTTCCAGGACGATGTGTTGATTTATGGGAAAGCAGTGTGTGAGCATGATGCGAGACTAGAGAGGGTGTTGGGACATATTGAAGTGTTCAGGCTTAAGCTTAAAGAAAGACAAGTGCAGGTTTTCGTGTGATGGGGTGGATTATTTTGGTCACCATGTGTCTAGCAAAGGTGTTGAACCCATGGTGAAGATTTTGTGGCTACTCGGACAAGGAGGTTTCTGAGGCGCATATTGCCAGCGGGTTGGTAGATTGGACGTGGCAATGGAAAGCACGAGTGTGGGTGTGTTCGTGGGCGGAGCAACTTGTAGGCTTTGGATCAGGTATTTTCTGTGCGGCATCCGACAGGGACAGGTGGCGTCAGATAGCATGGGGGTTGTGATAAGTTGAGGATGAGTGTCCCTACACCTTTGGGGTTCATGGGTCCATTCGGCCTAATCATGCTTATTAAGTAATCTTCATGTTCATAGATTTTAGCAGCTCTTGTAGCTAAAACCTCACCCTCGCTCTGCTCCTAAGTTTTACTATTTTTTTAATCCAGGTGTTAAACTGTAAAATTTGAACCATACCGCTATCAAAAGACAGAAAATCTACTTTTATGATGTATCCTAATGGCGCATTAGAACTTTACTTTATTAAGGTAAGAGTTCGGATTAATACCGGGTTTGATGTATGTCAAGATAAAACTCAATATATATATATTCTATTTCATAGGGTCTGTCACTATATTTCACCAGATGCTTACCCATTCTTTCTGTTTCTCTCTTTTTATGCTATCTTAAATAGATTTTTATATCTAATACAGGGAGTCATTAAATTATTATGGATTTCTCCATGTTATTATCTTCATCATGTTGTAGGGCGAACTTTGGACGGTACTTATTGTCTTTAATGGATGCGTCAAACACTTTAGCATTTGAATATAATGCATTTATTTAAATTAAATTAAATTTGTATCAGGCTTAAAGTAGGCTTAAGATGAGATAATTAAAAAAAAAATGGTCTCAATATCGTAAGATTATGGGGCACATGCATCAAGCTAGGCAATTGCGATTCCTTAATAGCGATTATTAAGGAATCGCTATTAAGGAATCGCAATTGCCCATGCATGAAGGTTTTGCAAAAATATTTGCGATTCCTACACATTCTTTAATTGCGAATCCCAAATTGGGATTCGCAATTAAGAATGACTTCCCATTCATTGTTATGAGCCTAGAGGCCCATAGGAATGAAAGGGAAGTCATTAGCAATATGCGAGTACCAAATAGGTACTCGCAAATTGCGAATGCGATTTGAAGGGTGCCAGGGGCCTTAAAGGCCACCCTGCTGCACCCCCAAATTTGGCATGTATGCTTATGTGGCGCACACATATGCCCTAAGGGCATATGTGTGCGCCATATAGCACTTGAAAAATGCACTTTTGTGCATTTTTCAAAGTTTTAGCAAATTACCATCAACTTGCAGTTGATGGTAATTAGCGTTTCCTAAATGCGAAGTCGCATTTAGGAAAGGCTTTGATGCATCCCAAATAGGGAATCACAATTTGCGATTCCCTAAAGCATTCGCAATTTAGGTAATCGCAAAATTTGCGATTCCCTATATTGCGAATGGGTTTTGTGTTTGATGCATCGGAAATGGCATTTTACCGGCCGCAAACGGGCCGATTCTGCGAATCGGCCCGTTTGCGACCGGTAAAATGCTTGATGCATGTGCCAGTATGTTTGTCTTCATGTGGGAGTATTTATGTGACTCGTACTGCACACATCTTTTGTTGTACAGAGAACAACTATAAAATTAGTTTGTGTATTTTCTTATTAGTGATGTTTTTACAGTATGTCTTACGTGCCTTTTAATGTATATCTTTGTTTAATGATGATAAAACGTACGTCAGTAGGTGATGTCAGTGTTCGTGTTGTAATTTGTTTATGTTATCCGTTATGTCCGTCAGCCATTTCATGTCTCTTATGGTTATTTATGTTATTTGTTACAGCCCTGATGAAGTTCCACAGTTTCATTTTGGGAACGAAACGCGTTGGCTGTTTTTTTGTGATTTAAAATAAAGAACATCTTTGAAGCAATCACTAGGGACTAAAAGTTTGTCTTTTCGGTGCACCTCTTTCTTGTTCAACCAAGATCTTGAAAGCAATTGAGCAAGCACCTGCACCCAGCAGTAAAGATCAGCTCTGGTCCTTTTTAGGATCGATAGGGGCATATGTATCAAGAAAGCGTTTTGCGAGTCCTTAATAGCGAATTTTAGCGATTCGCTATTAAGGACTCGCAAAAGGCAATGTATGTAGGATTCGCAATATTAATTGCGATTCCTACGTATTCCTTAATTGCGAATCGCAAATGGCGATTCGCAATTAAGGAATACCTTCCCATTCATTCCTATGGGCCTACAGGCCCATAGGAATGAATGGGAAGACGTTCGCAATTTGCGAGTACCCATTAGGTACTCGCAGATTGCGAATGCAATTTCAAGGTGCAAGGGTGTCAAAAGGACACCCTGTTGGACCCCTGAAATAAGCATGTGTGCACATGTGGCGCACATACATGCCCTAAGGGATTGTTTGTGCGCCACATGGCACTTTGAAAAATGAAAAAAAGTGAATTTTTCAAAGAAATCGCAAATTACCACCAACTTGAAGTTGGTTGTAATTTGCGATTTCTAAAGGCAAAATCGCACAACTTGGGTGCTTCCAGAATTGCATTGAAGGAATCGCAATTTGCGATTCCTTAAATGCATTCGCAGAATAGGGAATCGCAAATTTTGCGAATCCCTATTGTGCGAGGGCCTTTTGGGATGATACATCCCAAAAGGCTTTTTCCCGTTCGCAAACGGGCTGATTCTGAGAATCGGCCCGTTTGCGAACGGGAAAAAGGCTTCATACATATGCCCCATAGAGTATTATGCAAAATTCGTTAAGAATTTTGCATCTAAAACGGCCAGTTTACGGGAACTGTTGAAAGAAAACACAAAGTACGTATGGAACGAAGTGCATGGCACTGTTTTTGAGTCGATTAAGAAGGACACTGTGTCTGGTAAACCCCTTTAACCATTTAACATTTGTGATCAGTGCATTATCACTACTGATGCCAGCAACCATGGTTTAGGTGCAGTCCTAATGCAAAGAAGGGAGTGTGGCAAAGTAGAAACTGTGGGGTTCGCATCGAGAGCACTTCGGGGTGCGGAGCCAACTTATTCTACGATTGAGAAAGAGGCTCTTGGTTTATGGTGGGGTGTGCAGTATTTCAGAAACTTTGTTTGGGGAAGGCAGTTTGTGCTGCGCACAGACCATAAGCCTCTCATAGATTTGTTTTGCACTGTCAATGGTGGTAGAGCTACTCCACGCATTGCTAAATGGCAGTACCGAATACAAGAGTACCAGTACAATTTTTTACAATATTTGTCAGGTGTATGGAATTTCGTGGCAGACTGTCTTTCAAGGTTACCAGTAGTTGAGGATGAGAACGATGACAAAGGTGATGATGAGGATGTGGAATTTGTGTGTGCAGTGAGCTTAGTCACCTCGGGGTGTTGAGTGAAGAAGAATGGCAAGCTGCAACCTCGGAAGACGAAGCGTTGCAAGATGTGATTAAGTGTGTTATAAACAGTTGCCCCAGGGCACGAGACATGAGGGAGGATTTGATTCTTTATTGGAGGAATGCAGACGAGTTGTCCATTGTTAATTGTGTTTTATTGAGGTGTGAACAGTTAGTGGTTTTGAGGGAAATGAGGTTGAGGGTGCTGGAATTAGCACATGAAGGTCATGTGGGGATGCATGCTATGAAACGCAGTGTGAGAGAGGACGTTTGGTGGCCGGGAATGGACAGGGCTGTGGAACATTGTGTGAGGGAATATAGTGCATTTGTTTTAAGCGATAAAGCACAGGTCACTGTACCATCTCCTATCGTTCCTGTTGTTAGTAATGGGATACCTTAGCACAACTTGGTTGATGTGTCTGGTCCTTTCGGGGTTTTAGGCAGTTCACCCAAATATGCTTTGGTGTTGGTTGACTATATGTCTAAGTGGACCGAATTAAAATTCGTCACTAGTGTCAGTTCTAGAGCTTTCATTCATTTCTTTCAGGACACGTTCCCGAGAGAGGGTTTTCAGGAAGAATTAGTGACCGACAACGGCAATCAATTAGTGTCTCTTGAAATGAGTAGTTGTTTTGGAGTGTTATGGCATCAAGCATATAAGAACATGACTGTACCATCCCCGTTGCAAAAAACTTGTGGAAAGAGTGAATCGTGTGGTGAAAGATCAGCTTCAGTTAGCCTCAGTCAACTGCATAAATTGGGAAGATGCCATGAGGAACATGTTGTGGGCTATTAGAACCACCCCACATGTTAGTACTGGTGTAACTCCTTTTTCACTGTTGAGAGGCAGAGTGGCAGGTTCATGACTGAACAGGTAGTGGATGAATAGAAAAGATTGAACGTGGAAAAGATGAGTGGTGTCCTGGATGTGCGAAAATGTGTTCAAGAGAAGTATGCTTCCAAAGTGAACAAGTGTGGCGATTTAGTGAGGATACTAAATCCTAGGCATGTTCATAAGGGACAGTCAAAGTTTTCGTCTCGATTTTGTGTAAAGGAAGTAAGAAACCAGGTTGTGGTTTTGGAAAATGGAAAAGTGTGGAATAAGAGCAAATTGGTGGTGGTACCCAAATTCAAGGCTAAGTTTGTGTGTGAAAGAATGGGGGTGGGGTTGCCTCACGGTTCCGTGGAGTCTGTGTGTGCTCCAGAGTGTAGCCCAACTTCAAGGCGGAAAAAGTGTGTTCCACACAAGTACAATGATTACGTAATGTGATGGATTTAGTTAATGTTTCTGCCATGTATTTCATTTCTTGTCTAGCGGGTATGAAACACATTTTTCATTCTTAGTTCAGTGCTGATTGGGTTTTGTTGTTTGCTTTATTGTTCATTTTATGTGGTTCATCTATGTGCTTACCTGTGACCTTTCGTTTTACTATAGTTTCCAAGGTCTGTTTTATTGTATATTTTGTAACAAGTTATTATGCATTCCATCTGCAATTTGTATCCACATTATCTTTGTTTAGTGGTTAATTTTGTAAGGAAGGGGGATATGTTGGGTCTGCTTGTCAAGGTTCCGATGCTTTTGTCACCGGCATTGGAGCGTTGGGGAATGTGGGCATTCGAGGGAGGACGGTTGCGGCCGCCGGAGGCTGGTGCTGGGAAGGACAATAAAACGTACCTGACAGATGCGTGTTGTGTCCTTTCACGCGGCCAAGATGGAACAATGAGAATTAGTTTACAAGGTTCTGCCTTCATCTTCCTGAGGACTCTTGGGAGGAGAGGAACTGGAGGAAAGGCGCAGGCAAAGATGCCGGATCATGCAATCGAAAATGCATACCCCCATGACCCCCGGTTGGGGGATGCCAGCTTGCATAAAACCGGCATTTGCGGTTCTGGGGGGTTGCGAAGAGACCCAGATTCTGCTTGCCCCAGCGGCGAAAGAGGTTGTCCAGGATCTGTTGGTGTAGCTCCCACTCATGGCATGGTGATGTCAGCCTGCTGAGAGTGTAAACCACTGTGTTCTGCTTCCTAGGAACATGTTCCGTTTGAATACGCACCTTGTGTGAGATGGACCATTCCCATATTTTCTGTGCTTCCTGAGAGAGCAGGCGGGATCTTGTGCCACACTGATTGTTGATGTAGTGCATCGTTGTTGTGTTGTCCGTACAGACGAGCACCGCAGAATTTTGGATCCTAGGGAGGAATGCTTGCAAGGCGAGATGTACTGCGTTTAAGTCCAGTAAGTTGATGTAAAATTGATGTTGGGCTGGATGCCATTTGCCACTGAGCTGGAGATCTTGGAGTTAAGCTCCCACACCTCCAGGCAGTGGCGGCTGGCAGGGAACGGGGGAGGTTTGAACAAAAAAGAAAAGAAAAAAAAACACTTACCTTTTCCCCGCCTCTGTCTCACTTTGGTTGCTTCTCTTCCTGGCAGTCCCGGAACCAGTCAGCACCCAGGCTCCTCTAAGCCAGCGTTGTGATTGGTCTGAATCGCCGTGGTTCGGCGCTCAGACAGGGAATGGGAGCCTGGGCATGTTTCTCACCAGGCTGTGTATTGCAGCCTGGTGAGGAACATGCAAAGTGGGCATGACTGTTTGTCCGGCCCAAGACGGCCGGCCAAGCAGTCATGCGCACTTAGTGTGTGCACACCACTCCTCCCCCTGTGCCACCAGCCCTGCCCTAACCAGCCCCTTAGCAAAGAAAAATAAAATGATAATAATGAGGTTATTATCATTTTATTTGTATTTTTTTCTGCTCTGGGAGCACTGGGGCGACACTCCTCTGCCTTAGCGGAGGAGCTGCCCCTGCCTCCAAGGTAGCATTGGTGGTGATAACTAGAGGAGTAGTCAGGGGGCAAAATGAAAGTCCGAATGAAAGATTTTCCTGCCTCGTCCACCAAGATAAGGTGTTCCCCTCGCGTGGAGTAACCTTGATGAGGTCGAAGGAGCCTGTTAGTTGCACCCATTGTTTCTCCAATTCCTCTTTAAGGGGACGCATCCGTAGGCGACAAAAGGGGACAAGAGGGATGCAGGACGACATCATCCATAGAACGGATTTGTAGCGAAGAACGGAAAGACACTTTTTTGTTTGGATGGTGTAGGAAAGTGCCCATTTTTGCATGGTTAACCCCCACATCGTGCCTGGTATTTGATGCACTTTGACTGAGTGTTCACTGGGTCCCTGCCAATCAGGTTCCCAGTGCCTGTGTTCTTTCCCAAAAGTGTACCTTTGTCTCCACAATTGGCACACCTCTGGCCCACATTTAAGTCTCTTGTAATAGGTACCAGTGGTACTAAGGGCCTAGTGACCAGAGAGGGTCTCTGAGGGATGCAGCATGTATATTGCCACCCTCAGAGACCCCTCACCTAACACATATACACTGCCATTGCAGACTGTGTGTTGGGTGCAAGCCAAAAGTTAAGAGTTGACATGGCACACATCCCTGTGTGCCATGCTCACAAACACTGCCTGTGGCATAGGTAAGTCAACCCTCTAGCAGGCCTCATAGCCCTAAGGCAGGGTGCACTATACCACAGGTGAGGGCATAGCTGCATGAGCAATATGCCCCTACATTGTCTAAGTCCATTCTTAGACATTGTAAGTGTAGTGAAACCATATTGAGTACACAGTCTGGAGTCTGTCATTACGAACTCCACAGCTCCATGATGGCTTTACTGAATGCTAAGAAGGTTGATATTAAACTTCCCAGCATAATAAACCCACACTGATACCACTGCTGGATATATTACCAAATGCACTCAGAGGGCATCTTAGAGAAAAATGAGCCACTCCCTTGTGTCCAGCTGACTGGTCTGCGCCAGCCTGCCACACACATACATGGTGCTTCTCACCTATCTCCAAGCAGGAACAGCATTCAGGGCGGTGAGCCTCATATGCTTCCTACCCTTTGTTATGCCAGCCAGGGCCTCTCTAGCTAGTGGAGATGCCTGCCCCCTTGATCAAGCCCCACATTTGACAGCAAGGTTGACAGGAAAATTAGCAGTCAGTTGAGGTGTGTCCCCTCTCTACCAGGACCACCCCTAAGGCCCCTTGGACCTAGGTGACCCCCTTCTTAAGAAATACTCCATCTTGAATGGAAGGATTTTAGCTAATAGTATTAGGGGATTCCCCCTCCCCAAAGGAAGGGTACATACTAAAGGTGTAGTCACCCTAAAGGCAAGTAGCCCATTGGCTACCATGTGCTGTATCTGTAATACCCCTAAATTCAGTATATGGGGCACCCCTGAACCTTGAACCTTAGATTCCTGTGACCTTTGAAGAAGGACGAAGAAGACGCCGTGCAGCAAAGCCTGAAAACGACTACTGACCTGGTCCCAGCCCTACCGGTCTGTCTCCAGCTTAACGAACCTATGAAGAAGACAATGCCTGTCCTGTGGCCAGCGACTTCCAGAAACCCGAGGAAGACTGGCCACTCTTCAACAAAGACCAGATCTCCAGAGGACAGCTGCCCTGTCCAGAACAATCCAACTACAAGGACTCCGGATCTAGCTGGAACCCCGATCCTTGCCCACGCTGCACCCGACGCCCACGGCCCGAGTCTGAGTGGCTCACCTGCCCAGTGAGGTCTCCCCAGCAATCCTGACCTCGAATCCAGCGTTGGCTGACTTCTCCTGGACTCCACGAAGGCACCTGCAGCCTTATCACGAAGGGTCCCACCGACCACAACCGGCTCCGGTAAAGAAAATCCGACGCCTAAAGGCACCCCTGCATCCTCCGCCTGCCAACTTTGGGGAACCCTACCAACGGTGCCCAGGCGCTCACTGACACCTCTATTTACCTGCCCAGCTGTTGGTCACCTTCGTCCAGCCTCCGGGCCCGAGCCTGCAGCCTCTTTTGTGTGACCGAAATTCCCATTCGCTTGCCTTGGGCGCCTGATGCTAATCTGCACCCTGCACCCGGCTGCCCCTTTGCCGCTGGTGGTGTAAGGTTGGTGCTGCCTTGTGGCCCCCCCTGTGCTTGCTTTAACCCCCGGGGCCTGTGCCCTGAAACTGCAGGTACTTACCTGCAAACCGCACCTCTTGTGGGTGCCCCAAGTCTCCATTGACTAACATTGGGCCCAGTGACCTCTGCACCCGGCCGCCCCAGTGCCGCTGGTGGTGCAGTACATATCCTGATCTGACCCTTTCCCAGTGTTGGTCCAAACCCTCGAAGACTTGATGTGTAAGTCGAGTACTTACCTGTAACTGCAATTAACTGTTTTCCTTCTATAGGATTGCATTGCATTTCTGCCGATTGCACTAAATGTCTATCTCTTACATTTGCTAAGGCTGCTACTGTTTAATTGACATTGCCAAAGTATTTTTAATACTCCTGTAAAGTACTTCTAGTCCTTTACAACACAATACCTACTGTATTTGAAAAGTATTGCTATTCTTGAAACTGTTACTTACCTTCAACTGAGTTCCTCTTGGTTTTAACATAAAATAAAAAAGTAATAACTTTTCATACAAAGCAATTGGTCTTGGATTCAGTGTTTGAGTGTGTGTAATCATTTTTTGCCTGAGTGTGTACAACACATGCTTAACACACCCCTCTGATAAGCCTAACTGCTCTACCATACTACCCCAAATAGAGCTTTTAGCATTATCTACTTAAGCATCTGTAAGCCTCTAGGGAGCCACTGGACTCTGTGCACACTATACCGTACTTTGGTATAGTATATACAGAGCCAGCTTCTTATAGATGGCCTTTGCCTTAGTGATTAGCCGTAGTTGTCGCGCCAGTCTGGGATACGCTTTTGAGGATGTTGTGTCTAACTTGGCCCCTAAGAACGTTATGATTTGTGACGGATGTTGGTTGGATTTGTCTAGGTTCAGAGTGAGACCTAGCTGTCTGAAGAGATCCGTGCAGGCTATTGTGGATGCCGGTGTTGACCGTTTGGAAGGCACTTTGACCAGCCAGTCGTCCAGATATTGAAACACTTGATATATAAACAAAAATCGGTGGATATGCTTTTCGATCTGCACATCAATGTGTCAGTTCATAATAAGATCAGCACTGAATTAGTATCGTATCAATTTTTGTTGGGTGCTCCCATGGTGCCAAAATACCCACCCACCTTGGGTATTAATCCACTAGACCTACAACGTAGTCTAGATACAACTATCTACCATAAGCACCAAAGCACACCAAAGCAATGTTACTATAATCCTCAATGAGTAATATGGTGAAAAAAGCACAGACCACAGAATCCGGTTTAGGATGGCCAGTGAGACATGTGGGGGCCTCATCAGGAGCTTTGTACTTTTAATCAAGGCGTGGTAATACCACAACTACCAAAGCTGGGGACTTCATGACCTTAATGCCTTCCTCCTAAATATAATCAATAATGGGTATAGCTCTGACAGATTTTCGAAAGGGCTCTTTAAAGTCATACAGAAAGCTGTCTGACTGCTTTGCTGGCATGGGGAGATCAAACTTCTTTGCCACTCTCTCAAGGAGGTTGTGGAATCCTCCAATATTTTCTGGGGGAGAGTCCGCTGGAGGGGGCGTTGGCGATGAGGGGAGTGGCAACATATAATCATCCCACTCTGCCGCCATGTCACAGAGCTCACCCTCTTCCCTGTCGTCGTCTGATGTTGAATGATCCTGGAAGGGTGCTATCTGCGGTGTGCGGGGAATTGTTGGAGATAAAGGCAGCGGCCTTGGAGGCAGTAACGGTGAAGTGCTTGAAGAAGTCTGCAGGAATCCAAGGATGGATTCTTGAAGAGGTGAACCTGTAAGCAGAGGGGACAGAGTCTATGCCACTCGGACGTGACCAGGCATGGAAGCACGATGCCCACCCTTGTTAAGTAAGGAGCACAGGAGAGTTGACGAGGACCTTGTCGCTGCAGCTGTGGGGACCAAGCGAGGCTGCGGAAGACCAGGAGCTGTACACCAGCTGTCCCATGTCGGATATTTGTGTTCTTGTGGGCGGTGTCTGGCGGGAGCACCAACAAGCCTTGGTAGCCGCAACTGGTGTGGAAGACGAACAGATGCAATCGTTGGGACCAGCAAGGTCCAAGGGGCTCACCACATGCAGGAGAGTCAGAGCAGGCCCTGAGCAAACAGAGGAGCCCACAAAAGCAGAAGGAGACCCTCAAGAGGACCCACAGGCCGAAAGCACAGGAGTCGCAAGAGTACCTCAGGCAGCTCACCAAAGATGGACGCCCATGATGCAGGAGATGCAGGGAGGATGCTGTTGTTTGAGGGATGAGGTGCTGGACGCTGGAGCTTCTTGTAGCCCAATGATCTCTGAAGTGCAGAGCCAACAAGCCTTTGGAACTGCAAGTAGACGCGGTGAACAGGGGTTTGGACCCAGCGACTCTGACGAGGGATAGTGTCCTCCAAATTGCACGGAAGACAGGTCAAGCCTCTGGGGAGCCACAGATCTACCACCTGTGTTGCTGAGCCTTGGGATGTCCGTAGGACAACAGGAGCAGCAGACCAGCCAGCTTTGATGTGGTGCCTGTAGATGCAGGGGAGTGACTCCTTCACTCCAAGGGAGATTACTTTGTATGTCCTTGATGCCCACAGGTCCCTGGAGAGCCTGAGCGAAGCACAGACGAGGTAGTATACTTGCAGAACAGCTAGACCAGGAGCAGCAGGAGTCTTCCTTGATGCAGTCTCTGTTACAGGCGAAGTCCAGCGAAGTCTAAGTGTCCAGACGGTCGAAGAGTGTCTTGGTTTCAGAGATGAGTCTTGTTCCACGATTAATCTGAGGACCCACCCACGGTGGAGCCCTTAAAAATCCAAGGAAAGGGTTGGAACAACTCAGGGATCCCTCCCAGAGGAGGGGCTGGACATAGGGGAGGATACTCCCCTGTCCTTTGTCCAGTTTCATGCCAGAGCGGGAACCAAGGGTTCCTGAAATGGCTCAAATCGGTGTATGCAAGGAGGGTACCAAATGTGCCTTTCAAAGCAGTCTGGTAGCGTTGGAAAGCGACCCCACCCCAGTCCAATACACTAAGTCCTGTCTGGGAGGTGGTCACACCTCCCTGTGGAAACCTATTGGTATCTTCCCCTGCTCAAGCTCAGCTCAGCAGCAGGAGGGCAGAACAGTGTCTGTGGGCGGCAGTAGCTAGCTTGCTGGCAGACCCTAAAAGGCTGCAACCGGGAGTCCCATGTACTGGGGAGCTCCTCTAAGGAGCTCCCGAGTACATGGGATCATACCTCCAACACCAGAATCGGTGTTGGGTATGATTCCAACAAGTTTGATACCAAACGTAACCAGGTTCGGTGCAGCCATTATAGAGTTACACATCTCGTTTTGACTGATGTCCACTATATGTCTTAAAATGGCTAACCGCACTTACAAAACCTGGAGAATTGACTTCAGGGTTTGTAGGGGTGTCCTGCTCATGCAGGGGCACCCCCACACTTATAACCAAGCACCCTGTCCTCAGCACTGAAGGGCTGCAATGGCAGGCCTGCAGTTGGAGTTTAGGGGACTCCGTGGGTGGCACAATACATGCTACAGCCCATGAGAGACCCCTGGGGTACCTATGCCCTGGGTACCTTAGTACCATACACTAAGGTACACCAGTAGCCAATTGTGGAGGTACCAGAGTACTTACCAAAGCCAATTTGGGAGAGAGAGCACAGATGCTGGGGTCCTGGTTAGCAGGATCCCAGCAAACTACAGTCAAAACATACTGACACCAGGCAAAAAGTGGGGGTAACCATAAAAGAAAGATCCTACTTTTCTACACAGTGGAACTCCAAGGGACTGTACATGACACCAAAAAGACCTTCCTCCTCTGAGTGTTCCTCATCCAGAAGATGAGTGGGTAGTAGAGGGGAGATCTTACTCGGAGACGTGTGAGCAGGAGTTAGAAGAGGAGACAGGTGATGTTCTCTTGTCTTTTGTCTCGTTGACGACACCGTCGACGAGGTTGTCGTCGAGGTCAGGGTATCTTTGTCAACGGGGTGAATTTTTTCATCGTCGGTGAGACACTTGCCGACGATCTCTTCGTCGACGGCGCTGAAGATGGCTTTTTGAAAGAGTGCCTGACCTGTGGCAAAGGTGTAGGAGGCTCAGATACAGTTTTTGAAGACTGTTTTGTTTCTGCAGATGACGAGAAGACTCTTGTTCCCCATGTTGGCTCGCTGAGTGATTGCCATGAGAGGATTTGTTTTGAATATTTGCTGGGAGGCTCCTGACAGGAATGTGAAGAGTCTCTCTGTCTTTTCTGAGATATCCTGGAAGAAGATTCTTCACTTTCAGTATCTGAGTATCTCCTTCTATGGCTTCTTCCTAGTTTTAAGTTTTTGGAGCCTTAGAAGGAGCCTCCCTTCACGGTCTTGGCTGAAAAGGTACGACATACCTTACAGTCCGCATCTTTATGTGCAGGGTAAAGGCAGTAGATGCAGTCTTGATGTGGGTCATCTGTATGTAGCCTGTTTTTTCCACAGGAAATATATATCTTTATTCTTATGCCTGAAAACTGGCTGTGAAGAAGTGTGGAACAGGAAAAACTGAGCAGAGCTCAGTGGAGACTCCTAGCATGACGTGCGGTAGAAATCTGAGGGACTGGAGCTTCTCACAGGAGTGTGATTCATCCAGATTGATTAAGGCCTAAGTTTGGTCTCTTTCTAAAACAAATGACTATGATAAGTTCCTAAACTAGAGGCCTAGGTTTTTTCGAGTCTATACCTATCGGTACGTTGCTTTATTAAGGTTGCGCGAGGACCCCGCAATATATATATATTAAAAAAAATTATATATGAAAACATATGTATATGGTTCTATATATATATGCATATACTATGTTTTCACAAACCAATGCAGCCTCCCAGAAAAAAACAAAGCTAACCAATGCTCTGAGACCTTGTTTTTGCAACAAATACAAAAAAACAGGAGGACAAGGAGACACATGAACTGTCTTTAATGAACAGCAGAAAAGTTGTCCTGCAAAGAACGCAGGCATTGTTAGCCCATAGGCTGCATTGAAAGCTTACCAACATTGAAAATGAAAGTAATTGCAAGCATAAACTGGCACCGTGCCTTTAAGGCAGCCATGACCCACAGCTTCCCATCATGACTCAGGGGTGACAGTTAGGTCAGTTGTTCTTTGCGGAGACCCGGAGGTCAGGGCACAAAGAGATGACATAATTCTGGATCATCTGCCCGGGGAGGTGGGTGGGTTGCTTATGACTTTGATGAGGATACCCCTGGAAGAGAACTAGGATTACAGGTAAGTAACTTATCCTTCTCTTCCAGGGGATCCTCATCAATAGTCTTAAGCACTGAATCGAATAGCAAGCCCATCCTCTACTCCTGCGGGCAAATGACAACCGCAAATGACAGTAACATTGAAATCTCATCAAATGACTTTAGCATTGAAATAAATTTCTCAAGTAGGCTTGGCCTACTTGAGTATCTGCTCTAGTATCAGAGTCGAGACAATAATGTCTCGTGAAAGTATGTACCGACTTCCAAGTGGCTGCTTTGCAGATCTCAGCAATCGGTACATTGTGCAGAAAAGCTATTGTAGCTGCCTTTCCCCTAGTGGAATTAGCCTTGGGCATAGACAAAAGGGGTTTATTTGCCAATTGGTAAGCCAGCTTGATACATGACACTATCTATCTGGAGATGGAACACTTGGAGGCTGGGAAACCTGTTCTCAGGGAGCCATAGTTTTCAAATAATTGATCAGACCTCCTAATAGCCTGAGTCTTGTTTAGGTAGAATTTCAAGACTCTTTTCAGGTCTAAAGAATGGAGAGACCTCTCAGCTGGTGTAGAGAGATTGGGAAAGAAAGTAGGCAGTGAAATGGTTTGATAACATGAAAATCTGACACCACCTTCGGAAGGAAGGAGGGGTGGGTTCTCAGAACCACTCTGTTGTTGAGAAAAACAGAGTACGGTTCCTTGGAGCAGAGTGCCTGAATTTCGCTCACCTTACAGCAGAAGTGATTGCCACCAAAAAGGCGGCTTTCCATTTAAGGTGCTGAAGGGTCGCTTTGTGAATTGGCTCAAAGGGGTGACCCATGAGCTTGGAAAGGATCAGGTTTAGCTCCCAGGGGGGGGAAGGAGGCCGGACTGGGAGAAAAACTTTCTTTAAACCCTGTAGAAAATCCTTTACCACCTGAAGCTGAAAGAAAGAAGGCTGAGTAGGTGACTTTCTGTATGCCGTAATGGTAGCCAGGTGTACTTTTATGGAAGCAAATTTAAGACCTGACTTGGCCAAGTGTAGGAGATAAGGCAAAATTTCCTCCTCTTGCCCTCTGGTAGGTTGGAAACCATTTTGCACACACCACATACAGAACCTTTTCCATTTAAAAGAATAGGAATGTCTTGTGGAAGGCCTTCTAGACTCTCTCAAGATGTTCATGCAGTCCTGAGGTAGCCCTAGGTGACCATACTGAAGGACCTCAGGAGCCATGCTGCTAAGTTCAGCGAGGGAAGGTTCGGATGATGGATCCACCCGTTCATCTTGGACAGCAGGTCCGGTCTGTACAGAAGCCTCCTGTGTGGACACTCCGAGAGATGCAGAAGGTCCGGGTAACACCACTGCCGTGGCCAGTCTGGTGCTATCAGTATCATCCTCGCTCTGGAGTATGAGAGCTTGGTTATGGCCTTCGGTACGAGAGGAAGAGGAGGAAAAGCGTACACAAAGTCCCCTGACCAGTTGATCAAAAGGGCATTCCCTTTTCGACCCTGACCGGTAAAACCTTGACGCGAAGTCGTGGCATTTTTTGTTTGTATCATCCACAAAGAGATCGATGCTTGACTGACCCAATTGCTGAAAAATGTCTGCCACTGCTTCGTCGTGCAGAACCCAATCTTGCTGATCTTCGAAGTGACAACTTAGGGAGTCCGCTTGAGAGTTTTGTTCTCCTGGCAGATGGACTGCTGTGATTGAAAGCTGCCTGGCCAGGAGCCAATGCCAGATCGTCTGAGCCTCCAGGGACAGAGGGCGAGAACGGGTCCGTCCCTGTATGTTTAGATAGTACATAGTGGTCTTGTTGTCCGTGTGGACCAATATGGACTTGGACTGTATGGAAGGGTAGAAGGCCTTGAGAGCTAGATGCACTGCCTGTAGCTCCAGCATATTGATGTGATATGCCTGTTCCTTGCTCGACCACCAGCCCTGAGTCTGCAGAGGGCCCATGTGTGCTCCCCAACCCTGAAGGGAGGCGTCTGTGACCAGCGATTGTTTCGGAGGAGGTTGGTGGAAGGGCACTCCCACCAGCTATGGGAAAGTAGAATTTGGCCGTCCCATTGAGCAGTTTTCTGATCCCATTTGTCTTCTAGGTCCTGCTGCAGAGGCCTCATCCTCAGCCTGGCATTGGGGACTAGGAAAATGCAAGATGCCATCGACCCCAGGAGCAATGCTATCTGCCGAACTGAGGGCTGGTGAGCTTGAAGCAGATGATTGATTTCAGTCTGATTGGTAATAGTCTCTCCTCTGAAGGAAACACTCTTCCTCTGCTGGAGTCTAGAGTAGCACCCAGGTAATGTATTCTTTGAGTGGGCTGATGAACTGATTTTTCCAGATTGACCTGAAGGCCCAACCGCAGTAGCAAATTCAGACAGATTTGATAGTGGTCTTTCACACTCGAAGGAGATGAGCTCTTTAGGAGCCAATCGTCGAGGTACGGATAAATAAACAGTCCCTGGCGACGTAGAACAGCGGCTACTACTGCCATGCACTTGGTGAACACTCGAGGGCCGACTTCAGGCCAAACGGCAGGACTCTGTACTGATAGTGCTTGGAGCCTACCATGAAGCGCAGGAACTTCCGGTGTCGCAAAGCAATTGGAACATGGAAGTACGCATCCTGAAGGTCTATCGAGCACATCCAGTCCCCTTGTTGGAGATGAGGATATATTTGATGGAGTGCTAGCATACGAAATTTCTCTTTTCGGATAGCTTTGTTGAGGATGCGAAGATCCAGTAAAGGTCTTTTTGGCTTTTCTTTTGTACCAGGAAGTATCAGGAGTAAACCCCCTTTCCTCGTTGTGAGGGAGGGACTTCTTCTATGGCAGCTTTTTGCAAGAGAGTGGACAGCTCCTGCCGTAACAGTGACAGTTGGAGACAGCTCGCTTTCACCGGAGGAGTGGATTGCGGTGGAAAACGGAAACGTAGAGCATATCCATTTTGCAGTATATTCAGCACCCATTGATCGTTTGTAATGCTGCGCCACTCTTGCACATGGTAGGCAATACTTCCTCCCACTGGAGTGGGTAACAACGACAGAGGAAGTGATTGCTCATTGCTTGGCAGTGTTCTTGGTGGTGGAAGAGGGTTGCTGAGGTGCGCCTCTACCCCGGGAAGGCCGACATCCCTGGTAGTGCGTTTTGGTCTTGTGATACTGCCTCTGAGACCACTGAGGGGTTTGAACCCTCTGTTGGAAAGGCCTGCGATCATAGGGCCTATACCGGCGCCGGAATTCCTTCCTCTTCTCTAGACCCACCGCTTTTAGAGTGTCCAGCTCTGATTTCATCCTGGCCATCTCTTCATTTGTATGTGAGCCAAAGAGAGAATTCCCTGAAAACGGGAGGTTCAAAATGTGTTGCTGGGCCTCCGGTTTCAGGGCCGTAAGACGCAGATGCATATGGGAGTTAGAGTTCGCCGCCAGAGATGCTTCATCTGCCGCCGCACTGATCATCTGGTTCACCACAAGAGCTCCCTCCTGGAGGATCTCTCCAAAATCCTGGTGATCCTCCTTGGGCAGTTTGTCCTTGAAGCGCTCTAATGAATCCCACAATGCCCTGTCATAGCGCCCCAATAGGGCTGCAGCGCTAGATACCTTCAAGGATGCAGCTGCAGAGTCACATGCTTTCCTTCCCCATGAATCCTGAGCTTTGCTCTCCTTGTCTGGAGGGACCATTGAAGAAGGGGCTACTGCATGAGTTTTCTTCGCAGAAGCAATGATCACAGAGTCTGGCGGAGGATCCGCCCTGAGGAAAAGAGGATCCTGCTCTGATGGTCTGTATTTCTTTAGGATCCTTGCAGGAGCCGTCTTGATTGACGCTGGAGTGAGAAAAATATCCATGACTGGCTGAAGAAGGCCCGGAACCAAAGGCAGTAGAGGTCTTGACACTGATCTTTGGTGAAGAGTCTCAAAGATCACTGACGTTGATGTCTGAGGAGCGGACATTTCGATATTTAATGTTTGTTCTCCTCTTGCCAGTACATCATGAAAGGTATTGATGTAATCCATGGGCAATATTCTGGAGGGTGGACTGTCTGTTAGTGTGGGAGAGTAATCTCTCTTGGAAGAATGTGTAGAGGAGGAAGACCAAGAAGGTGATCTACGACACCTGCGGCGGCTACTTGAAGTGGACCTCCGACCTGATGGAGATGGAGACTGGTCCCGTTGACGACCCCTGGATGGCGTGGTAGGAGAATGATCCACTGCCTGCACCAAATGAGCCATAGGAGATCTGTGGAGAGGGCTAGAATAGTCCAGAGGCTGTTGGATCTGTGTAGAGGTAGCTTTCTGCCAGTGGTGTACTGGAAGGAGCCATCTGGAAGATAGGTGAACGGAAGGAGACCTGTGTCCTTCTCGTTGCGCAGGAGGAACAGTAGCCTGCGGAGTGCTCTTCTGTGCTCGCCGTTCTGGAGACGGAGAAGCACTTCTCGACGTTGAGAGAAGTACCTGAGGATATCCTGCCTCCGAAACTGAAGACTCAGAGGGACCCTTCGATGCTGAACGGTGCCTCACTGAGGGCGAGCGTTGCGTCGATGTCGACAGATGGGAGTGCCTCGACGTGAGCTACAGAAACCACCGACGGAGTTCTAGGTCTCGACGTCGGAGCAGAGGAGCCGTCTGAAGTACTGACGTTTAGAGAGACTTCTGCTTCGACGTCGACCGATGCCCCGTCGACGGAGACTGGTGCTTTGACGTCAGGTGTGGACTGCCCAACGGAGACCGGAGCCTCGACGTAGTGCGGGGAGAAGGTGAAGGAGAGCGTCTTCTTGATGTCAAACCTCTTCTGGACGCCGTCGTGGTTGACCGAGGCCTCGACATTGACCGCCGCCTTGTTGACGCCAACAGAGGAGTACGCCTCGACGTCGAACTCCTTCTAGACGCCGTCGTAGTCGACTTAGGCCTCGACATTGGCCGCCGCCTATTTGATGGTAACGGAGGACTACGCTTTGATGTCGAACGCTGTAACGACGGCGATTACGGAGAGCGATGTCTCAACGTTGGGCGATGAGTCGGCACCAACGGAGATCGACTCCTCGACGCTGACTGTCGCCGGGTTGACGGTAACGGAGGATTTGAAGTTGGAGTATGACGCGACGTACCTCTATGTTTCGAGGTTTTCGATGGCGAATGATGCTCCGATGCCCTCGACGGTGATCTCGCCGTCGGAGGGGCTGCCATAGTCAATTTCTTTGTCGTTTGAGGCATTTTCGACGCCAAGCCCGAAGCCGAAGAAGAACAGACTGGGACCTTACTTTTGGAAGTCGACCTGGGCCTTTTCTTCTTGGACCTCATAGGAGATCTGCCTCTGGAGGTAGTAGATTTTTTCTTCTCAGAGAGACCATAAAGACGGATTCTTTCTCTCTCCTTGAGAGTGCGTCTTGACAGATTCCGGCAGTGTTGGCATGTCTCTGGGGAATGAGACTCAGGAAGGCAGAGGATACACACAGAATGGGAATCTGTCTTAGCCTTCTTTTTACCACAGGAGGGGCAAGGATGAAAAAGAGAAGGCATCCTCTGACTGAAAAAAGGCAATTCCTTACTTCAACAGATGTTAGATGTCGAAATAAAAGAAGTTATAGCAAAAAAGGGAACTTTTTTGACAGAAAAGTCTAAAAAATGTGGAGCTGTAAAACCATGGTCCTGACTGATGGAGCCGGAAAGAACAACTGATCTAACTGTCACCCCTGAGGCATGATAGGAAGCTTGGGGTCATGGCTGCCTTAAAGGCACAGTGCCAGTTTATGCTTGCAATTACTTTAATTTTCTATGCTGTAAGCTATCAATTCAGCCCATGGGCTAACAATGCCTGTGTTCTTTAAATGACAACTTTTCTGCTGTTCATTAAAGACAGTTCAAGTGTCTCCTTGTCCTCCTGTTTTTTTTGTGTTTGTTGTAAAAACAAGGTCTCAGAGCATTGGTTAGCTTTGGTTTTTTTCTGGGAGGCTGCATTGGTATGTGAAAAAATGAGATATGTATATATATATAGAGCTGTATATTTATGTTTTCATGTATAATTTTTTTATATATTCCGGGGTCCCAGCGCATGGGCGGGAATATTCAGTGCTTATGACTATTGATGAGGATTCCCTGGAAGAGAAATACAAAATAACCTAAACATATGGCACAGAGGAGGCTTTTCATGGCTGAAATAGCTCAATCAATATGACAACATTGCCTAAAATTCTTTACCTATTTCAAACTATCCCTCTACCTCCTCAAATGTTTTATAACTCTATTGATAACTTGATATGGCCAGGAAAATGACCTAGGATAAACAGGAGTCTGCTCTGTCTGGCACAGAGGCATGGAGGGTTGGCAGCCCCAAATCTGTTAAAATACTTCCAAAAATCGCAGTTGAGGCTGCTTCTGGAATAGAAACAGGGAATGTCGGAAAGAGAGTGGTGCTTCACTGAACCACTAATAGCAGGAATGAATACATGATAAGTTCCCTTGCTACCTATCAAAACCCAGACGCAAGGACTTGTTCTCTTCCCCATTCACTCGATCAACGTTGGCAGTGCGGAAAAAAAGTGCCAAAGGCAAGAGAGCTACCCACATCAGCAGTGAAAAACGCTGACTTCTCCCAACATGTCCAATTCACTGGAAGGAGAAGCAATGACTGAGAATTAGAGGCCTCTTCACAGAGACAGGTATAAAAACTTTTGCAGATTACAAAAAAAATACAGCCAAAATGTAATACATTTAAATACCACCAGCAAATATGATATTGAGTTTTACAGGCAATAATTAAGCTGCCCGCTATCCGACACGTAACACCTTCTGAAAGATGGTTTCTGACCAAGAAAGACAATAGGAAGTTAATATCTGAATTATATAAAATGCAACTAACTCCCACAACATTTTAGAAATCACCTGGGCAAAGGAGGTGGGAGGAGGAGCTACAATAAAACCTCCCAGAAATAGAATAGGAGGACATGTACATAAGAACCCACAAGACAGTAAAATCTGCCAAGGTAGGAGAAGCAATGGCCAAAAACATGCTTTATTGGTACTATATCTTGGTTAGATTGCATTCATGGGATCCTAAGAGAGATGACGGCTAATGGAGGATAGGTAGCCAGAGAGGTATGCTTGTACACCACCTATGACATGGACTAAAACTACACATTTCTGGAACAGGGTGTTCCAAGTGATTGTTCAATATTCAACCTGGAGGTTTCCAGTTTTCCTGCCTACATCATTTTGGCCTACCAAATAATCATTTGCACAACACAGAACTAAAGTAAGACAAAATACCCTAACATTGGGCGACTCCAGACAGGTGATCACTGCTCCATGGAGCAAAGATATAGCCCCAGAACTAATTTAGTAGCACTTTTGCCTATAAGCCATGGAAAATAATAATAATGTCAATCACAGATAAAAATGGCAAGGATTTTGATGAAGTCTGGGTACCCTTCATAACATATTTTTCAAAAGAATTCAGATAATTATCATGTCTGACTGAAATACTTGTGTTATCTAGGAATTATATAAATAATAAAAAGGACTCAAAGCTCGGAAGTCAAAGAAATAGCTAACCCATAAGCTAAGCATATCGGAATGAATTGAATATCCACATTTCCAAGGTACTGTAGTGCATTATTAGCAGATAGGAGGGTGAGGGAGTGGGAGGGCATGAGGTAATTTCCTGGGTCTCTGTACCCTTTTTAATTTACCTTTATTCACCGGAGCTAGGAAAATATAACACGTATGACTCATAACAACAGCTCGTCGGCTAATGGATGCAGGTGCATTCTCATTGTTGAAAAAAAACACTAAAAGAGATTCAGACCATGTAAAGGTTATCAAGGGTTAGTTTTCGCTGAAATCTACACTAACCTAACCTGTTGTTTAAATGTGTGTACAATGAAAGTAAAGGGAGCCCTGATAGGCTTTATACTAGAAAAGAATAGAAACACAACCTGTGCCTTTAAGAAGTCTACATGCCTCCCATCCCAAAATGTCTTGTACAAGCAGCTGCATCTCACGCCCAATCTTTTTGGGAGATATGTAAAGTTGTATCAAGGCCAACTTCTCTGGCCTTTATCCCACATGGCAGAGAAAACAGCCGGAGAGGCAAGGTTCATTTATGACTACAATGAAGAGCACCACGATGCAGAACTAGGACACAATAGCATTGTTCCCTGTAAGGTACGTGCGCATCCGTTCTACCCCAAGCACGCAGTTTCTCGTGTGAGGCACGCACACACTTTCACTGCACATTATGCGAGAGGAGAGACTGTTTTGCGCCACTGCTTTATAAAAACGCTAGAAGCGCAGAAAACGGGCATTGGCTTGCATTCCTCTTCGACAGCAGTCTGTGGGGTTAAAAAGGGTCACCCATAGTTTTCAGGTAACAATAAGTGTGGAGATAACTCTGGTGATTAATGTACCTGCTGGAGAGAGATCAGAGTTTTATGTAGTGGCAGTTTTGACTCATCTAAGGTAGCACTGCACGTTGGAATCTAACAGGCTTTCAGTCGCCTAAGGTTAATAAAATGAGTACCATCTAGATGGGTAAAAATACAACCTCTTATCAATACACTAAGAAAGTTTAGATTATAAAGCGTAGCTATAATTACTACTGATTGGCAAGGGAAGTTGTCTTAAAAATTGTGCACAGATGGTGCAACTTCATCGCCCTAGGTTAGTGAAACACTTGGAAATTTTATCAGCACAACCCTACTGAAAGCAGATTTCTGAAAGCGCCCCCTCGGGAGACCGTCCTTTAAGAATACCCACACAAGAGAAACTTCAGAAATACTGAACGTCTCAGAACACCGGCAAAATCTTTGCTTATGCTTAGATACAGCGACTGTGAAATTTGCCACCATGGAGGTCTTGTTGGGACATTCGCCACAGAAAGAAGGGACAATAGCTGGCATGCAAATGTGCATACAAGTACTTGTATACGTGTGCACAAGTTGTGTGTTTGTGTGCACTTTAATGTGCATTTGTTCATATGTGACGTGTGTGTATGCTTGAGTACATACATTTGACTAGACGTGTGTGGTTTGTCTGCATGTAAAAAATAATTTACTTACCTGTACACTGTGGTTCTCCAGTATTGATATCTGTTATAGATTCACATGCTTGAATAGTCCCCTATCGTCATGGTGGGAGTCCCACAATAACATTACAAATAGCAGTATTTAAGACATTACCATAGACCTCCATAGAAAAGAAAAGCACAATTTAGCAACCTTTCAACCTCATTTTACAACATCCAAAGTTCAGCCAATCACAGCAGAGACCTCAGAGTAAGAAGGCTTTCAGGCCCAATAATACTGCCCTGAGCTCTAGAAGGTGTATGTGGAATTTCGACTCCTGCTGGGACCATTTGCCGTGAACTTGCAAGTCCTGGAGGTGAGCTCCCCATCGCTACATCGATACATCCGAGGTCATCACCAATTGGGGCACAGGGTAAATGAAGGAGAGGCTTTGTGTAAGATTTTCCTTGGTCCTCCGCCAACAAATTGCAGCTTTCATAGGAGCCGAAATGTGAATCATATTGTTAAAGATTTAATCCATTACGCATCCAGCTTCTCCTGCAGTGGTCGAATGCGGAGACGGCAACTGGGGATCTGCGGAATGCACGAGGACATCATCCCCAGCATAGACTTGAATATTCTCATAGAAACTGACCTTTTTGATGAGAGAAGCCGTGTTGTTTCTTGAATACCTAATACTCTTTCTTGAGTGGGAAAGGCTTTCCCGATATCTGTGTCGAGGCATGCCCCTGAAAAATCAGAGATGGAAGGAATGAGGGACGATTTTTCCAAATTGAGATGAAGCCCTAGAGACTGGAAGAGATTCTGGCAGGCTTGAGTGGAAGCTTCGGCTGCCTGGAACGTAGGAGCCTTTATTAGCCAGTCGTCCAGGTAGGGAAACACCTGGTGTCCTGAACGTCTTGGCTGCTATCGGGGCCATGCACTTGGTGAAAACCCTGGGAGCCAATTTTAAACCAAAAGGAAGCACCTTGAACTGATAATGGCGCCCTGCCACTTCGAACCTGAGAAATTTCCGATGCTTGGTGTGAATGGGAATGTGGAAATAAGCATTGAGGAGATCGAGAGAAGACAGATAATCCCCTTTTTCCATGAAAAGAAGGATCTCCTGTAGAGAGAACATGCTGAAGGATTGTTTTTTGATGAACATGTTCAGCAACCGGAGTTCCATGAACTGTCTCAATTTTCCTTTTTTCTTCCTGATGAGGAAGAAGTGAGAATAAAACCCCTGATTGCGTTGTTTGAGGGGTACCTCTTCTATTGCGTTTTTGGAGAGGAGTGATTTTATTTCCTTCTTGAGATCTGGAAGATGACGAAGCTGAACTTTCCACGGAGGGGCATTTGGAGGGTGCTGAACGAATTCCAGGGTGTGACCGTGCCGTAAGATGTCTAACACCCATTTGTCCGATGAGATGGACTTCCATTTTTGCAAGAATTCTGAGGAGGTCGGTCCGAATTGCTGTGGAACTGTAAAGGCAGGGGCCTGGTAATACTCATTGTCTCCTGTTAAGAGTCCTGGGACCTTCTGGCAGATTGCTGCCTCTTACATCCTGTTGATCTTGTGTAGGACTGCGCAGCATTGGATCGAAAGGATTGATTGTATGGTTAGTAGGTATTCTGTGAGTAAGTCTGGAACCGGTGTTGGAATTGCGGTCGAGATGTATATAGCCCCCGAAATCTACCTCAAAAGGACTGGAAGCGGCATGTTGGAGAGTGGCTAGAGATTTTGCAGTCTATGTCTGCTTTTATGGGCTGTAGTGCCTCATCAATGTGCTTGCCGAATAAGCACTCCCCATCAAAGGGCATATCAAGTACTTTGGCCTGTACCTCAGGATGAAAGGTAGCCTCTCTCAGCCAACCCTGACGATGCAGCACGCTGCTACTGCCATCTGGCAAAAGGCGGTAGATGACACGTCCATGGCAATCTCAATGAGCTCTGAAGATGCTCTTTCCCCTTCCAACAGAATGTCCTTCGCCGCCTCCTTTTTATCCTCCGGAAGATACTCCAGCAATGAGGAAATATCCAACCACATCTGCCGCTCATATCGTCCTAAAATAGCCATGGCATTGGAGGCCCTAATGGAGGAGGCCGCAAGAGCAGAAAACCTTTTCCCTATGTTGTCGAGCCGGCGACCTTCTTTATCAGGGGGAGCAGAGTACGGGGATGATGGATTTTAAGCCCTTCGCTGTGCTGCCTGCATAATGACAGAGTCCGGTCTAGGATGACCAGTAAGGCATGTGGGCGAGTTGTCAGGGGCCTTGTACTTTTTGTCCAGCTTTGAAATCACCGCTGGAATAGAAGCTGGTGTTTTCATTAGCTTGAGGCCCTCCTGCCACAAAAAATCCACTATGGGGATAGCCCTGTTGGAACGCTGAGTGCCTGGCTTGAAATCGTACAAAAACCATTCAGTCTGCTTAGCCGGCATGGGCAGATCAAAGTGCTTGGAGGCATGCCCCAACAGATCGTGAAAGCCACCGATGTCTGCAGGTGGAGAATCCGCAGGAGGCGGGGTAGGAGATGGTGGCATGGGAGCTATATAGTCATCCCATTCATCATGTGTATCCATGTCAGTATGGATTTCACCTTCCTCTATTTGCGGCTGATCTACATCCTGGGTTTCCTCCGTGATGATAATCGGTGAAGGTAGTACTCTTTCCTTGGTGGATCTAGGAGCGCCTTGGCCCGCTAGAGGAACAGGAGCCTCTTGAGGAGGCGAAGGCCGCTGAGGAGCATTAGCATCTGGAAAGCATCTATAATAATTGTCAATCATGTGACGTAAGTTCGACACCAAGGATACCGGAACATTCACCGATGGTTCCCTAAAGTGATCACGTTCCTCCTCCCGGTCATCATAGTGGTATCGCTCCTGGAAAGATTCAGGCCGCTGCACAGAAGAAGGATCTCTATCCAAAAATGAATACTCTCCCGCCAGGTAAGAGGATGGATCATTGTCCTCAATGTCCTCATCATCACAGTCCTGACATTTGACCCTTAACTGTGATGGGCTATAGGCAGGGCCAAACAACCTTCATCCTCAGACCCCTGAAATTCCAATAGGCGAGCTGGAGACAAATGAGAAAATTTAGAGAAATCCTGCATTTGTTTAGGATGCAGGAAGGTGGTTTTCCCCTCCGTCGACGGGCTCGACGACGGTGCAGTCACCGATACAGCCGTCTGCGGCACCGTCGCTACTGCATGTACGACCTTCGTCTGCGGAGCCGCAGTCATAGTGGTCGACGGGGCGATAGTCGACGGAGAAATCCTTGTCAACGGTGAAGGTCTCGTCGACGATGCCGTCGTCAACGTTAGTTGCAGGCCTGACGACTATGCCACTGTCGACGGTGTTGAAACATCAGCTTTACTTGAGGTGCTGAGACGACGATCGCGATGACTGGTCTCTGACAGGAGTCAGGGAAGCAGAAGGACGATTTTGAGGCCACCGCCTGAGGTTTTTTGTGGTGTTTCACCTTAGATTTATCTTGCACCTGGGACTTGGACCTTTTTGGGTCTCCGTGATGAGAAGAGGAGCTGTCTTCCTTTCTTTTCCTAGAGGAAGAATGGGCTTTCCCCTCAGGTTCAGATTCTGAGTCTGAAGTAGCCTTCTTCTTTTGGAGCCAGAGGAGTAGCCTACCCTCTCTGTCATCACAGTCCTGACATTTGACCCTTAACTGTGACGGGCTATAGGCAGGGCCAAACATACCTTCATCCTCAGACTCCTGAAATTCCAATAGGCGAGCTGGAGGCAAATGAGAAATTTTAGAGAAATCCTGCATTTGTTTAGGATGCAGGAAGGTGGTTTTCCCCTCCGTCGACGAGCTCGACGATGGTGCAGTCACCGATACAGCCATCTGCGGCACAGTCGCTGCTGCATGTACGACCTTCGTCTGCGGAGCCGCAGTCATAGTCGTCGACGGGGCGATTGTCAACTGAGAAATCCTTGTCGACGGTGAAGGTCTCGTCGACGATGCCGTCATCAACGTTAGTTGCAGACCTGACGACGATGCCACTGTCGACTGTGTAGAGACATCAGCTTTACTTGAGGTGGTGAGACGGCGGTCGAGATGACTGGTCTCTGACAGGAGTCAGGAAAGCAGAAGCCGGTGCTGAGGACGATTTTGAGGCCACCGCCTGAGGTTTTTTGTGGTGTTTCACCTTAGATTTATCTTGCTCCTGGGACTTGGACCTTTTTGAGTCTCCGTGATGAGAAAAGGAGCGGTCTTCCTTTCTTTTGCTAGACGAAGAATGGGCTTTCGCCTCAGGTTCAGATTCTAAGTCTGAAGTAGCCTTTTTCTTTGGGAGCCATAGGAGTAGCCTACCCTCTCTGTCTTTGAGAGGTTTGGCGGAAAAAGTGCGGCAATATTTGCTTTCCCTGGGTTTATGGTCAGTGTAGAGGTAATAAAGACACTGTTTGTGGGGGGTCTTCAGAAAACAGCCTACACTTCCCACAGGTTTTACAGGGCCTGAACAACCCTGTTTTTTGCTCTGGCATCTTGAAAATGAGAGGTAAAGACACAAAACAATAGTACCTTGAATGTAGCTGAAAGCTGGAGGCCAAAAGTTGAAGAGAAAAACTGTCACTGAGTAGAGCTCAGAGAGACTCCCTATCACACCACGTGCTGTAAGAAATGAGAGGTATGGTGGCTCTGTAGGGGAAGGTTACTCTGAGATCTCTGCTGTGAATAGCTGAACTTTGGATGTTATAAAATGAGGTTGAAAGGTTGCTAAATTGTGCTTTTCTTTTCTATGGCGGTCTATTGTAATGTCTTTAATACTGCTATTTGTACTGTTACCATGGGACTCCCACCATGACGACGGGGACGATTCAAGCATGTCAATCTATAAAAGTTATGATATCTTAGAAACCGGTATTTTTGCGTTTGTCTGCATTTGAGAACGTGTGTGCCTCTGCATGTGTGTTTACCTTTGTGTGCATAAACAGGCCATAAAACCTCCTTGGGAGCAGTGGCAACGATCTTGGGCGGAGGAGGCCACCGTAGAAGAGGAGAACACAAGCAGCAGGTAAGCATTCCTCTTCCAGGGCAGTCTTTGGGGTTAAAGAGGTCACAAGGTAGCAGCAAGTGCTCCTGCACATGCCACTTGCTGCATTCCTTTAAAAAATATGAGCGTTGCTGCAGGGCTTGTAAAGAATATTGTATAACTTTTCGAATTCTTGATCATTTGTTACTGGGGGCCGGTTTTGTAGCAGTGCTGCAGTTTTGAAAGCACCCCCTGCAGAGTTAACTAGAGTTGATGACACAAGCAGAATAGAAGGGCAAGCAACAGTGAAGACGGAAGAATTACATAGCTAACAAAATGGATGCCACAAACAAGATGGCTTCAGCCTATGCTAACAGAAATTATTTCAGATTTCCACACTTGTATATCCTGTAGTTTTCAGGCAACGATAAAAGTGTCGCGATAACTCTGGTTATTAATGTACCTGCTGGAGAGAGATGGGAATTTTGTCTAGTGGCAGTTTTGACTCATCTAGGGTAGCGAACAGGGTTAATATGCCCACTGCAAAGTATGTGTACCATGCAGATCACAGAACAGTATTATATGTGCATAGCTTAGTGGGTTACTGCTTTTGTCACAGAGACCCTTTTGTTACTGTGCAGTTCATAACTTACAATCTTAATGTAGCACAGTGAGCTATGAAGTGTCCTCAAAAAGCTGCATGCAAACTACATGGTACAGGTTAGAAATTTATTTTTTATTCAGAGTCTTTCATTATCCTATTATTGCTATTATTAGTAAAGCCAACCCTAACTACTATGTTACATTCTGAATCCTGAGTTTCTGCTTCTCCAGGCCAAGCACTCTTAAAAAATGCCTACCAGTATGGATTACATGAATCCTACACCTTGTAGTCCCCGTTGTCTTATGTAACATTTCAAATAGACTGAGTTACCCACGTATGATTCATTGTCTGTATTTATGTGTGATGTAAAGTGCTCCAACATCCTACACTGGTTTTAAGAGTTGCTATAAAACAAATGAAATGCATGTGAGAGAGGGGCTATGGAGAAAAGCTGGACACTGTTGGAAGGTGATAGTGAGGGAATCATTGATGGGTCCCAACAAAGATTGTCCTGGTGCACTGTAAGGTCATTGTTCACTCTTCTTTAAAAGCTAACAAAATTGAATATAAAATTAAATATGTGTTACACAGTGCATCATGTTTGCCCAAATTTTCTTGGGGAGAACCCCCCAAACCCTCCTTGTAGTGGTCAGACTTGCATGTATGGTCAGGTTCTTGGCACTCATAGCCTTGGCTGCAGCGCACAGAGACCTTACACTGCGCCACACCGAGGAAAAAAATTAGAGGGAACACTGCACGTTAGTAACCCTTCTTCTGTATCTTAGGATCTTCATGGAATGTCATAAACATTCACACAGCATAGCAAGCACATTTCTGAAGATATATGGTTCCTGGCAATGAGAGATAGAAACCAGCAGGTTTAGAAGGCCAGAAAAGAGCTCTATCCAGAGCAGTAAGTAGAAAGATTTTTAAGAGTGGCTTGATTAATGATTGAGACAACTTTCATGTCTGAATCAAGACAACAGTGTGTTGTAAATATAGGAACATATTTCCAGGTGGCTGCTTTACAGACCATACAGGCCACATTCACTGCTTTCCACTTGTGGAACGTGCCTTTGGTCTTATTGTCAGAGGTTTATTATCTGAGCTGCTTAGAAGTTCTTATTGATTTAGTCTTGTCTAGAAAAAGTACAAAAAGTATTTTTATTAGTTTGATTTGGCTTTTTGTGTACACTGTTATAGCTGTGACGTGATCTTTGATTTATGAGAACTGCAGCTAAGCTTTAGCCAGATGTAACACTTATCAAAGAATCACTTCTTGGCAAGATATGGAATTAAAATCTTGCTGTTGACACCATAAACAAATTCGATTCCACTAATAATCTCTTGATGAGGGTCTTTTAAATTCCTTCAGAATCTGCACTAAAATCCTATCTGCTGAGGGACTTGACTCGAATGCCTTCAGAGCCACCTAGACAGCCCTGAGCTCTAAAAAGAACAAGTTACTTAACTTGGGTAACGCCTTATCTGGTAGAGATTATATGTAGCCGCAGATTCCTTACCTTAGTGTTTCCCTAGGCGTCAGACTGGATCAGGAAGATTTCTGGATGAGCAGTGCCCATGCACATCGGTAGGTGGCGTCGATAGGCTCTGTGTGCGTCGTTGGTATCGTCTGCCCTGGAAGTGATGTCTGTTGCACCTATATAGGCACCACCTAGGCACGCTGACGTCAGTTAATGTTCATGACTTTCCACACATGAAGCACGGAACCATGAAGAACACTGACCACTGGTGTGAATAAACTAGGGACCTGAAAGGAATCAGCCCTGACCCTAGAAATCTGTCCGCAGAACAGGGAGGATGGGTGAGTCGGGAAGGAATATGCGGCTAGATGCAGTCTCTACCAGATAAGGTGGTACCGAAGGTAAGTAACCTGTTCATCTGATAGAGACTTCTAACTGCAGATTCCTTACCTTAGAATAGATACCCAGGCAATACTATCTCCGGTGGTGGGTCTGCGGACCAATTTCAAACAAGGAAGTCCTGTAGGATTGAAGGGGCAAAATGCCCATTCCTACCTATGGACCTGACAGTTCAGACAGTATTGTTTGGTAAACATGTGCAAGGAGGCCCACGTTGCTGCCTGGCAGATGTCCAGGACCGGAACTCTGTGTTTCTCGCTCTGGTGGAATGAGCTTGCAAACCTTCAGGTGGTTGCTTCTTCGCCAGTGTGTAGCAGATTTTGATGCAGAGAACAACCTAGCGAGAGATGGTTCGCTTCTGCACCGCCCGACCATTCTTCGCACCAACATACCCCACTAAGAGTTGGTTGTCCATTCGGAACTCGCGACTGCCGTCCAGGTAGAACGACAACGCTCTTTTTGGGTCCAGACGGTGGAGTCATCCTCTTCTTTAGAGGGATGTGGAGGAGCTTAGAAGATAGGCAAGGTGATGGGCTGGCCTATATGAAAAGGGGTGACTACTTTGTCAGGATAGACTGAGAGGTAAGGCGGCTTAGATGACAAGGCCTGCATCTCACTCACTCTACGGGCAAATGTAATTGCCACAAGGAAGGCTGTTTTGAGTGTAAGGATCCTGAAAAGACAATTGTGGAGGGGCTCGAAAGGAGCACACATCAAAAGAATTAGAACCAAATTTAGGTCCTGTAGGAAAGTGCCCCTTTTTGCATGGTTACCCCCCCCCCCCCCTTTAGGTCTGATTTCTGATGCACTTTGACTGAATGTGCACTGGGTTCCTGCTAATCAGGTTCTCTGTGCCTGTGTTCTTTCCCAAATCTGTACCTTTGTTTCTACAATTGGCACTCACCTACATCTGTCGTCTGGAGTCTTCACTGCTGCACAGCTCTTCGGTTCTTCTTCTTTAGGTCACCAGGAATCTGAGGATCAAGGTTCAGTGGTGCCCTTAAATACTGAATTTAAGGGGGTTACAGGTACTGGCAGGTAGTAGCCAATGGGCTACTTACCTTTAGGGTGACTACACCCTCTGTATGTTCCTCCCTTTGGGTAGGGGGCATCCCCTAATCCTATTGGCTAAAATCCTTCCATCCAACATGGAGGATTTTCTAAGGAGGTGGTCACTTCAGCTCTGGACACCTTAGGGGTGGTCCTGGCTGAGAGGGGACACACCTCTCCTGCTTACTAATTTTTCTGCCGACCTTGACGTCAAAAGTGGGGCTTGGTCAGGGGGGGCGGCATCTCCATTAGCTGGAGAGGCCCTTGCTAGCATAACAAAGGGCAGGTAGCCTTTGAGGCTCACGGCCCTGAAAGCTGTTCCTGCTTGGGAGTAGGTGAGAAGCACCTCCGCCCGAAGCAGGCTTTGTTTCTGACCCACAAGAGCACGAGGCTTCCACCTCAGGAGGTCAGAAGCATGTTTGGAAGAGGCAGGCTGGTGCTGACCAGTCAGCTGCACACCAGAGAGTTGGTCGTTTTTCAGGGGGCATCTCTAAGATGCCCTCTGAGTGCATTTTACAATAAATCCAACACTGGCATAAGTGTGGGTTTATTATGCTGAGAAGTTTGATATCAGACTTCCTAGCATTCAGTAAAGCCATCATGGAGCTGTGGAGTTTGTAATGACAAACTCCCAGCCCATGTACTCAATATGGCTTCACTGCAGTTACAATGTCTAAGAATGGACTTAGACATTGTAAGGGCATATTGCTCATGCAGCTATGCCCTCACCTGTGGTATAGTGCACCCTGCCTTAGGGGTGTTAGGCCTGCTAGAGGGGTGACTTACCTCTGCCACAGGCAGTGGTTTGTAGGCATGGCACACAGGGATGTGTGCCATATTGACTCTTCAGTTTAAGCTGCACCTAAACACACTGCCTGCAATGTCACTGTGTATGTGTTAGGTGAGGGGTCTCTTAGGGTGGCATAATACATGCTGCCGCCCTTAGAGACCCTCTCTGGTCACAATGCCCTTGGTACCACTGGCACCTTTTACAAGGGACTTATATGTGAGCCAGAGGTGTGCCAATTGTGGAAACAATGGTACAGTTTAGGGAAAAGAACAAAGGTACTGGGGCCTGGTTAGCAGGGACCCAGTACACACTCAGTCAAAGTTGCATCAGATACCAGGTAAAAATTGTGGGGGGTTGGGGGGGGTCTGCAACAAAACCCCATTTTCCTACAGTGGACTAGACCGTTCAAGAAGCTATGTACAATAGGGGACTTAAACAAGAAGGGTTGGTCAGGCTGCCACAAGAAGGCAGGCAGAGCAGAGAGATATCCCCTAAGAGTGCCCAGAGCAGAGCCTTGAATGAATATGAATGAATGAAAAGATTTGTATAGTGCACAGCTATTGCTAGAGTCTCCCGGTGCTCAGGCAGACGGCAAAGAAGAGGTAGGCATAGTTTATACTTTAAACAAATACGTTTTCAGTTGCTTGCAGAATTATTATTTTTAATCAAAAATGCATCTAAAGGGGAAAGGAAGGTCATTCCAATATTTTGCCGCAAGGACTGAGCAGGCTGAGCCACTCCACTTCTTCCTTTTGATGCAAGGGAAGGACATAAGAAGAGCCGACTGCGAGCAAAGGGATCTTTGAGGACAGTACGAGATTAGCCTTTTGTGTAGGTATGTGGGGCCAGTATTATGAAAAGCTGAGTGTGCTACCGTCAGGGCCTTGCTGGGCAAGGGAAATAATAAAGAGCAAGACTTCAGAAAGGGGATCAATGGATTTTTCTGCACACCATGCCAGAAATTTCTTCCAACAGCAGGCGTATACCGTCTTGGTGGTGGGACGACTGACAGGCAAAATGACATTACAGACTTCGGGAGGATCTCCACTCAAGAACATGGAGAGTGGACAGGTTCGGTGGAGGACCGTCCCCTGCTGCTGCGACAGAAGATCCTCCTGAAAGGGCAACCTGATCGGAGGATCGATGGCCATGCTCAGCAGCTGGGGATACCAGACTCTCCGTGCCCAGTCGGGAGGCACAAGAATGACTTGGACCCAGTCATTCCTGATCTCCTTGAGAACTCTGGGAAGGAGTGGAATGGGCGGAAAGGCGTACAGGAGGCCTGAGCTCCACTCAAGACTAAAAGCGTCTCCGAACGAGAGCCGCCTTGGAAAATACAGGGTGCAAAACTGGTGACATTGCGCGCTCTTGACGGAGGCAAACTGATCTAACCAAGGCTCTCCTCACTGCTGAAAGAGGCCTTGCGTCACCTCCGGGTTGAGACGCCATTCGTGATCCAATAGGCGTCAATGACTGAGTTTGTCCGCTCTGGCGTTTTGAGAACCTGCCAGGTGTTGAACCACCAGAGGCTCCACGACCCTACCCCGCCCAGTTTGTTACAGTTCCACATGGCGGTGGTGTTGTCCGTGAACACCTGCACTAGCCATCCCTTGATGGAGGGTAGAAAGGCTTTCAATGCCAATCGGATCGCATGGATCTCCAGCAGGTTGTTTGTGGAGTTCGGATTCTGCCCGAGACTAAAGTCTTCTGATCTCCACCTCTCCCAGATGGCCACTCCATCCCACGAGTGACGCATCTGTCACTACTGTGAGATATAGTGGGGGAAGGGAGAGGGGTCTGCCACTGACCCAATCGCAGTTCATTGGCCGCCACTGCAGATCTTTTGCCGTTCCCTCTGGACCACGTTGGAGAGGTTCCCCTGATGCTGTGCCCACTGAAACTTCAAGTCCCACTACAGACCCCACATATGCCATCAGGCATGAGTCACAAGCAGTATGCAGGAGGCCATGAGACCCGACAGCCCCAGGGTCTGCCTCGCCGAAATCCAGGATAGAGGCTGAAACATTGGTATCATAGCCTGAATATCCTGGACTCCCTGCTCGAGAGGATAAACCTGGAACTACACTGTCCAGAACAGCTCAGATGAAAGGGAGCGTCGGAGAGGGAGTCAGGTGTGACTTTGATATGTTGCTAGGGAACCCCAGTGAGTGCAGAAGGTTCACTGTAGTCTGTAGGTGGGAGACGACAGCCTGGGGCGAGCCAACCTTTAACAGTGAGTCGTCGAGCCAGGGGAAGACTGCCACCGCCATCATCTTGGTGAACACCCGAGGGGTGCTTGTCAGGCCATAGGGGAGCGCAATGAACTGAAAGTGCTCCGTAAACCACAGATAGCGCTGGTGGGCAGGCAGGACTGGAATGTGAAAGTAGTCGTCCTGCAAGTCCAATGGTACCATCCAGTCTCCTGGGTTCAGGCTAGACAAGACCTGAGCCAACATGAGCATTTTGAATTTCTCCTTTTGAGGAAGAAGTTGAGGGCCCTTAGATCTATAATAGGACGAAGGCCTTTGTCCTGTTTGGGAACCAGAAATTAGCGGGAATAGCAACCACAGCCTACTTCTGGCTGTGAAAAGTTGGCCTGGTATATGCTGTCCACTAATTAAAGTGGGCACCTTGCACCAGTCCAAACGAACCTTATGATGTACGAGGTCAAAGATAACCTTTAGAAAGCTATCCTACTGGTAGCTGTGGAGAGCAGCCTTCAGGCTTAATCTTGAAGGAATGTAAAGCAGCTTGTTTTACCAGAATATCACCTCTTGAATTAATCAAATGAAAGGAGAACCACACAGTAGTTATATAAAAATATGTATTTATTAATATAACACTCTACTATCCTCTACACGAGGATAGAACACAAAGCACACAATACGAGATCAATAGAACAGTTGTAAGTAGCACAATACACAGTGGGCTCCAGGGGGAGACCAAACCATATACTAAAATAGTGGTATAACAATCACGACTGGGATCAAGACAAGGTCTGGAGCACGTAGAATCGTTGGGACCCCAAGGAACCACCCAAGGTGAGTAGATAGGGACCCCACGGATGACGGGTGCAGTGTGCTAACACGACCGCGTGCTCCGTACAATTCTATGGGGAAGTCCCGGTTGTATGTTTACAGTTTAAGGACCCTTCTAGGAGGACTTCGAGAAACCCTTTGGAACTTAAGAGGTTGGAGAGCCACCCCACCCGTGGATACCGTAGTACCCGAGTTAACTATCCCAGAGGAGCCGGGTGCATAGGTCTGGAGTGGTGTCGGAAACCGCCGTCGTTCTCAATGGAGGGCTGTGAAGAAGTATTGCTGCCGTGAAGGTGAAAAGGGTCCGGGGGAATCCAAGCCTGGATTCTGGAAGGAAGGAACCTGAAAGCAGAGGGGACAGAGTCTGGGTCTCTTCAAAATGACCAGGGGCTCGGTAGACGAATGCCCACCGATGTCGGGTGCTTCAGGTGCGAAGAAGGGAAGCTTGACTCTGCAGCCACGAGGACCAGGAGACGACGACCAGGAGCCAGATGCGAGCTGTCCCATGAAGGATGTCGAGTGCTGAGGGGTCGGTGTCCGGCGGGACCACCAACAAGCCTTGGCAAAAGCAACCCACGCAGGAAGGTCAAGCAGGTTACGGTGTGGACCAGCAAGGTCCAGGTGACTCACCAAGCAATGGGGAGTCAGGGCACGTCTGGAGCAACCAGGAAAGCCCAACAGAAGTCAAGATGACCCTCAGGAGGACCCACAGGCCGAATGACCAGGAGTCGCGAGGGGACGTCGAGCAAGATTACAAAGTACCAGCCCACGGAGAACTTGGTGCGAGGAGGCCGGAGTTCTTTGGTGCAAATACTGCTCAGGGTCAGGACTACACGGAGTCCAATGCACAAGCTCGGGAATTGCCAACAAGTATATGCAACTGCAAATGAACGCGGTGCACAGGGGTTCGGGTTATGCAGTCCCCACAAGGGATACTGGCCTCAAACTTGCTGAGAGGGCAGAACAACCTCAGGGACCTTCGTAACCCTCCTCCTATGTTGCTGAAATCTTCGGAGTCCGCAGGAGCTCAGGAGCAGCAGACCGGTCAGTTGCATTGAGGTGCCTGCGAATGCAGGGGAGTGACTCCTTCACCCCAAGGGAGATTCTTCAGTTGTCCTTAGTGCACCACAGGTCCGGCACGGAGCCTGTATGGAGCAAGGGCACAGACAAAGCTTTGGACGGAGAGGGAGATGAAGTCGGGCCCAGTCGAAGTCCAGCGAAGTCCAGAGTGTCCAGACGGTCGAAGGTCAGTGGTTTCTTCTTGTAGAATCTTGTCCACATAAAATCTAAAGTCTTACAGCCAGGTAAGCCCTTTTGTACCCACGGGAGAGGGTTGGACAGATTCGGGGGACCCTCCTAGGGGAGGGTCAGGACAGAGGGGTGGTTACACCCATGTCCTTTGTCCAGTTTCGCTCCAGAGCAGGAGCCAATGGCTCCCAGAACTGGTTTGAGCTGGACTATGCACAGGGACACCAAATGTGCCCCCAGTGCAGACTTTCAGGCACTCACAGAGTGCACCCACCCAGCCCCAATACACTAAATCCTGTCTGGGAGGTGGTCACACCTCCCCGTGACAGGATGCCTATTGTGCTGCCTTTCTCTGCTCCAGCTTGGCTCAGCAGCAGGAGGGCAGAAATGTGTCTCTGGTCAGCAGCATCCATTTTGTGCTGACCGGGTCGAGAAGGCTGGCACCGGATAGACCAGTGACCCCACGAAGCTCCCTTCAGAAGGGTGGAATCATACCTCCCACACTGGTTACCGGTTTGGAGGTATGATTCCAAGGTGTTTGATACCAAACACGATATGTTTCTATGCAGCCGTTTTCGAGATAGCATTTACAGCGAGGTTATAATGCACCTCTACCTATATGTCCGGCTGAGTCACAGACAACCCGGGAGAATGGTCTCCGAAGGCTGCAGAGAGGCTCTGCTCATGCAGGGGCACCCTCTCACCTAAAACCTAGCACCCTGCCTTCAGGATTGATAAGGCCTGCTATAGGGGTGACTTATAAGTCTTAAGTGTAGTGACCTATAGATATAGTGAACCTATATCTAAAGTAAATGGTGCAAGCACGAGCTTACACAGGTTGCAGTAGCAGACCTGTGGTTCCATTTTGCATGTCCTCTCATGGGTGGCATAATACATGCTTCAGCCCATGGGAGGCTTCTGGGGTACCTATGCCCTGGGTACATGGGTACCATATACTAGGGACTTATAAAGGATCCCCAGTATCCAATCAGGAGTGTACCAAAGTACATGCATGACAATTTAGAGGAGAAAGCAGATAGACTGGGGTCCTGATTAGCAGGATCCCAGTCAGACTAGTCAAAAACAGTGCAACATCAAGCAAAAAGTGGAGGTAACCATAAGAAGCAGATCCTACTTTCCTACACTGGCCCTGTAAACCTCTGTATGACTCCCTTGGCCAAGAGATCCATGACTTCCTCGCGGAGAAGGGATAGATGATCCTCCATTAGCCGGTTGTGAGATAGTGGCATGGAGGGATGGATAGTATCGAAGAGGAGGGAATAGCTCCTTCAGACAATCTGCAGAACCCACCTGTCCAATGTTATGGACTGCCAGTGGGGCAGTTGATGGTGGATCCTGCCGCCAGCTGGATGCCCATGGTGGTAAAAGGGCAGATTAGGAAAGTTTGAAGGCTGCAGCTGTCGGGGTGGGGGTGGGGGATTTGATGGTGATGGTGGACAGACCAAACCACTGGCTACCTGACCCACGAGGTCTGTGGGTACCATGCCCTCGGCCACGCAGAGCCTGGGGAGCATGTGAGGCACAGTGGCTGGGAGGAAACTGGCATGATTGGAAGCCACTTTCGTAGCCACAAAAGGAGCGAAAGGCAGATTGAAGGTGACGCGGGCCGAAGAGAGGCCCAAGAACTTGGCTGTAGCCCGCTAGTCCTTGAAGCACTCCAGCGCTGAATCTGCCCTGTCTCCAAAGAAATGGGTGCTATCGAAGGGCATCTCCATAAGGGAAGCTTGGACATTCCCCGAAAAACAAGTCGTTGGCAGATCCCATTCGCGAGTCAACCGCGCCCGTGTGAACTCTGCCATTGGGAGTGTTTAAACTACACTTCCCATCAGGCTATGCGGGCGGAGGCGCGTGCGTCATTCACGCGACCTGCATTTCCGCAATATATTCTGTTTCCGGGGCAGAGAACGCTGTCGATTATTCATTTGTCCACGCAGCGGTCCTAGGAGAGCTGGTCCGGTAAGGGTGTCTCTGACACCGCAATCTGTTCTCGTTTCCTTTCGAGAAGGTTGGTTTACGCTCTCTCTCTCTCGGCTCGTTGACTTTCTGGGGGTAATTTCTGTGCTGATTGTTCTCCCTGCTGTTGGCGGGTCATTCACTTGATCCTTGCAGCTGGGGAGAGTTGTTCTGGTGTTCCGTGCTTTCCTCTGTTGGGTGGTCTCGGCTGAGATCTTGCAGAGGAGAGGATTACAATTACGGAATACACCTCTGTTTGTGGGCTTCCCTCTGTCGGAGAGGAGTTTTTCTGCACTTAAAGGTGCCGGTTTACACGAAAGTGGAGTGGTTCGAACTCTGGGTTATTTTGAGGTTCATGATATTTCGGAAGGCGCAACTGATGGCATTTGAGCTGTACTTTTATTTCTGCTACGAACCTGCCATTCGGGTTGTATTGAGGAGTTATTTACAACGTATTACCTTAAGGAATCTGTCACTTGTAAGGATTCACGACCACCACTCCTGTGATTCATGGTGTAACAAAGAATGGGGTATGTGTGCAGTCACTAAGAGTCATTTACAGATCACCCTTACCAATAGTATATTTACGTTCTTTCTCTCTTCCATGTACTTATCCCTAGCACTTCTATACTAGTACCAATGGTGAAGAATCAACCTACCTTTCCTTACAGTTGTTTTCATTTACAGGTAGGACACTTACTTACTAGAAAAGAAAGGGAAAGTTGTAGTACACAGAGATGTTACCACAGACGAGTTCATATCAGTAATAGTGTTTTTTCTTTCCAGGTCTCCTTCCCCGCTGATCCCATCCTTTCCTTCCCCCGCTTAATCACTTCAACAGTCTATGGTATTATATCAGTTAGACTTGAAGCGAATGGGAGGTGGACCCATTAGAGCATCAAACCAACCCCGAGGACTGTCTACGGATTACAGAATAATCGGCCCAAGAATATTGTCCTCCTGGTTGGGTTGAATACAATGGCCACCTTAGAAGATGTTATAACAGCTCTTGCCGCTTTACAGTTAGAAGTTACTGCATCACGTACAGAGACCGCAGCTCTCCAGGCCAGGGTAGAAAGACTGCAACAGAATCCTTTTGAGGTAAGGGGTGGAGCTCCACAGCAGGCTACTCCCGTGGTACTAGAGATACCCACACCTATTCCTTTGGCCCCTCCTGAAAGGTTTCATGGTGACTCAGGCACGGTTCAAGTGTTTCTTACACAAGTCAAGTTGCATTTTACTTGTAAACCTAAGGCATTTGTATCAAATCAGGCCAGAGTGGCTTTTCTGATATCATATCTGGCAGGAGAAGCAGCCCAGTGGGCGGTCCCTTTGGTTCTGAGAGACGATCCCCTCTTATACGATTGGGAGGCATTCAAAATAGACTTTGAGAAAGTATTTGACAGGAGATCCGCTTCTCTTTCTGCGGATAAAGAATTGCTTGAACTCCGACAAGGCAATAAGGAGCTGGTGGTTTATTTGAACACATTTAGGAGGTTGGTGGCGGAAACCAACTCGCCAACCGCGAAACAGGCAGCCGTCTATTATCAGGGACTGAAGGATGAATTGAAAGACGTCATTGCCCAGGTAGATCCGCAACCAGTAACTTGTGAAGATTTGATAGACCTCACCTTGCGTCTTGATCATCGTTTAGGTGAAAGAAAGGGGGCAAATCAGAAAAAAGAAAGGACCTATCATCGGTTTCGAACGACAACGTACCTTTGAAACACCCTCCCTTCCACCTCAAGAACCTATGGAAATAGGGAGTGTAAGAGCAGCATTAACCTCTGAGGAACGAGAAGAGAGACGGAAGAAAGGGCTATGCCTATATTGTGGAAAGAAGGGGCATTTCATTCGCGACTGTGTATCCAGACCCCGAGGCGCGCGACCTGGAAACGGATCAGTCAAGTCTTTCGCAGGAATCAAGACGACGGAAAACTAAAGAGCTCGGGACAAAGGGAAGGGTTACCCTCGAGCTTTCTGAACATCCCTTCCATAACGCAACAAGTCACTTCGTCCACCGACCACTTATATCTTGAGGTGAGGATGTTCATATCAAAGAAGTGGTGTGTAGTACATGCCATGATTGATTCCGGCGCCACAGGATGTTTCATGGACTATAACGAAGCCAAAAGATTGGGTGTTCTCCTGCAGGAAAAGGATGTACCCGAACAGGTCTTTGCGGTGGATGGCAAGTTACTGGATTTTGGACCGATTCGTCATGGTACTGAGGAACTCTCTGTTGTCTGTAACAACAATCATACAGAAGTTATGTCGTTTAGCATTATCCAAGCTCCGCAATACGGAACCATTTTTGGATTACCCTGGCTTCGTAAACACAACCCAGAAATCAACTGGGAAGAAAACAGTGTGAAATTCACTTCCGCCTATTGTCTAACCCACTGCTTGTTGTCGGCCGAACCCCCTGCTAGAGCTTTGGCGAACATTTATCATATAGCCACAGCAGCGGAGAAAGATGTCGTTGTAGGAAGGTGGAATCTGACTATATGGTTGCCCCCACTTTTTTTCTGGTGTTTTGCTGGTTTATGACTTAGTTGGACTGGGATCCTGCTATTCAGGGCTCCAGTCTATCTGCTTTCTCTGTAAAATGGTTTCCATGTGCCTTAGGCACATCTCTGATTGGAATCTGGAGTGCCCTTATAAGTCCCTAGTATATGGTATACTATGTACCCAGGGCATAGGTACCTCAGAGGCCTACCAAGGGCTGCAGCATGTTTTGTGCCACCCCTGGAAGGCCATCCAAACTGACACCACAGGTCTGCTACTGCAGCCTGGGTAAGGTGGTGCATGCACCCCTTACTGTGATATAGGCTACCTATATCACTATATACATACACACATATAAACCTATAAGTCACTCCTATGGCAGGCCTTATCAATCCTGAAGGCAGAGTGCGTGGTTCCTATGTGAGAGGGTGCCCCTGCATGAGCAGGGCCCCTCTGCAGCGTTCGGAGACCCTTCTCTGATGCTGTTTGTAGTGCAGCCTGACCATATACTCTTAAGCGCATTATAACCTCGCGTTAAATGCTAACTTTGGAATGGCTGCACCGAAACATGTCGTGTTTGGTGTCAAACATCTTGGAATACTACCCCCCGCCAATTCTGGCGGCGGAGGTAGCATTCCACCCTTCTAGAGGGAGAGACATGTTAACCCTGGCCTGGCCGGTAACTTCTTTCTAAAGCCCTGGCATCACAAAATGGATGCTGCTGCCACAGACACAAGTCTGGCCTCCTGCTGCTGGACGAAACTCCGGCAGGGGAGGCCTGGACAATAGGTTTCCTGTCCCAGGGAGGTGTGACCACCTCCCCAGACAGGATAGTGTGTATTGGGGCTGGGCGGGAGCACTCGGGTGCTTTGAAGTCCTGCACTGGGGGCACACTTGGTGTCCCTGTGCATACCCCAGTTCAAACCGGATCAGGGCTTGCAGCCCCTGCTTTGGCGCGAACTGGACAAAGGGAAAGGGGTGTAGCCACCCCTCTGCCCTGACCCACCCATAGGTGGGGCCACAGAGTAAGTCCAACCCCTAAACTTAGTATAAGTATAGGAACCCAGTCCTTAGGACTTTAGATTATCCCTGGACGAAACTCTGAAACAGAATCCTGGACCTTCGACGCTCTACTCAAGACTAGAGGACAGAAGAATCTCCCTTGGGGTCAAGGAGTGACTCCCTGCTTGGCAGGCACCAAAGAAGCAATTGTCCGGTCTGCATCGCCTAAGCTCCCGTCGGACGCCGAAGTCTTTGCATCACCAGAGGTGGATTTCCAGACTTCCCCGAGGCTGCCCTGAGTCCCCAGCAAAGCTGAGGCCCGTAGCTGTCGTGGGTAACGTGGAACCGTGACCCCGGGACACCGCACGCATTTGCTAGTGCATCCTCTTCTGGGTCTCCCACGAAGTTGTGCTTTGGGCTCCGAGTAGCCCTAGCCTCCAGCACCAACTGCACCGAAGATCACTGGCCTCCACTCCACGAGTGTCCTGTGAGCCAGCTCCACGTGCGACGTCTCGAGGCTCCTTCGCGGTCGCTAGCCCGTTGGCTAGTAGCCCTTCACGAAGGCCAATCCTTTTCTTCTTGGGCTCCCTGGTTGCTCCAGGCTTGCCCTCACTTTACCCTTGCTGGGTGAGTTCCTCAGACCTTGCTGGTCTGCATCATCGTCATTCTTTACTTTCATCGAGACTTGCCGTTGCCAAGGCTTGTTGGGTCCAATCCGGTCGCCGACACCTCAGCACTCGACAGACATCGTGTACCAGCCCGAATCCTGCTCCTGGTCGCCGACAACGCCTCCTGGACCTCGTGGCTGAAGAGTCAAGACGACCGTCAACCTACCTGAAGCACTCGACATCGGTGGGCATCCGCTCATCGCCTTCCTGGTCACTGGCTAGTGACCCAGACTCTGTCCCCTCTGCTTTCAGGTTCTTCAGATCTCCGATCCACTCTTGGATCCACCCGGACACTTTCCACTTGGTCGCCAGCAGCACTTTGCAGCAGATCGCCATTCAAATCGACGACGAAACCCGACCCCGAAAGGCACCTATGCACCCGGCTTCCCTGGGTGAGGTAACATGAGTACTCCGGTGCTCCCGTGGGTAGAGACTCTAGAACGACCTAGTTCTCAAAGGGTTTGCTCCAAGTCCTCCTTTAAGTGTCCCTTTTCTTTAATTTCCTGATCGCGACTTTCTCCATAGAAGTTAACGGCGTATCGCGGTTGTGTATTTACACTGCACGCGTCCCCCGTGGGTCCCCTGTGTCACTACCTTGGGTGGTTCCTTGTGGTCCAAGCACTTCTAGAGGCTCTAGGCCTAGTGTCTAGTTCAGTCGTGGTTCTTATACCACTTTATTGGTATATGGTTTGGTACGCCCCTAGGGCCCAAACGTGTATTTGTGCTATTACTGTGTTTAAATAACTTATAACTTGTGTACTTCGAACTCTAGCCTCATAAAGAGACTAGAGGGGTGTGTTTAGCAATAAATACATATATTTTGTATATATACCTGGTGTGGTGCTCTTTCATTTGATCACTCAAGAGATTATAGACTGGTAAAACAAGCTGCTTTACATTCCTTCAAGACTTAGCCTGAAGGCTGCTCTCCATAGCTACCACTAGGATAGCTTTCAATAAGGTTGTCTTTAACCTATCTCCAATAAGGGGTTGTTTGGACTGGTGCAAGGTGCCCACTATAATTAGTGGACAGCATATGCCAGGCCAACTTCTCACAGTCGTCCTGCCTGGTCAATATCAAAAATATGCAGACGTGTTCAGTGACAAGATGTCAGAAATCCTGCTGCCACATAGGCAATACGATTGCCAAATCGATCTCCTACCCGGAGCAGTGGTGCCGTGTGAACGGATCTATGTGCTGACAGAACCAGAGAACAATCATCTGCGTAGTTATCTGGATAAATATTTGGACCTTGGATTCATCCGCCACTCAAAGTCCCCCGCAGCCTCTCCGTTATTCTTTATACCCAAAGCTAACGGAGAGTTAAGAACCTGTATTGACTTTCGCGCACTCAATGCGATCACTGTGAGGAACCAGTATCCCCTCCCCCTGATACCAGTCCTTCTGGAACAGGTTAAGAAAGCGTTGATTTACACTAAATTGGATCTAAAAGGTGCTTACCGTTTGGTGAGCATGAGAGAGGGGGACGAATGGAAGACGGCATTCAAGACTCGCTACGGATTGTTCGAGTACCTTGTAATGCCGTTTGGATTGTGCAACGCTCCCGCAGCTTTCCAGTTCTTCCTCAATGATGTGTTGCGGGAGTTTCTGGATCGTTACGTGGTGGTATATATTGATGATATACTTATATATTCCGACTGCGAGGAAGACCATGTACAACACGTGAATGCAGTCCTACGTACCCTTCGGAAGCATCTTCTGTTTTGTAAGTTAACGAAATGTGAATTCCATGTACCATCTGTGGAATTCTTGGGTGTTATGCTCTCAAAACATGGACAGGAGATGGCGGAAAGGAAGGTGTTGGTGGTGAAGGAGTGGCCTTGTCCCCAAACCGTTCGTGACGTCCAATGTTTCCTTGGATTCGCCAATTTTTACCGGCGTTTCATTTGCCAATTCTCTCACATGGTAGCACCCATTACGAAGCTCTTGAGGAAGAAGGTGGCATTCCTTTGGACGGAAGAGGCACAAAGAGCATTTGAAGGGCTGAAAATCGCGTTTGTTACTGCCCCTGTGTTGACTCACGCTGATCCGGACCGACCTTTTATTGTGGAAGCCGATGCTTCGGAAGTAGCGGTGGGGGCGGTTCTATCATAACGAGATGTAAAAACAGGACAGATGCATCCCGTAGCTTATATGTCCCGTAAATTGAATGAGGCTGAGAGGAACAACTCGATCGCCGAGAAAGAGTTACTGGCCATCAAAAACGCTTTTGAAGAGTGGAGACATTGGCTGATGGGGGCGAGGCATATGGTTACGGTTTTCTCGGATCACCGCAACCTACAGTTCATGCGGACAGCCAGACAACTCACACCTCGCCAACTTAGATGGATGCTCTTTTTCACGGGCTATAACTTCGTGATCACCTTCAGACCAGGCAGCGAGAATAGAAAAGCTGATGCTCTCACACGACAAGACTCCACAAAAGAAATTGAGGAGACCCCGGCCAGAGCCATCATCGATCCTCAGAAAGTGCTTTGCGCCCTCCATTGTGACCCCTTCTTGAACCAGGTGGCTCGAGGTTTACAGACATTTACATGGAGAACATGGGTGAGGTGTCATCCGGAATGGAAGGTCATCAAAGGAATACCTATGCGAGGCCAGCAAGTGTTAATTCCCAATGTGACGTTACGCAAACAAGTGTTTCAATGGTGTCATGAGAATCCATGTGCAGGACATAATGGCATAGAAAAAACCCAGGAAAGAGTGCTACAACAGTTTTGGTGGCCTAGCCTACGTATGGATATCGTGCTGTGGGTCAGGAAATGTGAGGTGTGCGCCAGAAACAAAACGGACACTATGAAGAAACAAGGTTACTTATGTCCCCTTCCAACACCCTCAGTCCCCTGGGAAAACATATCCTTGGATTTTATAGTGGGGTTGCCCAGCGACCAGGGGTATACCACCATATTGGTGGTAGTGGACTACCTAACTAAGCTAGGACATTTCATTGCCTGCAAACAACTACCTACGGCAGGTCAATTGGCCCATTTGTTGTTAATAAACATTGTTCGGTTGCATGGACTCCCGAGAGTAATCGTATCACTGCACGATTTTGGACGGTATGGTGTAAAGCTTTGCACATCTCCGCTGCCTTATCCACTAGCTACCACCCCCAAACGGATGGGCAGACAGAACGACTCAATCAAACGCTTAAACAATACCTTAGGTGTTATGTGGATAAAAACACAGAGGCATGGGTGGAGTGGTTGTGGTTAGCGGAGGTAGCGTACAGCAGTGCATCAAATGCTTCTCTACAGAATTCCCCTTTTTATTGCACATACGGCTGTCATCCAAGGTTTATCCCGTTCATTCATCCAGCTGAAGCCCAAGCTGTACCTGAGGTACAGAAAAGAATACAACACATACACAGCACGTTAAAAAATACACAAAAGCAGTTGAAACAGGCTAAGGCATCATACAAAAAGCAGGCAGATAAGCACCAAAGGGCATGCCCGCTTTACAAAAAAGGGGATAGAGTGTGGCTGTCTATAAAAAATATACATTTCAAGCGGTATAGCGCCTTTAACCCGAGATTCATTGGGCCTTACAAAGTGGTAAAGGTAGTCAATGCTGTTGCGGTTCCCTTAGCGTTGCCTTCCAGCTTACGCATACACCCTGTTTTTCATGTGTCACTTCTGAAACCCTCTCTGGTCCCAGTAAGGAGGAGACCTGATCCAGTCTGGGTTAACGATGAACAGGAGTATGAGGTTAAAAAACTACTGGACTCAAAGATTAGGAGGGGACGGTTATGGTATCTGGTGTCGTGGAAGGGTTATGGACCCGAGGAAAACTCCTGGGAGCCTTCCACCAACCTACATGCCACCCGATTGATAAAGGCATACCATAATCAGCATCCGCAGAACCCTTGTCCATGTCAGAGTTCTCTCGGAGAGGTATGTACTGTCAGATCCCATTCGCGAGTCAACCTCACCCGTGTGAACTCTGCCATCGGGAGTGTTTAAACTACACTTCCCATCAGGCTATGCGGGCGGAGGCGCGTGCGTCATTCACGCAACCTGCATTTCCGCAATATATTCTGTTTCCGGGGCAGAGAACGCTGCCGATTATTCATTTGCCCACGCAGCGGTCCTAGGAGAGCTGGTCCGGTAAGGGTGTCTCTGACACCGCAATCTGTTCTCGTTTCCTTTCGAGAAGGTTGGTTTACGCTCTCTCTCTCTCGGCTCGTTGACTTTCTGGGGGTAATTTCTGTGCTGATTGTTCTCCCTGCTGTTGGCGGGTCATTCACTTGATCCTTGCAGCTGGGGAGAGTTGTTCTGGTGTTCCGTGCTTTCCTCTGTTGGGTGGTCTCGGCTGAGATCTCCCAGAGGAGAGGATTACAATTACGGAATACACCTCTGTCTGTGGGCTTCCCTCTGTCGGAGAGGAGTTTTTCTGCACTTAAAGGTGCCAGTCTACACGAAAGCGGAGTGGTTCGAACTCTGGGTTATTTTGAGGTTCATGATATTTCGGAAGGCAGCAACTGATGACATTTGAGCTGTACTTTTATTTCTGCCTCGAACCTGCCATTCGGGTTGTATTGAGGAGTTCTTTACAACGTATTACCTTAAGGAATCTGTCACTTATATATTACCTTCATACATTTTTGTTTGTGCTTTTGTTGTACGGTAACAGGGGATCTGAAGTGGGAGTGCATGAGGATTCACGACCACCACCCCTGTGATTCATGGTGTAACAAAGAATGGGGTATGTGTGCAGTCACTACGAGTCATTTACAGATCACCCTTACCAATAGTATATTTACGTTCTTTCTCTCTTCCATGTACTTATCCCTAGCACTTCTATACTAGTACCAATGATGAAGAATCAACCTACCTTTCCTTACAGTTGTTTTCATTTACAGGTAGGACACTTACTTACTAGAAAAGAAAGGGAAAGTTGTAGTACACAGAGATGTTACCACAGACGCAGTTCATATCAGTAATAGTGTTTTTCTTTGCAGGTCTCCTCTCCGCTGATCCCATCCCTTTCCTTCCCCGCTTAATCACTTCAACAGTCTATGGTATTATATCAGTTAGACTTGAAGCGATTGGGAGGTGGACCCATTAGAGCATCAAACCAACCCCGAGGGCTGTCTACGGATTACAGTCGTTCTCAACCAGGCGTGGCGCTCCAGGGCCACCGTCGATGAAACTGCTCTGCCCAGTGAGTCAGTCTTGCAGAGTCCACAGCAGATTGTGAACTTTGCTGCATCTCTCTCGTCTGCAACAGCCTAGGAGAGGATGGTCAAGGTCTCCTCCAGAACTTGTGGCAGCACTTGCGCAACTGTGTCCCACGTAGTGTGTGAGTAACGGCCCAAGAGGCATGCGGTGTTCACAGCCAACAATGCTAAGCTAGTGGAAGAAAACATTTTCTTTCACAAAGAGTCCAGCCACTTGGATTCCCTGTATGGGGGAGCAGTAGGGAAAGCGCTTTGGGAGGTCAAGGTTTGAACCACCAAGCTCTCCGGGGTAGGGTGTTGGATGAGGAAGTTTGGGTCCCCTGAGGCAGGGCGGTGGGTGATCGTCCTATTTACAGGAGCCCCTGTGTTGGGTTTGGACCAGATCCCCAAAAGGACGTCAGTGAGGGCGTCAATGAACGGGAGTAGCGATTCAGATGTGGGGACTCCCAATTGCAGCACCTCTGTCAGATGTTAGTCTTGACAGCCACCGAGGGCAACTTAAGGTCAAGGACCTCAGCCCCCCTCCGCACCACCATTGCGTAAGAAGCTCCCTCCTCTGTAGCCACGGTAGCATGAGAAAGCATACCAGTATTTGGAGAAGTATCCAGTTCACTGGCTCCACCCAATTCCTCACACCAGTCTATTGTAGGGTTCTCTTCGTATGGCTGGTATTCTTCAGGGTCCAGCAACCCTTCCCATCCCTTCTCGAGTCCTGACCCAAGGGAATAGGGCTCAGACTCCGATCTTGATCTAAGAAGAGCGGTTCCTGCTGGCGTTGGATGCCCCTCCATCTCAGTGTCAAGGATCAGGATGGGGACGATCCTGCTGGCATCGGGAACAGCATCGGGGAAGGTGGAGATGGTGCGACCGGTACCGATCCGGATCCAGGAATGGATTCAAAGTGACCCACTGGAGCCGGAGCCACCAGCGCGGAACCAGATGGGGTCTCCTCCAACTCCGCGCCAGGGGGGTCGGGCCAACCAAATCTGAGGTGCATGGCCTCATAAAACTCTTTGCGTTGGGCAGAGGACACTCTGGCTCCCAGAAAGTTGGGAAGGCACAAAGTCAGCCGAGGCCCAGGTTCTACCTTGAAACCAGGCCTTGAATGCTGATGCTCCTCCATCTCGTCGTCCGACAGATTGGGAGAAGTCGAAGATCTTTCCAACTTCTTACTCTCCTTCTTGTGCCTTTTACCTGAATGTCCCGAGGACTTGGAGTGGGACGAACAGAATTTCGGGCTACACGAACGCTCCTGGGACCTTCCATGCGACTGGGCCCTCGATTTTCGCTGAGTCGCATGCTGGGCCACCATGAACTTCAGAGACCGCTCCCTCAACGCCTTCAAATTCATGGCGCAATCGGAATACAACTTTGTGTCATGGTCGCATTCCAAACACCACAGGCAGACATGGTGCTGGTCCGTCACCGACATCGGCTGGTGACAGGCACCGCAGGGCTTGAATCCTATCTTCCTAGAAGACATCACTAACACACCAGGCGGAAAACACCTAAAAAGAATTTGACAAAACATCGAAAAAATCCAGTAAAACAGTGACTGAGGGGTAGCTCTTCTCCATGTCAGCGCTGGCTGGCGCGGAATGAAAAGAACTGACATCAGCGCGCCTAGGTGCCGCGGACATCACTTTCGGCGCAGACGACGTTGACGAAGCACGCAGAGCCAATTGACACCACCTACCAGCGTGCAGAGGTACTGCTCACGAAAAATCTTCCAGATCCAGTCTGACGTCTGGGAAAATTCTAAGGAATACAATCTGCGGCTAGAAGTCTTCATCAGATAGGATGTGATACGAGTTCTCTTTTGGAGTCCACAAACCCTAAAAACTCAGGTTTACTAGATGAGTACCCCCATCCTAAAAGAGAGGCATCCATTACAATTGTCTGGGTATGATGTTCCAAAGAAATGGTACTCTCTGCAATAGGTTGTTTGCCTTGCACTACCAGGATAGAGATTGTATCACTGCCTGTGACTCCTCGAGTTTGCTGTTCCAATCGCTCTCGTTAAGATTTTTTGATTTTCTGACCATTGTCAAAGCAGTCTCATAGGAAGTCTTGAAACTTGTGGCCAGAGCAATGCAGCAAGCCATCAACACCTGAAATTTGCCTTGCTGTCAGGTAAGGAGCCTTCTAAAGAAGATGTTTCTCCCAAATCAATAATACTCTGTCTCCTGAAATAAACACTTTTTCTTACAATGTGTTTAAAGTCAAATAAATCAGGGTCTGAACCAGTGTTGATGTTAAGTTTTTGGTAATTGATTTTCAGACTCAATCAATAAAGTAGGGAGATTGTGGTTTGAAGATCTTTGGTTTGCTGGCTGTGTCAAGCCAATCATCTAGGTACAGCCAGATCTTTTCATGATGCTGGTGAGCCATTACTACCGCTATGTATTTGGAGATGGACCAAGGAGCGCACAGCAGCCCAAATGGAAGCACTGCTTATTGGAGGAGTGGTTTCCCTACCATAAAACAGAAAAGAATTTGTGCTTGTTTATGACTGGAATGTGTAAGTAAGCATCCTGATGATCGACTGCACAAGCCCAGTCCTCTTTTGTGAGACGATGGAAGATTCAATAAAGTGCTAGAATGTGAAAATTTTCCCTCTTGATCCATTTTTTGGCTAGCTAAAAGTCAAGGATGGGTCTGAGGTCTTTTTCTTTGGACCTCTCTTCCTGATTGAGAAGTATATTAAAGACAGAAGACAGGTTCTATTAATCATTTCTTTAGTAACATTGTGGTATCCTTGTTAAAGTCTACCAGATAGTGTGTTGATATCGATGCCACTTGAATGGACTGAGGAGATGCTTTCAAACAGAGTGAGTTTCCATCTCAAACAATAGTAAACACCCACTTTTCGCCTGGAATGTTTTGTCATTCTTCTAGATGATGTGAAATACATCTATGGACAAGTCACTGTATGAAATCGGAGGCTGTCCAGATGAATTGCCAGATTGCGGCTGGTTGGATGGTTTTGATCGAGAGTCACGTTTGTGTTGATAGGTATGCATCGCCTGTGGTTGTTGCTGATGGGATTAGAGGGCAAATTGAGGAAATTGAACCCTCTGCAACTGGTATTATCTGCAGCCTTTGTGACTGTTAGGAATTGCCTCTCTTTGCATGATTTTGCCCAATGTTTTGGATTGATGCTGCTGGTTTTTCTACTCTGAGAGTGCCCTGAAGCCTGCTAACCAGACCTTAGTGCCAGTGTTCTGACCCTACAAAGTATATGTTTGATTAGCCATACCCAAATTGAATAACTTTACTTACATTATTAGTCCCTAGTATATAGTACCAGAGGTACCCAGGGCATGTAAGTTAAGGTGTCCCTAGAGGGCTGCAGTGCTGGTTGTGCCACCCTGGATGTGAGAACCTGAAGCATGTCTCCCAGCGTGCCACTGCAGCCTGTTGGGGCAGTTTTAAACTTTTAACTCTACTTTACCATTTAAACTAATGGCAAAGCCCAAACCTCCCTTTTTAATATATGTAAGCCACCCTACAGCAGGCCTACCCAGTCCTAAGGCAGGTTGCTGTTTATTACACATTAGGACATGTGTTTGTGTGCGTCCTAATAGTAAAAACCCATAGCCAAACTCCTAAACTATAGAGACCGAGACTCGGCGTTACGACAGGCAAGAGAAATAAGAGATTTACAATATGAGGGGGCAGCGATTTCGCTATATCTGGACTTCACCATGAAGGTACAGGAGGCCAGACGGCAGTTTGCCCCCCTGAAGAAGAGGCTGAGAGATCATAACTTGGAATACGCAATGCTTTACCCTGCCAGGCTTAGAGTCATCATGCACGGAAAGCCTAAGATATTCCTAGATCCCAAATCCCTGCAGAAAGCCCTCAAGGACTACATTAAACCAGTTACAAGAAATGAAGAAGCGGAGAAACTGGCTGAGGCAGCGGGGGGTGATCTTGAGGAACAAGACTAGCAAGACGTGCTGGTGAGAACCCTCTACGACTTGTGACGGACAGGTGGAAATGGAGATCGCATCGGGACGTCTACTACCGAAGAGACCCAGCACTTGTTCCCATGGAAGAGCAGGGAGACATTACCGTTTGTACATTAATGCCTGCATTTGTTTAATATGGTTATATTTACCACGATTTAGGTCCAACTGTGTGACGTTATAGTCAAGAGTCAGCCCATAGGGCGGTCTGCGTGGGGGGGGTGGCACTCGGTTCACGCTTTGATGTTTTATTTCATCTTGATATAAGCTGAATGTCTACTATTTGCTTAGATGGCGAGACCAGATCCACACTGAAGTGGAGTACTAGGGGGCGAAGTGTCAACATCCGCCCCTGTGTGTTACCCACTAACTGGCGTTATGCCAGAAGTTTCTTGAGTTGGGGGGGGGGGGGGGGCTTCGTCCATGACAAGTTGGGGGCGGCATGGCGTGGGAGGGGGAGGGAAGTTTTGTTGGTTCAATGTAATGATCACAGTGCACTTAATGGTTATATATGCACCTCTGGGAGGGAGGCACCGCAATCAAGGATATGGTGAATCAAGACAGTCAACATTTTCACAGATATAGCAAGTAAAAACTATCATAGTGCCAGGCCAGAGTAGTAAAGTGAGATTCCTCACATGGAATGTGAGGGGCCTTAACGACTTCAGAAAAGTATTAGCTTATCTCACCAGACATGGTATTGATGTCGCACTTTTGCAGGAGACCCACTTGCCTATGGATAGTAAATTACTCACACGCAGATGATTACACTGTCATTTTCACGCGGCCGGCTTTTCCAAGCATGCAAGGGGGGTCCTCACATGGGTCAACCCTAAGTCAGATATCACCATAGAGGCTATTGAGTCAGACAATGGGGGCAGGTATGTTATTTCTAGGTGTAGAGGGCGGGGTATGGACTTGCTCGTAGCTAATACATATGGCCCAAATTACGACAACCCACAATTATTCCGAGACATGTTGGACAGATTACGAGGAGACACTTTCCTTCCGCTAATTTGGGGATGGGATTTCAATTGCACCCTAGACCCGACATTGGATCGCTCGGGGGGCCCTGCCAGGCGTCCGTCTGCTGCAGCCAAAACTATTATAGATACTATTACCCAATTAGACATGGTAGACGTATGGCGCGTGCGCTCGCCGGGGGAGGGGGGCTTTACCCACTATTCCGCACCTTACAATCTACACACAAGACTAGATTATCGGTTTATTTCCAGAACACTACTCAACTATACTCGGGACTGCACGATATACCCTCGTTCATATTCTGACCACTCACCTATACAAATAGATATTGAGTGCCCGCAGAAGAAACCGGCCCCATTCACATGGCGATTCCCGCCATACTCATTGCTAGACAGTGTTTTTAAAGCTGAACTATCGGAAGCTATTGAGATTTTCTTTGAAACCAATATAGGCTTGGTGAGCCAGTTTGCCACTGTCTGGGAAACCTTCAAGGTTTTTATACGTGGGATTGCTATAGCAAAACACTCAGGGGTCCTTCGATCTCTACGAGGGCGATTAGAAATTCTTGAAAAACGACTAGCTGAGCTCGAGGAAGAGGCTCTAGCAGGAGGTGATGATCTGAACAGTGAAGAATACAAAAAGACATTAGATGAGTACCACGACGTAGCAGATAATGAGATCAAGCATATGGGAAAGTATGCGACAGCTAAAACATACGGGGAAGGTGAGAGACCTGGGGCGACTTTGGCGGCACTGCAGCTAGGCAGAAGGGAGACTGTAGGAGTCACTGAACTCCACTCAGCATCAGGTGAGGCAATTAGAGACCTGGCAGGCATAGCTGATAGATTTAGCCAGTACTACTCTGAACTGTATTGCTCCATAGGGTCAACTGATAACGCAGCAATATTGGATTACCTAGAACACATCAAACTGCCGTGGCTGGCGGATGTACACAGGGAATATCTTATGAGACCGCGGGAGCCGTGGGAAGTTCGCACTGCTTTAAAGACTATGCGCTCTGGTAGCGCGCCGGGTTTAGACAGCCTTACTGTAGCCTTTTACAAGGAGTTTAAAGACATTCTGCTGCCGCACTTGACCACCCTGTTCGGGGAGATGGGCGAGTGCGGGGAGATGCCCCCCTCCATGCGGGAGGCATTGATAGCAACTCTCCTGAAACCGAACAAACCGTCTTAACGAGTGCTCATCATACAGACCCTTCTCGTTACTCAACGTTGATACTAAACTATTCGCTAAAGTATTGGCTAATCGCTTAGCCCCGCTGGTACCACAACTAGTTGGGCCTGAACAAGCAGGGTTTGTGCCGGAGCTTACTCTGACATACAACTTACGTACGGTGTTTGGGGCGATACAACACACTAAACCAGAGACTAAAGCGGCAGCGGTCTTCCTGGATGCAGAGAAGGCCTTTGATTCCGTAGAATGGTCGTTCATGTCAGCAGTATTGCGGAGGATGGGCTTAGGGGAAATCTTTTTACAATTAGTGGCGGTATTATATCATGCCCCTACAGCCAGGGTCAGGATCGGAGATCTGGTGACTGCCCCGATTAAGATTTCTGGGGGCACTCGCCAGGGGTGCCCGTTATCACCACTTCTATACGCCTTAGTAGCCGAACCGCTGGCCTGTGCCCTCAGAGAATACCACGGGCATAGGGGGATTAGGTTCCCGGGTTACAACCTGATTGTCTCCGCTTATGCCGATGACACACTCCTGAGTCAAATCTGTCCCCAGTATTGAGGGAGATGGTGCGGTACGGGAAATTTTCTGGTTTTAAAATAAATTGGACAAAGTCCACCATTTTCCCTTTAACGCCGGCCATGGAGCCTATTGAATTGGAATTCCCCCTCACCTGGACCACTGATTCGGAACGTTACCTGGGAATACAGGTGCATACAAACTCAGAGATTGTTTTCACAGAGAACTACGGCAAGGCAATTGCTAGATTGGAAGATGAGGTGGAGCGCTGGATCCGCTTGCCTTTATCGCCCCTGGACCGTATCTCTCTGATGAAAATGGTGGTGCTACCCAGATTTTTATTCTTGTTCCTCAATGTACCTATGGTCCTCTTCTCACATTTCTTTAAGGCCATTAAATCACTATTGGTGAAATTGGTATGGGCTGGTAAACAGCCCCGCGCCCAATGGAATGTTCTCACTCTCCCTTACTCCATGGGGGGATTGGGGGCACCAGCTTTAGAGCTTCACTACAGGGTGGCACAATGCTCGCATGCCTACCACTGGGTACATCAGAACAATACCCTGCCTCACCTGCAAATCGAAAAGGTGGTGGCTGGGCCTGCCCCCCCCCCCTGCCTACTGTTCAAGGCCCCATCCAGTAGAACGGGTATATTGGACTCTATTAATGCCACAATACATGCTTGGCACAACCTACTGAAGAGACAAGAGAGTGCAGTATTGTACTCTCCTCTGACACCGCTAAAGTGGTGCACTGGTTACCAATTTGCGGGGAAAGAGAGGTTGTTAGTGCGCTGGGAACACTCCAGATAACTAAATAGGCGACTTGTTTCAGGAGGGCGTAGCTAGTACCTGGGTTAAGATCGAAGCAGAAGGTCATAATGCAACTCCGCTGGCGCGATTTCACTTCTTCGGGGTTATTCATGCCCTCCGTGAATTGCTCGGAGAAGACATGATGGAGCCACCAGAGTTCGCCCCCTTATCTTTTATACTGCGAACTAAATTCCCCAATAAGATAGTGTCCATAATTTATGGAATAATGCAAGATGAACGTAAAAGCGTATATACTAAGATGAGGCTGGAATGGCAAAACGACCTAGACATGGCCCTAGATGACGTCACATGGCGTTACTGTTCTAAATCTACGCAGCGCATTTTCCTGAACGGTAGACACCGACTTATTCAGTTCAAATTTCTAAACAGAATATATTACACTCCGGACCGGCTCCATAGATACGGCCTTCGTGAATCCGCTGAGTGTGAGAGATGTAGAACCAATCCAGCGGGGTTCATGCATCTTGCCTGGACATGCCCAGACATAGCTAACTTCTGGAGGTTAATATTTTTAAAACTTAGCGACATTATAGGATTCCTCCTGCCCCCGGACCCGCTGCTAGCTCTCCTGGGGGCATTCTAGGCGGCTGTGGAAGGATGCGCGGCGCCTGGTGGACATGGGCCTACTGGTAGCGAAACGCAGAATAGCAATGAGATGGGCCAGGGGCCTGGCGCCCACTATAGCAGAATGGTCTAAAGACATGATCTTTTGTAACACGCAATCTGATCTATACAGCGAGCTGCTTCCCCCTCAGAGCCGCCCCAAATGTTTCTGGAGTTTATATCAGAGTTATTTAGCAGGTAGCGAGTCAGAAATACCAGGATGAAGAGATCAAGTTTAACACTACACAATTAATTAGGAATATTTGTTTCGATACTTCCTTGGAAATGCTCGCACGTTTTGGCCCTGTATGTACCCACTGCTTGACAGCCTTGTGAAGCCTGCTGAAGACTGATATGTACAGAAGCCGGTGACCGGATTTGTAATGTCTGTGTTGTTTTATAGGTTATGCTTGCTATATGCACCATCTTAAGATTGACGGCTTGTAATGTATAACATGATTTGATTGTCACTGCTGTACACTGTGGATGTAATTATTATATGTCTCTGTTTTGGGGTGTTCCCCCCCCTTTTTTTTATTTAATTTGTTTTCTTTTTGCTTCCAACAAAAATCAGTAAATACAATTAATTTTCTTTTTTTTTTTTTTAAACCAAAATTTTTGTTTTTACTGTGGAAGGGCCAGTAGCCCGATTGGCGAGTACAAGGTTACATGCTGACAGCTCAGCTGTGCTAACTTTTCGCTGGGACTACTAAAGTTGATACTTCCAGGTATCAAAAGAATCGTTACATTAAACCCAACTTGATGCCCAAGTCAAATTGAATGTAACTTTTTCAGAAATGCAACTTTTAGAAAGTTGCCCCTCTGTTGCCCAAGTCTTCTTGTGGCCACTAGCAGATACTGGCTACAAGAAAGCCTTCTGCCCTTCTGGGGAGAAGTGTGAACGACGCCCAGCAGTACAAACAATAGACGTCTACAGTTGGAAGATGCCTCATCTCTCCCTGGCAGGAAGCCACACAGGGTGTGAGCCCAAAAGGCGAGCTTCAATGGGGAAGCCGCCTTTGAAGGTCAAATGGAGACCCACACGAGAGGAACTGCTCTTTTGTTGAGGTAGACGCATTGGCCTCGGTGACAGAGAGGGGAGACCAGTTGCCAAACCCGTTATTCCATGGGCATGTAGCTCTCAGGTAGCCACACCTTTAGGGTGGGTTTCGAAGCGCCATACATTAAGAGAGGGGTTCTGCCATCTTGGTAGTGGGCATCATAGTGCACTCTGGGTTAGCTAAATGCCACACACTGCAGGAAGTCGTCATAGGCGGGGAGGGTCTTGATAGCCTATTGGCTAGTAAGCGCTACCTCCCCTGAGGGCACTTTCTGGGCATAAATATGGCACCCCTGACATCAGATTTGGAGAGAGAACTGAAGAAGGACCTCTCTGTTATTCCCTGGACCTGGTAAGAGAGGCTGCCAACTGCTGACTGCACCTGCTGATCCTTGGCCTAGCAAAGAAAAGCTTGCGGAAAAGTCGCTTCTGAGCCCCGGACAGAAGAGGTGAACTCGAAGAGTCAGTTGGCTGACTTCCTGTTACAGCACCAGGGCCACAAATGCTGAAGAAACCCATTCAGGCTATTCAGTAGCAGGAATTGCCTGATTGGCACTGCCTGCCGACGTGCCGTCCTGACGACCAAGTCCCAATGCTCAAAAGTTGTACCCAAGTCTGCAAAACTTTCGGAGAGTCGTCGAAGTGCAGTTTGGTCATCCAAGATGGACACTAGCCTTCCACAAAGCGAACCGCTGTTTCACTGTGACCGGAGACCAGTATTCCAGATGCAACTGAACTTTTGCCGTACCAAAGAGGACTTTGAGGGACATTGACCCCTGTGGTCAGAGTCACCCCACCTGGACCATGGACAAAGAAGCAGCCCCCGGAAGACCCCTGTCTACCGCACAGCATCCTCAGCATGTTACAGCATCCTGTATCCCTTGCATCAGGATCACATCATCGAAGTCTATGTCGGTTCGCCTGGAACTAGACTGGAACCTGCTTTGGTGCCAAGGTAACTGTCCCTTTACTTATTAGCCCCCTAAACTTCCCCCCGTCGGTTTAGAGGGCCCAAAGTGGGCCATGGTAGTCAAACACAACTCTTTAAAGGTATTACAAAGCTTCCAAACTTTGGGGTTACTAATGCTTTTTCTTGTTTTGGATTTAAAAGCTGAGATTTATGTTTTACTTAAAAATCTAGATCTCTGGAACCCTCTGGTGGATTTTGTTTATTTTGGTGTCTTAAAATTCATAAACAGATAATCTAGGATTATAAATTGGAGTCGGATTTCTTTCACATTGCACGACTTTCTTATTCTATTGTGTTTGTACTTCTAAATGCTTTACACTTGTTTCTTTGTTTAAGCCTGACTGTTTAAAGCCACAGCTACCCAGGGCTGAGTTAAAGTTTAGCAGCTGACTGGACCCAAGTTGGTTTCATGATTGTATTCCACGGTAAGGTTGCACATCCACACCATATAATACACCTAATTTCCACATTTCCTCCTGCCACATCACCCCCTCGCAAGACCTTTGCAACAAGCTCTCTGAATTCTTTTGCAAAAAACTCACCTCCATATATGGCATCTTCGACCCTCAACAGGACCCTGACACCGTCACAACTCAACTTCCCATCATGGCCAAAGAATGAACCCTGACCTTTGTGGCCTACCATCACCACAGTGGAAACCACCAGCACTATGAAGCCCATCCGCTCGGGGGCCTCATCTGACCCTTGCACCACCACCCCTTCACTAAACGACTCCTACTGAGTCACTAACACCCACCTTCAGCGGCTCCATGGACTCAGCCACATTCTCGGACACCTTGAAACACACCACTGTCACGCACCTGCTCAAGAAACCATTGACTGGCCCAGTCATGCTCTCACACTACAGATCCATCTCCCTCTTACCATACCCGGCCAAGGTCTTAGGGAAACTAGTCAACCGATGCCTCATCGACCACCTCCGCAACCACATATGGTTGAGCCTGAATAGACTGCCTGGTGTCGAGGAGGTGGGGGTTGCTGGGTGTTAGATGAGGCATCAGTTGACTAGAAACAGAACCCATGACATCTGCATGATCCTTGATAGAGGAAACACAGCCGCCCTCATTCTCCTGGACCTCACTGCAACATTTGACTCAGTCTCATACCCCATCCTCATCAGGCACCTATATGAGATTGGTGTCAAATGACCTGCTCCACACTTAATCTGCTCCTTCTTAATGGATAGCAATCTGTCAGTCTGGCACCTTACTCCTTGGAAGCCCGCAAACTCCTCTGAGGAGAGCCTCAAGGTTCAATGCTCAGTCCCACCCTTTTTACCACATACTTGACCCCTCTGGCCAACGTCATCTGTGCACATGACATCAACATCCTCTCCTACACCAAAGACATGAAACTCATACCCTCCCTCTCAAATAAGACCCCCAAAACAAGAAACAAATTCACCACCTGCATGACTGAAATCGCTAACTGGATGAAGCCCACTGTCTGAAGCTCAACATCGACAAGACAGAAGTAGTGATCTTCTGCAGGAACACCTTGCCATTGGACTCCAACTGGTGGCCAGCGGAACTCCAATTCATAGCCAGCACCTATGCCAGGAACCTCGAAATCATCATCGGAAGCAAACTGGACTTAACTGCACAAGTCAACGGCATCACTGCATCCTGCTTTCACACCATGAAGATGCTGAGGAAGATCTTCAAAAGGCTCTCAAGCAACACCAGAAAAACTGTCACTCACGTCCTAGTCACCAGAAAGTTTGACAGGAACACCCTCTACGCAAGAAACTCACCAGAAGACTACAAACCATCCAGAGCTTGGCAGCCAGACTCATCCTAAACCTCCCACACAGAACTGACATCATTCCACTTCAGGGAGCTCCTCTGGCTCCCAAAACACAAACACATCAATTTCAAACTTCTCACACACACACACACACACACACACATTAAATGCACTTAACAACTTAGGCCCCTCCTACCTGAACAGTCACTTCTCCTTCCACTAACCACCCAGACACCTCTGCTCCACAGGACTCCTATTCGTTAACCTCCCAAGCATGCACAGGACCATATCAGGAGAACAGGTGTTCTCTTACATCGCTCTTAAAGTGTGACACAACCTCCCACTGCACATCAGAGCCTCCTCCTCCCTTCTTCAATTCCACAAGAAGCTGAAGACCTAGAATTTCAATTAACCAACCTACCCTAGGCAGGGCTAGGCACAAACACCTGCTCAGCGCCAGTATATCCTTGCGGGTGACAGCACGCTTTACAAATACACATAATGTAACTTAACAATGAACTGATCAGTCAGCAGAGGAACTTAAAACGTGATTACATATCAGGAGGCCTTCCTGCACTATCTCATAGAAATATTGTCTTCTTTCTTTTGGCAGTACCTCACTTTATATTTTCCTCCCACAGGTCCAGTGAGAGGAAAAGATAGAGAAAGTGATCTTAGTCATAGAATAGGAAGGAATACTGCAATATACTAAAAGTGTCACCACTAACCCCACATTTAAATTTGCACAATTTATTTATTTTCATCAAACATACCTAACGCCTAAAAAATAGCAAAAATGTTCCTGCACACAGGACTGCTGCCCTCGCTGACAGGCTTCACAAGCCGATTTCCATATCACATGATGTAGCAGGAAGAACGGTGCAACAAAATATACTATACTGTATATTAGGCCAGTTGCACATTCCAAAAGCAGCTAAGCAAGTATTTACATTTCTGCATCTTGAATTGGTGCTTGACAAGTACGACAGCCCCATGGGAAGGAAAGCCAGGCATGCCACAGATGATAAAGTGTGGTTACTGGATGTGAGGAAGTTGACCACAGCTAAAATAGCGGCCCTGGGAAGACGGACTGCGATCACAGAATGGGGCACTATTTTACTGGCGAAAGAGGCCAATACTGACGAGAGGCTACTGTAAAGCTGTGCAAATCTATGCTATCCATAAGAAACACTGGGTGATGTGGCCTGAAGCTGATGGCGTAGGATGTGCGTTTGGTCAGCTCCAGCAGGGCTGCCGTGATTCTGCCTGAAGCCTAATTGTCAACAAATCTGAAATGTTCTGGGGTACCCACAGAGAAGCAGCGCTAGTGAATGGAGATATTGTGTTGATCCAGCAGTACCATTATTTTATTGATTCTGAGGCGGGGACACTCGACGAGATTGGTGGGCCCTTACTCCCAAAATGGCACCTGCATTACTGCTGCAGTGACAAGAAACACAATGAATTAGTGCCAAAGTTGCGAGGCGCCCGGGCAGGAAGATGTTGAACTGGCATTGGGTGAGCTGGGCAGGGAAACATCCCTTGCAACGCAGTCATTACATCGCACTGCTTTTACAACGCAACTGTTACAACGCATCTGCCTTTACATCGCATGCCATTACAACGCATGCCATTACAACGCATCACTACAACGCATGCCATTACAACGCATACCATTACAACGCATGCCACTACAACGCATTATATGGTAAGTAATGGAGATTTTTTAGTTTTAGGGTGGGTATGGGTTTTGGGGTAGATGGGAATAGTAATTTTTACCCCTACACTATCCAACACTTTCCCTACTGTTGCACTCACTGGAGTGGGAATAGTAATTTTTACCCCTACACTATCCAACACTTACCCTACTGTTGCACTCACTGGAGTGGGAATAGTAATTTTCACCCCTACACTATCCAACACTTACCCTACTGTTGCCCTAAAAGTATTATGCGTTCTAATTGTATGCGTTGTAAAGGTATGCATTGTACTGGAATGTGTTGTAATGGTAGTTTTAAAAAATGCGTTGTAATGGCATGCGTTGTAATTGTTTGCTGGGCACGCTGTGAGACTCTGCGGTGGGGCTGCCAAGGAGAAGAGTCGATGAGTGCGGGCCTGGCGGGCTGGCAGGTGTAGCGCTCGCACATTGGAGCTCCCTACATGCAGGGACTGGCACAGCGACTTCCCCCCGTGCTGGGGGCTACTTTACCAGAGGACTGGGCACCCTGTGAGTCTTAGCAGCAGGGCTACCTGAAGAGGGGGCCGGTAGATGGGGCCCTTGTTGGCTATCCTGGGTGGACTGGACTCCCGCCGGCCGAGGCAGGCACCAAAGTGGGGCAGATGCTTCCGTTCCATGCAAGAGCACTGCATTTTGTGCTGAACTTAGGGCAGCACCAACAATCTGCTCATAACATGGTATTGCTGCACATTGACTGAGTTTCAAATGCATGGATTCAAAGTAAGTTCATCAGATAATGCTTCCCACTTCCAGTTGACACTCAGGGTGGAAGATAACAGCACAGTAATCATTAACTGGGAAGATGAGCATGAGAGTAACGCGACTGGACTCGAGTGAAGAACAGGGGAGGGCCACGCATGCCACCACTGCCAAGATCAGCCCTATATGAGATGGGTATCATGCCTCACCTACGCCCAACTAGCACCTAGGTATTCATCATCATTCACTCCCCACAGGCCAGGTTAGATCTTCACCATTCTGAGGCTGAAAACAGGGAGGGGTGGCATCTGTCCCTAGTCTCCAATCTCCCTGTCAGAACAGTCTCAAGAAAGCCTGCACCCACCTCAGGTGTCTACCTCCACAGCAGAAAGTGAGACAACCTTCGATAAAACACTAACAGCTGTCATGGACAACAAGGGAAAGAAAACAAGTTACTTACCTGTAACTACAGTTATCCAGTATTGGTATCTTTCATAGATTCACATGCCTGAATCATTCCCCGTCGTCGAGGCGGGAGTCCCACGGTAAATTACAAAAGTAGTGCCATAAGTAAATAATAGTAGTAGGCTAAAAGAAAAGCCTAAGGCCTAAATCTTAGTAGCCTATCTACATCATTATAATAAAAAGAACCAAAAGTCATCTCCAACCAATCAGCTACCAGCACCCTCTAGAACATTCTCAGCAGAGGCAGTTCTCCTCAGATTTTCTTAGCACAAGTGGGAAGTAAGTACCCCAAATCATAGAGAACTGACTCTGCGGAGGAGGGGAGTGCATGTGAATCTATGAAAGATACCAATACTGGATAACTGTAGTTACAGGTAAGTAACTTGTTTTCTTATCCAGTATTGGGGTATCTTTCATAGATTCACATGCCTGAATCAGAGTAGCAAGCAGTATACCAAATGTACTGTCGTTTGCGGATGGTGGGAGACAAGTGTTCATAAACTCCCAAAACTGCATCCACAATGGATGAGAATTCTTTTTTTTTTTTTTTTTTTTTTTAAATAACCAAGCCTTTAAGAAATCAAAGCTATGTTAAAGTACATTAGCGAAATAAAATAAGAATACATAAATATTAATATATGGATATATATGTGTATATATATACCTCTATATAGACATATAAATATATATGTTGCATGAATATTGGAAAGCAAGAGAACAGCATATAAAAGAGAAAAATACTTGAATGTGACCTAATGAAAGAGATGGCGTAGGACAGCCTGTCCAACCGCTGCATCTTCTTGTTGAGCAGATTGAAGACAGTAATGCTTCGTGAACGAGTGGACATTTTTCTATGTTGCAGCACGACAGATATTTTCCAGTCACTCTAGCAAACAATGCTGTAGAAGCCGCCATAGTTCTTGTAGAATGAGCTTTGGCTTTCCTCTGTAAAGGTTTGTTGGCTTTGTCATGGCAGAAATGAATCGTAGATGCCAGCCATCTTCCGATTGTTGTCTTTGTCACTGCAGCTCCAAATGTTGCTTGACCATAGGCCACGAAAAGTTGGTTGGAACATCTGAGGTCCTTAGTTTTCTGTAGGTAGAATTTTAAACAGCGCTTAACATCCAGAGAGTGTAATGCTCTTTCAGCTGGAGTGGATGGATCCGGAAAGAAAGTTCTTAATCTTACCGGTTCATTCAAATGAAATTGTGACGGTACTTAAGGGATGAATTTAGGATTTGTTCGAAGTGTTACGTAGTCCTGAGTAAAATGTAAAAAGGGTTCCGTGAAAGTGAAAGCTTGGATTTCACTAACCCTTCTTGCAGAAGTCAGCGCCAGTAAAAGGGCGACCTTCCAAGTGAAGAATTTGAGGTCTGCTTTGTGCATTAGTTCAAATGGACGTTTCATTAATTGCGCTTAGCACGGTATTGAGTTCCCACTCTGGAGGGGGTGCTCGCACTGGAGGGAAGGCTCTGAAAAGCCCTTTCATGAATATTTGACAAGTGAAGACAAACGGAGAGAAGGAAGTTCAGCGCATTTTCTGAATCTGGACAGAGCAGCAAGATGGACTTTGACCGATGAAAAGGTAAGTCCAGACTTGGCTAGGGAAAGCAAATAAGTGGAGAACTTGTTCCGCAGGAGCTTGAACTGGGTGAATATTATTCGCTTCGCACCAACAGCAAAATCGCTTCCATTTTAGGCGATAAGTCTTAATTGTGCTCTGGGCACGAGCTTTGGCCAAAATTTCACGACAGTCTTGTGAAATGTTGAGGTCCTTGAACTCTAAGAAATCAGGAGGCATGCGTGCAAGTGTAGGGACTGTGTGTCCGGATGAACCACTTGGCCGCTGTCCCTCGACAACATCGTAGGAGTCGGAAGAAGGCGAATAGGCTTGTCGTGAGACAATAGCAGCAGTTCCTGGAACTAATACTGCCTTGGCCAACGGGGTGCAATCAGAATTAGACGGCAACCCTCCAGCTTCATTTTGCGGAGCACTTTCGGGATCAATGGTATTGGGGGAAAAGCGTATGCACAAATCCCTGACCATCGCATGGACAGGGCATTCCCCATTGAGCCCTGTTGAGGGAACCTGCTGGCATAGTATCGGCATTTCTTGATCTCCCTTCGTTGCGAATAAATCCAGTGCTGGTTTGCCCCAAGCCTGGAACACTCGGTTTGCCTGATCCTGTGGGAGATAATAGGTGGGAGATCTGGGACCACCAGTCTAGTGTTTATCATACATGTGCAAAGATCACCAGGCCCCTGGAACGATTCTTTAGATTGAATCTATTGTTTTGTAACTGTTCCTGTAAGAGTGTAATTTTCAGGTGCGCAAGAGGGATCATATTGATAGCGGAGGACATGATGTCCAGAAGTAATCGAACCAACCCACTTTTTTTTTTTTTTTTTTTTTAGTTTGAATCAGTCCCTACTGCGTTAGTTGCTTGGCTTAGGATAGAAAGTCTGTTGTCCTGGACAGTATCTTCTGAGATGAATGAGTTGATGATCTTAGATAATTCACAAGGGGACCTAGTTTGTGAAACAACTTTAGGCAAGCTTCTGTGGTCGTGGACGATTAAAATGCGGAGGTAGGGGAATACCTGATGACCCTTCGTCCTGAAAGAAACTGCCACAGGGCTATGCAGTAGGTAAAATGTAGAAAGTTGAACTGAAGCCAAATGGGAGGGCTTTAATGCGTGGGAGGAAATGTGAAAGTATGAATCCTGTAAATTCAGAGCCGTCATGTGGTGTCGGAGAGGGTGACCAAGTAACAGTATTGGTTACAGAAATACTTGTTTCATTTCCAGAGGTCTACGATGGATAGCCAATCCTTTATTTTCGTGTCTACGAAGAAAAAAACGAGAATAGAAGCCAGTTTGCTTAAAATGTACTCTTTTCTCTATGGAACCTCTGGTTAGCGTAGCCGTCACTCCTTTTCTAAGCAGATGCAGATAAGGGGGGCATCCTCATTTTGGTGGAGTAGTGGGCGGAATTTTGGTGAACTCTAACGTCTGACCATATGTTTTGAGAGCCAGGACTTATTTATCCGAAACTATTTTCCACCATAGATGACACCATTTTGGAACAGTTTCTCCCACAGGATGGCATAAGCAGCACTAGAACATTGTCACTGTAGGTAAGCTAGCCTAAGGGCTACTGATAGCGTTATTAAGTCTGATACCTTTGGCATCCTTCTTGATACAGATGAGTATCTCTTTCACGAGTGCCTCAAAAGGGTGTTTCTTTTGAAATTGAACGTGACAAAAAATCTTGCAGTGTCAGGAGTCATCCCTGACTGCTTGCAAGGTGTCGTCAATGTGCTTGCCAAACAGAACATCGCTATGGTATGGTAAAAATATTAGATATACTTGCACCTCAGGTTCTATATTCAGTGGTCTTGAACCAAAATTGACGTCTAAGGACCACTGGCCCTGCCAGTTGTGAAATAACTATTGAGGCTATATCTATAGCGCAATATATATATATATTTACTGAGGAGGTTTCAACCCCTGCAGAATCATTTATATATATATATATATATATATATATATATATATTTATTTATTTGTGCAATTTTTGCCCTGTCTTCCGGCAGAAATTCTATGTATGTGGCAATGTTGGACTACATCTCGTGATTATACCAGCCCCATATTGCTAGTGATTGGGCAGCCCGTACAGTAGCCAGGTGTAGTTGAGAACGTCTCCTTTCTGGTAAGGCGGCTTATATGGGACAGGGTTTTCCATGATTGCAATTCCTTCTGGATAAATCAACAATTGGAATAGGTCGCACAGCTTTTCTATTTAAAATCAGAAGGAGAACAAACAATTCCTTATTTGCTTTTGGAAGGTAGAAGCGTTTGGCTGCATGTTCCTTTAAGGTTCTGGAAACCATCAAAAATCATCTGGTGGGGAATCCAGCACTTGTGGGCCTTCTCCCTATCATCACCAGATATGAATGGGTCTTTCCCGGGAAGAAAAGTAAATTATTATTATTTTTTTTTTTTTTTTTTTGGACCTTGGGATCACTTTTCTTGTGGCAGGAGCATCGGAGTATGCGGACATATCGGGAACAATGTGACCTTGCAGTCTCGGGAAAGTGTGAGTAGTAATCCTGTAACACGCCCTATAGGTCTAGTACAAGGGCAACATAGATCTGACCTATGCTGTGAAGTTGGAGGCGGAGCGAAGTGGTGAATTTGCTCCACATATTGCCTCTCCATATATTGGTTACTGTTGTAGACTTACTCATATTAGTCCCCTTAATTTGTGTCATTAAGTTATTCTGGACTATGTGTCTTTTGTACTTCTTGATGATTATGGTATATTGTCATTGAGATCATAGTTGAACTAGGTAGAAATAAGACGACTAGGCTGATGTTGACAATTTTTGTCATCGACAAGGCCGTTGTACAGGATGCAGACATAGATGAGGCCATCGTAGACGATCTCATCATAGACTAGTCCGTCTTAGACATGGTTATCGTAGGCGAGGTTATTGCGGGCGCAGGTCATCGCAGATGAGGCCGTCATCATAGATGACCTGTCATAAACAACCGTCATAGATGAGGCTGTCGTGAGACGACCGTCATAGACAATGACATCGTAGATGAGGCAATCATAGATGAGGCCATTCGTGAATGAGGCCATTCGTGAATGAGGCCATTCGTGGATGAGGCCATTCGTGGATGAGGCCATTCGTGGATGAGGCCATTCGTGGATGAGGCCATTCGTGGATGAGGCCATTCGTGGATGAGGCCATTCGTGGATGAGGCCATTCGTGGATGAGGCCATACGTGGATGAGGCCATACGTAGATTAGGCCATACGTAGATTAGGCCATACGTAGATTAGGCCATACGTAGATTAGGCCATACGTAGATTAGGCCATACGTAGATTAGGCCATACGTAGATTAGGCCATACGTAGATTAGGCCATACGTAGATTAGGCCATACGTAGATTAGGCCATACGTAGATTAGGCCATACGTAGATTAGGCCATCATTGATAAGGCTGTCATAGACGACCGTCGTAGATGACCATAGTAGAAGAGGCTGTCGTCGAGATGAGGCTGTCAGACAATGCCATTGTAGATGAGGCCATTCGTAGATGCGGCCATTCGTAGATGAGGCCATTCGTAGATGAGGACGTCATACATGAGGACGTCGTAGACGAGGCTGTTGTAGACGGCCATCATAGATGAGGCTGTCGACGACCATCATAAACGATCGTAGACGACCATCGCACGACGGCCGTCGTAGATGAGGTCGTCGTCGATGACCGCCGCCGACGAGGTCGCTGCCGATGACCGCTGCGGCCGACGAGGCCGTCGCCGACGACCGTCAGTAGACGAGCCGCTGCCGACGACCGCCGTAGACGGAGCCGTCTGCCGACGACCGTCGTAGACGAAGCCGTCGTCGACGACCGTCGTAGACGAAGCCGGTCGCCGACGACCGGCCGTAGACGACGGCCTCGTCGACGACCGTCGTCAGACGAGGCCGGTCGTCGACGACCGTCCGTGAAGACGAGGCCGGTCGTCGACGACAGTCGTAGACGAGGCCGGTCGGCCGACGACCGTCGTAGATGAGGCCGTCGTCGATGAGGCCGCCGCCGACGGCCGTCATAGATGAGGCTGTCGTGAGACGAGGCCATCGTAGACGACCGTCGTAGACGAGGCCATCGTAGACCGAGGCCATCGTAGACGAGGCCATCGTAGACGAGGCCATCGTAAACGTGACTGTCAAAGATGAGGTCAATATTGGTGAGGCAGTAATAGTATGTTATAGACTCCTCATTGCCAGGTTATGAGGATTTCCCAGATGTAGTGTCAGGGATGAATAGGTAGTTGTAGGATCTGGCCTTTGAGGAAGTTTTTTCCAATTGCCTCTCTCTGTGAGAAGTGCATTATTAAGACTCATGGTAAGTCTTTCTTTTTTTTTTTTTTTTTTTTTTTTTTTATGGCTTTCCTGCGTGCCCTCTGGAGACTTGGCGCAACCTCTCCCTTTGACCTCTATGAGGTGAAGGAATCCTCACTGTCCTCATCAGAAGTGACAGATTTAAATTTCTGTAGTCCCAATAATAGCCTCATCTCTCAGAACGTGAGAGTTTTTGAGGAAAAGGTTAGACATATTTCGTAGTCTATTACCTTGTTTTCTGCCACTCTGCCATATTACTGACATATCAGTGCCAGGGTCAGAGAAATGAAACATGAAGTATAATCTTGGATGATCCAAAAAGAAGTAATAGCTGAAGAAACTGAGCAGAGCTCAGGGAGACTCCCTTCACACACGACGTGCGGTGAAAATCTGAGGAGAACTGGCTCTGCTGAGAATGTTCTAGAGGGTGCTGGTAGCTGATTGGTTGGAGATGACTTTTGGTTCTTTTTATTATAATGATGTAGATAGGCTACTAAGATTTAGGCCTTAGGCTTTTCTTTTAGCCTACTACTATTATTTACTTATGGCACTACTTTTGTAATTTACCGTGGGACTTCCGCCTCGACGACGGGGAATGATTCAGGCATGTGAATCTATGAAAGATACCCCAATACTGGATAACCTAGAAGCCAAGATTTACTATGTAGTGCTGGACTTTGCATTTGTGAGGGCCAGCCAGTGTAAATTGGCCAACAGAGTGATCACAACAGAAACCCAAATTACCGAACTTTCTCCTGCGGTCGCTGAGTTGAAAGCCCTATTGGCTGACATGTTGGAAAGAGTGAGATGAACACTAATGGTGAGGAGGAGTCCTACCAGTAGTGATGTATTCCTGCAATACCTATCTCCTGCCAGAAAAAATTGTCTTTATTTTTTAAAAAGAACTCTCACCCACACAGAATGAGTGGCATGCTTCACCATTGGATCCTACGTCTGGCACAACTATTGTTGCCGGACGGACTCAACCTCACTTTTGGAGGGAGCATTTTGATGGTAGTTTAAGGGCTTAATAGGGTTCTGGATGTAGTCGAAAGAGTAGAGCAAGTGAGGTAGCCTTCAATTTAGGGTCGAAGATGCTGAAGACCGAGCATGCCATAGAAATCTGTGGTTTGTGTGGGTCTAGGGGGCGTGAAGGCAGATATACAGCAGCTTTTTTGGAAGTTTGGATTAAAGAGACAATGGGCACTGAAGGACTAACCCTCTCGATTGCGAAAAAGCTGGTCAACAGGATCCCATGTAGGCCTCCTAAACCAGGACAGTCACCCTGAATGCTAATAGCCAAAATGCTTCATTTTCGCAATCATGGCTCCATATTGCACCCAGCTAGAGATATGGGGCCATTGATGCTTGATAACTTGAAGGTTATTGTCTTTCTGGATTATACCACTGCAACACAGCAACATCGTAATTACTTTCGGGCAGTCAATACCAAACTACATCAACTTGCAGTGTCCCATATGTTATTGTTATCAGTGCGACTAAAGATTATGGTTGACTAACAAACACTGTTTCTCACAGACCCCAAAGACGCCTGGGGCTGGGCAGAGATGAGGGAAGCCGCTTGGGACAACAGGCCAACCAAACTTCATGACAAAGGCACTCTACAAGGAAGAACCGGGAGAGAAGAGGGACCAGTAGAAGCCCTAGTCCTTGCGAAGCAGTTGGAGGCTGCAAAGAAGTCATGGCGACTGTGATGGCAATGGGGAGCTCACCTGCTCACACAGGGAATGAGACTATGGATGAAAATGTCCGTGACGACGAAGCAACCTCAGACATTGGTTCCAAGGCGTGTGGCGATATACTATTCGGATCACACCAAGACTGGCTGATAATTTTTTACCAATAGATGGTAGTGGCCTTAAGAGAACTATCTGTGTCAGTTGTTTCTTGATATATGGCTGCTTCCCTTATCACATATTTTGTCTTGAGATGTTTCTGCTGTAGTGCATGCTTATTGTCATCATGATTCCGGGTGACCCCCTAGGAGAATGGCCCAACCTGTTGTGGACCAATCAGGTACACATTCTTTTCCCCCAATTGGCAATTACCACAACAGTTCTGGAGTTTTTACTAAACTTAATAGGCACTGGGCAGGTCTATGCTCAGCCCTGAGAGGGGAGATCAAACTGGGGTTTGTTGGAGTTTCGGGTCTGTCCATTCTGATGTAGATCAAGATTCACAATACTATATTAAGCAAGAATTCACTCTAAAACATATGCTGCCCCACAGATGATAAGACTACCACAATAGAAAGGGCTCTGGAACTGAGGTATATCTCAATGGAACAGTAGGGGACTGCACTTGCTTGAGTAGTCTTACTAACCAAGAGCCACAACATACACACATATCAGAAGCAACGGGGAGTACATGTTGCACTCTTACAGGAGACACTTCGCTTTAAGCGAGGGCACTAGGCTCCAGCGGCGATAGAGGATAGATACATTTTCAGCTGATGCCCTCGGAGTTCTAATTTGGATACGCCTGGGGGTCCCATATCATGTTACAGAACACAAGCTAGATAGGAAAGGGAGATTTGTCTGTCTTTATGGCGGACTAGACGGAAGAGTATTACATGTGATTTGCCTATAGGCCCCAAATACAAGCCAAACGTCGTGCCTACAGTGGATTGGGATGTTTATGGCCCGCTGTCCAGAAAATCCATTTCTAATTGGCAGAGATTTTAACTCCTTACTGAACATTGAACTTGACAGATCATATCCCCCAGTACACGGCACACCAGTCAGGAAATTAATCGAAAGGCTGATCACTTGGGCTAGGAGATGGGACCTGGTAGGCTGTTGGAACGTGCTAAATCCATTAAAGAGAGAATATTCCCATTATTCTTCACTACATGTGCTTTACATGCACATAGGAATGTTCCTAGCTACTCCATCCTTGTTGCAGCGTATCCTTAGAGCAGAATATTCAACCAAGACGGCAACTGAACATAACCCTTTATTACGGACTTTGAGGTGGAGCAGTTGGACCTCAAGGATACCTTCTAGAGGGCGGCAACTGCCAGTGTTAGAGTACAAGGTATTTAGACTTTCACAAAATCACCCACTTCTTTGAAACAAACAAAGGGTCAATAGATAATCCTTTATTAGTGTGGGACACCTTCAAGGTATACAAATGGGGGTATGTTCCTGAAAGTGAGGACTAAGATGTGGCGGGCGCTGTTGGCCCAACTGATGGGCCTGGAGGACAAAATGATGGTGGTTGAGAAGGGGGCACCCACAGCATCCTTGGACTAAAATTAGCACAGCAACACTGTTCCCACAAGGAGCTGTGAGAAAGACTTTTGGCCTGATTTAGAGTTTGGCAGATGGGTTACTCCGTCACAAACATGACAGATATCCCGGCCACCATATTAATAGTAAATTATATCCAATGGCAATTGTAATAAGGTGGATGGGATATCCGTCACATTTGTGACAGATTAACCCGTCCCCTGAACTCTGTCACGCTCTTTTCTTTATGACTAGCGTGAATATTTAGATCATAGTCATTCAGAGGGTGACAAGATCGGATGCTTGCTGGCACAATTAGTGTGGGCCACTGTGCTGCGAGTGCCTGTCTCAGCAGTGCGCCACTCAGAAGGGCAGATAGTGAACACCGCGACAGACATTAATGATTTTTTTAACAGCATTTTACAAAGACCTATATGCAACACAGATGCATCAAGATGAGGCAGTGATCAACTGGGAGGTGGTCTTGAGCTGGTTGTTTCCTCATGAGCGTGGGGAGATAGCATTGCCCTTTTCGCAAGAGGAAGTTAAAATAGCCTCAACACAGTTGCACATGGGTAGAACCCCAGGCAGCAAAGGGTTACCCCTAGAATTTTATAATACATTCCAGGTTCAGCTGATTCCCCACCTCCTTGACCTTTATCAAGAAGTGTGTCCGAGAGCACCAAGGATGCTGTCATGGGGAGGTTGGATCCTATCGCCCCCCCCCCCCTTCACTACTTAATCTTGAATGCAAGATCTTGGGGTAATTATAGGTAATTTATTTATTATGCATGATTAATTAAAACCTTTGCATATACATAACAGTAAAAATGTTTCTTGTACATAATTCAGTAGATAAAACAATACTAAAAACCATCATTATACATTATATTTAAATTTCGCATTTGGGCGTTGCGCTCTTCAACGAGTCTAAAGTGCGTGTGCATCAATAAAACTGGCAGGCGCTTTCCGAGATCGGCAGTCGTCATTATACAAACTATTAAAATTCACGTTTTTGCGCGTACAATCTTTATTAGATCTAATGTGCCTGTGTGTAAGTAAGGTTCTGTTGCAAGCTTGTTAAGTCTGACTTTGGGAACAGCCCGGCCTGGCTATTTTTGTTTGACCAGTGCTGCTTGCGATGCATGTTTGAGTCTCTTGGTTACTATGTCGAAAACTTTTGTGAGCCGGCAGTTTAGCTGTGCTTCAGCTGGATTAAAGCACAGCTTTACTGCCTGCCTGCAAGTCCTGGTGCCGTTCTGCTTGAGTATTGGTCGTAGTAAAGTGCTGCTTATGTCCTTCAAGTTGGGGCAAATGCAGATGACGTGAACAAGATCCTCTTTTCCTCTTTCGCATAGGCGACAGGACTGCGGTCCTAGTCTCCTTTCCCATGGTGGAAGGTGTGGGATGATTGGAGCAACGCCCAGCCGCAACTTTAGAAATTCTTCTTTTATCCTCGTTTTGACTTCCATATTCAGGTAAGGTTGCGGTTTGAGTTCTTCGTAGTCACTAAACACCGTCCAGCCGTGAGCCCTTTTAGCCAGTGTTCCTGTGTCTTCTAAAACGGATACCATTTTTGTTACCTTTGTCACTGTCTTTTTGAAGGTCTGGTGGTCTGTTGAGGTTCCCCAAAGGTCCGTCAATCCCAATAGCTTTAGGGAGTCGAGCAAATATTCCCTGGCAGGTGACTTTTCATGGCGAAACAGCTCGATCCAAAGATGTGAGTTTAAGGATCCTGCCTCAGCGCTTATGATCTTGTGCCAACTTTTTAAGTATGCGCCCCTCCTTTCCACTGATTGTTTTTGAAGCCCAAATTCTAAGCATATTTGGGCCGGTGAAACATAATTTGGAAGATGAAAAATTGCTCTGTAGGTGTTAGCTTTTACTTTGTCCAAGGCTGCAGCATCTCTCCCTTTTAGCGATTCACTCCCGTACGTTAGCGATGGTTGTAATTTTGCACGTATCACTTGTAGCAAGGGGTCGAGTGTTAAATCAGGCAGCATTTTCTTCAGAGGCTTCATCGCTAGGTAGGTCATGGTTCCCTTTCTCCGCACGGACTCCAGCTGGAGTTTGGATGAGCTTTTGTGGTCCAGGAGGATTCCTAGATATTTGTAGCTGGTTGTCTGATCCAGGCATTGCCCGTCTAAATACCAGTTGTTTATTTTTATTTTTGTGGTAATTTACTGCCATGATTTTTGTTTTCTTGAGGTTTATTTTTAAGGCATTGTGTTGGGAGAAACTGTTGGTGGTGTTCAAGAGGTGTTGTAGGCCGATGGGCGTCCGACTTATCAGCCCTAAGTCGTCTGCGTATAACAGATTTGACAACTGAGTTTTTCCCAGTTTCGGGGCATGTGATGCGCTCTTGTCCAATTCCCCTGGGAGGTCAGCTAAGAAAAGGTTAAAGAGTAAAGGCGCTAGAACGCAACCTTGTTTTAGCCCTTTAGAGGTGGCAATTCATCTTGAGAGGTGCATCCCTGCACCTAGTTTGATCCTGATCCAGGTGTCGGTATGTAACAGTATCGGCTGGTCTAAAAGGGGTTTTGGTAGCCCCCAGCTTTCCAGTTTTTGCCATAGTTCGGCCCGGTCTACGTGGTCGAAGATCTTGGGAAGATCCTTGTCAACAAGATAGTCAAGGTGTTGCTGACATATTTGGTGCATCGTGATCAAAGTGGATTTGTCCCTAGTCGCAGCACCGTTCCTAATGTCACACAGTTATTTCACATGCTCAGCAGTGTCACATCTGATGCAACAGGTACAATCCCAGCCAGTATAGATATGAAGAGAGCCTTCGACCTTCTGGAGTGCAACTTTTTATGGTCAGTCCTATGGCACATGGGATTTTGGGAAGGTATCATTGACTGGGTGAAGCTCCTCTACTCAGCCCTAGCAGCCTGAGCTAGGATGGGGAATGTGGTCTTGAATGCTGGCCTGTACAGCATGGCAGGTGGAAAGGTTGTCCTCTCTCCCCACTGCTGTTCGCACTTGGCATGAGGCCTCTGGCGTGCCACGTTCACCACTCTGCGAAAAGGATATGGGTTACTATGACCGGCCATGTGCTTGAAGACCTTTATGTATTCGGGGCATGTTGGGATGTGCATGTGAAAGCAAACAAGTCCTGTCTTTTCCCAATAACAAAGAGAGGAGCTGGATTGGTGGTCTCCTCGTCGATCAAAGGACTGGCGATGGAACCCACCACATTTAAATATTTAGGAGTCAGAGTGTATAGGGATCAGTAAGATGTGCTTCAGGGTAACCGTGGACAGGTGTGGACACCAGCAAGGGCGTCAACAGGCTTTTGGTGCAAGTTGGCACTATCAGTAATGGGCCGGGTGGCCCTTGTGACGATGGTATTATTGCCCTGTCTACTCTATCTTTTTGCAAACATTCCACTGCAGCTTAATCTACATTTTTTTCAAGACCTATTCTTGCAGCTGACAGAATAGGTGTTGGGGGCAAACCAAGAAGGATAGCATTAGAAACCATATATCTTCCTCTAGATAGGTGTGGGGGAAGGGGTGGGGTGGCCTTGGAAGTCCGTGATTTTGAATCTTATTACTTAGTGGCACAGCTTCAAGGTAAGGTCGGATGGGTTACCCCTGGATTACCATTGGAAGTTACTACTTTAAAAAACGAACTGGCCCCTACAGATGTTCGGAAATATGTCCTTGACCGGAAGTGCGGGGCTTAGGCTACCTCCAGCCTGCTACGCACGGCATGATATAACAGGAACCAATATTTATGTAAGAGACTTGGCAGAATAGCATATGCCCTGGAGATGTCATTATGAGTGCTGCCAAGATTCGCTTAGTTGACGAAGAGGGTAGACAGGAGTCCTTGTGCTCAAGAAGGAATAACATGTCTGGGAGACCTTTACGAGTCTGGCTTCCTCAAACCATTTGAAGAAATTGCACACGACCATGGCTTGTCGTCTGGACAATTTCTGGCACATGCGGTGTTGACCGGGCTATCCAGCCTACTTGGAACAGCGATGGGAAAGAGTCACCAACAGATCTGTTGTCGCAGACACAGAGTGTCGGCTGTCACCTTATCCTACTGGCATATAGAGCATTTAGGGCTGCCAGATCTTAACCCTTGACGGCACTGCGAGGTAAATGGTAGGTGGAACTCAGTGAAACACTTGCAGACCCCCAAATTATGTTTGCTGGGACTAATGTCTAGGTCTAAAGCCAATAGATCTAACAGCAAATTTCTGGATTTGCCACTGGTTCTCGCAAAACGGCAAACAGTCATGCAATGGAGGTTGTCTGCGACGCCTGATATGGAAAGATAGAAAGCGACCTGTGCAAATTTGTCATAGCCGAAAGAGATCTATCTGACTTCCCACCAGGTGGGAGGCGCAGTCGGGCCCAAACAGGTGTTGCATTGGAGCCGATCCTCAGGGCCAAGAAAACGCAAACGGGACGATAAACCCTCCTAGAGTGAAAATAACCTAAATACTTAGGAGAGTGATAGTCAACTGTATATTGGAGGTTACTCTCTACACTATGTGTAGGAACAGACTTGCCAGTGACAATATGAATTCTGACTTTGTTATATGTTAGCTGCTTAATAACCAGGTTGGTTACACTGCTATTGTGGGCTGGATGGAACCGGGGGGAAGGGGGGTCTGATTGGTTGGGAAGGGAGGAGAAGTTCAAGGGCTGTTAGTTTATACCAGTGACACAAATGTTGGGTGCTCCAGCTGCGAGACATGTTGCAGGGTGATCCATCTAGGTAGGCAGGCAGTGTACTACTGTTTACAAAAGCGCTATTGACTGTACTGTATGGTTTATTGTAAAATGACAAATCCATAAGAACCACATGTTGATAAATGCATTATACCTTTAAATAAGTAAGAGAAAACACGAGTACTGCATTCAACCAAGTGGTGCGATACAGATATGATCTCCCATTTTTATTAGCTTCTATATTTGACTAGGCAGTGATAAGACTCTATCTTTAATAAGCCTGTTACAAATAATGAGTAATACATGTATAATAACCTGTTTTGGAAAAGTAAATGTATAATGAAAGACCCAAGTTAAAAATGTTTACATGTTATGTTTTAGGTTATGTACATAAGTCAGATATCACAGTGTTGACCAAAAGGAGAGCAGTGGTTATGAGTAACTCCTCTAGTCATACTACCACCCTGAGTGTGCAAAATGTTTTGAAAAAAAAGGAGATGACGTTAATATTTCTGAGTACCATGCAGATCTTGTAGGTGATCTCTCGTGTCTATGTTTCTAAATTGGTTGGCACTCCGATTGAGGTATGTCATGAGGGCCAGAGGCTGTAGCTCCACTTTTAAGTGTCTCTGATGACGTTCAAAGAGGCCCTTTTCTGTTTGGCAGCATCAGAGTTGGCCTAGAAACTATCAGTCTAAACCATCAGTCTTAGTGTTGTGGGTCGTGGAAGCTGTGAAGTCCTTGGGGATGCTGGTTGTTGATCCTCCACTGAGATCCTAAAGGACAAAGGATGAAGTAGAGCCAGTGAGAAAGGAGACAGTCTGAGCTGTTTCATTGGGAATGACATCTACCACTGTTGAGTTAGACATCGTTGAAAGTCTTGACTTCAACCTGTGTGATACTGAATAGCATTAGGACATTGACTACTTGATGTCTTAAAGTGCTTTGGATTGGTGCAGCAGACTCAGGGTGGTTCGGAGAACACATGTAGTGGTGAGAGGATGGTGCACTGGGGATGATGCTTGGTCTCCTTCACACCTCTCGTCTTAATAGGGATGCTGTGGTGGTGAGGTGTGCGTTTGTACATCACCCACATTTTCTGTTACCAAATGGCACTGTAATGAAGTGCAACCATTCAAAGGTGGCAACAGTACCCTGTCTGCACTGCGTATCGCAGTTGGGCAGTAGTTGATGGTTCGCAAAACATGGATTTGCAGGAGGGCATGGGTTACCTCGCTTTCAAACTTCAACTGCCCCCAGATGATAAGCAACCAGGACCAACTGGGGATTGGTTCCCACAGTTCCAGATGCCTAAGGTGCCTAGGCTCCTTGTGAATTCTGCTGTGCAGGACCTCCTTATCAGAAAACAGGACACAGGGCAGACATCATTCAGAATGTTGTACCATCTCAATTCTTTGGTCAAGGGTGGCTTGGGTCTCCCTCGGTCCATATCTCTTCACCCTGTGATGGCAAACTTACCCATGCAGACAGTGGTGATTACAGAGGAGGTGTTCCTCTCTGACCCAGTAGAAAATAATACTTAGGGAGCCATGACAAACTTGATTCTGCTTCTGAGGGTGGTGGTGTATGCCTCTAAGTCCCTTGTCAAAAACTTCCAACCTTTATCCACGGCCATGATGGAATCGGAGGACTGGTCGTAGCTTGGGCTCAACATGGAGACAGAGGCAACATTTCTTTTGAATGTTGTTTTTAAGAAATTATAGCTTTGGCGATGGCAGCTGCTTGATGGTAAGGTTGTTGCCCATTATAACTTGCACAGTGCTAGTGAAAAGTGCACAAAGTCATGCCTATTGTGGATGCCCTTCCAGGGTAATAAACTGTTGAAGGCCCTGTCTGTCTGGCCTCATGCAAAATACACAGAAAGGAATAGCAATTCTCGTGATTGGCACAGGTACAGGAGGTGCCTATATCCTTTCAGGTGAGAAGATCCTGGGGGAAGATCCCCAACATCAGGCCAGTTACAGAGGTCCTACGGCCCATTGGGTGGTTGTCATAATCTGTTTCTGCAGGTACCACATCAGTCAGTGTCGGACAAACTGGGTCCTCGGTGTGCAAGCACAAGCTTATGCCATTGGTGCCCAGGTCCTGAAGGCAGCCATTGATCTAGTTCCAATGGTGGAACAGGACAATGGATGGTACTGAACTGTGTTCCTTGTCCTTAATCCATCAGGAGAGTACCGCCTTAGAAGGGGAACAATCACTTTGTACACACTTGGCAAAAGATTTGTCTTCTGGTTCATGGAGTTGAGTTTTTGGCTTCAATCTACCTTCATATACTGATCATGCATTCTCAATCACTTCTGAGCTTTTGAGTTGGAAACCGCTGGCAGTTCCGAGTGCTTGCTTTCTCTGAACTCTGCCCTCTTGGTATTCACAAAAGTCCTGGCCCCCCCGATTGCAATGTTATAAAAGGAAGGCAAGATGATACATCCCTACTTATCTAACCTTCTGGTACATGTCCCATCCTGAGATCAGGTTCTTAGAGATACCAACCACACTGTTCAAGTTCCCTAGGAGCGTGGATTTTTCATCAATCTGCCAAAATCTCACACTCACACGTACTAGTATCGGTAGTGCATTAGGGCGTGGCTTCCTAGAGACCTAGAATTCTTCCCACTAGCCCAGGCGGCCATGCTGTGCTGTTGGTTGTATCTTCTGTTATGCCACTTTCAGGAATTAGCTATAGTTGCAGGTGACATGGTGAAAACATGTGGCTCAGTGTAGATCCTGGATTGGTAACAAGGCCACATTTTTGTGGATTTCTGACAGCTGCTTGTTTCACTTATTTAAGGCATCGAAGGTGTCGTGGGCTCACCACTATCTGCATCATTTGGGGCCAGCATAGAGGGATTTCAAAGCTTTATTCTGGGGATGAAGGGCACCCGCCTGCAGCTTCAGTAGAGATTATCTCCAGACAGACTTAACCGGGGTCTTTCTCTAACCTCCAGTTTCAGAGGATGTGACCAAAGATACCGGCAGCCTGAGTCGGGGGCAATGTTGGATTTGACATTGACTCAGGGTGTTGTTCTCTTCACAAACTGTGGCATTGTTCCGATTGGAGGTAACTGGCAGCGGTCCAGAGGCCTCCTCTGGAATTTACAGTGGAAAATAGGAGGGAAGCAGTGGTAGTACCACCTGAAAGACAATATGCAGACCAAAGCCTACCTGAACTGACAGCTGGGATGGGCTGGTCTAAACCGGCTGACAGGCCCTCCAAACTGCCAATCTGGTGTTCCAGAATCTTTCTTAACCAGAGTCCGCATTTTTCCCCCTTCAAGGCAGTTTATATAGGGGCTAGAGAGGTTTAGGGCAGGCAGCTTCCCTCTGTTCCCTCCAATCTCCTCCCTTTTGGTGAAGGTTTTGAGATGCAGGCTCTGGTTATAATGGTTCTTGCATTTTGGCAACGGAGAACATGATCTCACTTGCATTTATAGATGTTGCTGTGCCCAGAGTGGATTCTACCTCTGGCCCCTTTCACCATCTTCCAACAGACGTGACTTCTTATCTGCACCAGAGGCTCTTGGCATGAAAGCTGGGGCAGGGCCTCGTCACCAAAGTCTTTCTTGGACAGTCTTACTTTCTATCCAGGCCTCTTGTAGACCTTGTTAGGCAGGCAAATGGCCACCAATGGGCCTTCTTTCATAAGTAGTGTCTGCTACAACTTTTGTTGCACTTTCAGTGTGATGCTGAAATGGGGCCTAAATTTTGGGCAGAATGGCTTCAACAATCGCTTTTTCTGTGGCTGCTCTTTGCTTGCAGTGGGCTGCTACCTATTCCTTCTGGGATTCCCAGAGCAATCTTCCCTCCTATGAAGCTTTCGATGCCAGACTTCTTCATGGCCTCGCCTTGTTAAGGCCAGGAGTCAGGCTCTAACCACTCCCTGTGACTTGCCTCTGGTTAGCTAGAAAAAAACACATTCGTTTGACTCTTGGGGGAGCTTCCTGTGGATTACCTTTCTTTGAAGATGCTTTTTTGGTAGCTCAGTGAGTTGGGCTCCTTTTAGCAAAAGCCTCCGTACTTGCGTGGCTGGGTGAGATGGGCTGATTTGAGTGTAAGCCTCCCTACTTACCGATTTTTGTTGATCATCAGGTGTTGAGATTTAGGCCTGGATTTCTCCCCAAGCTTAACTCAGCCTTTCACCATGACTAGGAGATAATCCTACCTTTTTGTCCTGAATCCACCTTTAGATGCTGAGGCGAGACTGTACTTACTTACTATGGAGCAGGAACAGCAAGTTAATTTTTGCAGGTCTGTAGAGTTCAGATATTATGCCTGTGACTTAAATCGCTGCTACTGGTTCTAGCGTCCATTCCGGTGCCACTGTGACCTAGGGTGTTTTGTGCTGTTCTGAATGATGCATAAAATGTGCACCATTGCATACTTATAATGGTGTGTCTTTTGTGTAGCAACTGTGAACGCAGCAAGGGTATACTGACAGCTTGGGTACATACTGAGCAAGGAAGAGGACAAGGTATGGGATGAGGAGGAAAATAGGTGGATTACTTACCAGTAATTTCATTACTCTGATTCTTCCTTCCTTAACTCAGTAATCATAAAAAGTGATGGCCTGATGACCTTTACAACCAACTGGGTAGGTAAGGCTCAGAAAACGGTAGGAAGGAAAGAAGGGACAGGAGTCAAGAATTTAGAGAAACAAATCTTGCCTTGGAAGCCAGCCGAGGGAAGACGGAGTCTCTTCACGGTTTAATAAGTACTGGGACGAGGAGGGCAGAATCAGAGTAACAATGATTACCAGAAAATATTAAGAGCCATTTTCACAAACAATGCATGCAAATGAATACAATAGAAGTACCAGATGGCTGCTTCTAATAGATATTATTTTCATGTCAGAGAGAGGCAGGACTATAACTCAAGAGAATCAGAGAATAATCATATGATATGTAAAATGAGGCGAACTACGGGAGGCTGCCATAAGAATATTAACAATTTATTTCAAGACTTTCAAGTTGATTGTTTTCTAGCCTCTGGCAAATCTGGGATAGGTTACAATATTTAAGAACCCAAATATTTGCATGACAGAGATGTAGTTAAGCTAGCAGCCAGGTTATGTGTGGCTGTCGACTTGCTTCCAGCGTGCAAAGAAGAACGCCATTCTGATAAATAAATAACTAAATGGAATCAAGCAAGCAGGCCATCGTTTAATTTTACATGAACTCATGCAATTAGAAATAGAAATCGACAATCATTTTCCCTCTAGCCCAAGGTTTTAGAGTCAACAAACGTACAAGAAACACTCGAAGGCGCCCATAGGGATGACATATTTCCATTAGCCTAACAAACTCACAGCCGCGTGGACTGCAGGGGAATAACTGTTGTAGAAATAACTTCTGTGCCCGATAAGCAATTTCTCAGGGCCCTACGGCGCCTTGCCATCATGTTACGGGGTCACGTGAGGTCTACTAAATGTGGCAATGAGCGGAAAGAGGTCACTTCTATCTAACTCGTAAAGTAAACTTCCAGACTTCTGATGAACAATAACCAGCATTAACACTGCAAATTCGTCCCCAGTGTCACGAGGGAAATTAGCACTATGTGGACTCTCATGATCACTAAGCCACTTCCACATCGCGAGGTTTGCTTACAGAACTCCCACAATGGTCATTTTCTTTAATTACCCCCTGATGCACTCAAGCCAAAAACCCTAGAGCTCGTGCCTGATAGGGGACATCTGTGAGGCCAACACTACTCAAAAGAGATACTCCATCTGAATTATTTATTGCTGATGTGACATTTTGTTCATTATGAATACAATGCTGAAAGGCAACGTGGTCTTCACGGGAAAGCGCAAGAAGTTACATAGAAGAGATGGAATCTAAGGTGACTTCAAGGAGCCAAAGCTGGCCTTAGTCCTAGTATCGCGATGTCTTCAGTTGTGGTAGTGGGGGTACGTACATAAGCCTACATGGAAGGCTTGTTGTCCTCATAAAAGAGTGAACATATCTTTAGTGCTAGTGGAGTGCCTTCTGGCACCTTTGGAATAAAGGCAGATGTAAAATTATTTGCCTGTCAGAAATATATATATATATATAAATATATCCAGCCAAGTACGTCGCGTATGCTCCAGCCTCTTCCAGTGAGGAGTGGTCGACGAGGTAGCGAGCCTCATAAATCCAACACAAACTGCAACATTCCCCAGTATAAATCACCCAGGCAAATGAATCAGAGCCGCCACTCGTTTTCCCAGCAGAGCGTATGTTTAATTCACACACGAACAACAAAGAAAAAAACCCAACGCGTTTCGGAGTTTAACCCACTCCTTGCTCACGGGTTAGGCATTTGCTTGTTTTCAATCTATTTAAAGAAACACGGCGTGTGAACAAATTCATAAACATAGAAAAAATACTTTGAATGTACGTTCTTGTTTTGTTAATAAAGACAAGCAGTGATTCAATAGCACAATAAATTTCATGAGTAGCGTCAATGATTGCATATTGATACGGGCAAAATAATATCTGGCATTCCTTAAAACGTGTAAAAATTTTGTGAAAAAATTATAACGTTCAGAAACCGTAATTGCAGCTATAAAAGGTGAATATAAATGATATATAAATCATAGACACCTGTTAATTCATAACCGCATAAATCCAACAGGAAAAAGCATTACGCAGTGACATGAGCTTATAAGCTAAATTGATCTGCACTAGTGAGTACCTTTACAGTACTGGAATCATATAGCCCCAGTGGGCATTATTTTCGTACATGGTCAGTTTAACTCCATATGGCAATAGCAAGCAATTGTGCCCAAGTGGGCCAATATTAAACATGTATCTATGCAAGTAACCTATTGTGTGCAAAACACATTAAAACGGTGTCATCATAATTTTTGGTAGAATCTGCAAAATACACAGTGACCTTTCTGTACGATTGCAGTCAGAAACTGAGAAATACAAGCCTAGTGGCAAAACCAAATAATGCAGCTGTATACACATAACATATTTCATCCAAAATAGCTAATCTGGTTTCAACTCGAAATGAACAACGTCAATCCTGCCCCAGTGGGCAAATTATCAAAAGTTCACCTGCCCGGTTGGCGTCCATAATTGTCTATAAAATATTACAGATGCATATACGGCGTTGCGCCAAATCAATTGTATCTCTATAACTTCTTGCACCCTAGACTTCATAGGACTTCCTAAACCGCGTCTAAATGCATCCATAAACTCGCTGACTCATTCTAGGTATGACAGCTTCACTGCTTAGTAGAATTCTCCATCTAGAACAGATACAAACACAAGTAATGATTAAAACCAAATTAGAACAAACACACTTAATTAAAAAGGCATAGGCCTATTACAGAAGAAAAGAGAGGTTACGATATAAAAGACATAATTTAGCCTAAATGAACAGCCATTTCATCATCCATATTCATACCATTAGGATATAGGGTGTTGTACTTAATTATCATCCTTGACTCAAGTCTCCTCAACTCAGTGGTGCGATCTCCCCCTCTCAACCTTTTACAGACCCTCCAGGATTTCGCGATTTGCCGCGAAATCGGCACTTTTGTAAAAATGCCGCGATTTTTACAAAAATGCCCGCGAAATTGAAGGAATGCCTGTTAAAGTTGCTGACTGTAGGTGGCTGCAATTGGAGTTGGCAGCAGTGGAGCACAGTGTTGCTACTAACAGCAGGTTATGTTTTATTACGAGGATTTGGACAAAAACTTGAGACCTATTCAATAGTGGAATAGTATTCCAAGGTTCCCAGGCCATTAGAGAGCCGCTTAACACCCCGATAAACCCTAAAAAAGACACGACATGGAAACGCTCAACGGATTCTGCCAATCTCTCATTTTAATTATGTTTAGCATCTCAAGCATCCTCGTTTTCTCCCCCCACCCACTGTGGTGCAAGAGGAGATGTCTTATCCCTGGTGACGACACTGGAGTTGTGCTAGACTTACAAAAGTACCACATACCCCTGCGCATACGATAACTATAGAAAATGTATTCTTGCGTCATTGCAAGGACCCAGAACTGCCCATGTTCAGTGCCAGACTTCAAACTGGACACAATTCAAACCTGCACTGAATCTGTGGGATAACATTTAGAGGTTGTGCTTTTGTTGCGTTAACTTCCATTAAACATGTCGATTTATTACTGATCGATCGATGACTGTGAATGCAGAGTGCCCAACCCCCCTCCAGCTGCATGAGTGACCCTTGGCCTCTCCACGCCCCTACCCTGAGACTCAGCAGCTACAGAGTGCAGCTGGTGGTGAGTTTTCGGTCTAAAAGTGGGACTGTTACTCTGGTAACAGCTGCACTCTACAAACCCTAAATGAATAGTAACCTTTGGGAACCTGTGGTAAGTGACTCTGGTGATACAGTCTGAAGCCAGTGACCCCCACTGGCCACAGCAACTCCTGGGGCACTTCCTGCAACAACACTCAAGGAAAACACAGAGAAAAACAAAGGAATAAAGATATCATATTCTACTAATATATGGTCCATATAATGGCTGGGATATAAACAGACTTATACACAGCAGCAGCAAAGGAGTGATGGAGCAGCAGCTGGAAGCACAGGAGGAGAGGGTCAGTCTGAAGGAATCTAGTCAAAGTAGAAGACCGACAGAAGACAGACAGCCTATAGACAGATAGACAGACAGACACACAGACAGCCGTTATATAGATAGATAGACAGACAGACCGCCAGAAAGACCGACACACAGATAGATAGATAGATAGATAGATAGATAGACAGACAGAAGGTGGATAGACAGACAGACAGACAGACAGAAAGAAAGACAGAAAGACAGACAGGCAGACAGCCGATAGATAGATAGATAGATAGATAGATAGACAGGCAGACAGCAGATAGATAGATAGATAGATAGATAGATAGGCAGACAGCCGATAGACAGATAGATAGATAGATAGATAGATAGATAGATAGATTGTGGTCAGGTCACCCACAGTGCTCAATCTTTATCTGGAATTAAAATCTAAGAAGGTTGAGACAGTGACGAGAGCAATGGAGATGTCTGTGTGGTGCTAATTCTTGTGTGTGCAGGAAGCGTGCACTTCTGATGCTCATACAGTACCTCTTCTATTTGCATGGGGAAGGGTGCATACATGGGCACTAGAACATCCCAGGGAGTAATACAGCTCCCTCCCATGAGGTTAGGACTGGAGCTGTACTTCCGTAGAGCTGCAGTCACTTTAAACATGCCTATTTCAAAGTGGAATACTCTCCTAAAACAGTTTCCATTGATTTCAGGCTGAAAATGAATGATTATGAGTAAAATAAAGTGCCGCAAAAATGCCGCTAAATTTCCATATTTGTGCCGCTAAATTTCCATATTTGTGCCGCTAAATTTCCATATTTGTGCCGCTAAATTTGCTAATCCATGCCGCAATATCCTGGGGGGTCTGCTTTTAGGTATATTGTCTAGCACCACGAGTTTCCACAAATTACTGTTTTGGGAATGTTTCAATTGGAAATGTCGTGCCATGGGATAATTTTTATCGTTGTTACGAATGGCACGCATGTGCTCGGGTATGCGTTTTTTAGCCCTGTGTATGGTACTGCCTATGTAGGCAAGTTTACAGGGACAAAAAAGAGCATACACCGCATACTCTGAATTACATGTCAGGTGTTTGTTAATGCAAAATGGTTTATGCATAGATGATAATGAAACCTTTTTACAACTGTTACTGAACTTACAGGCCTTGCATGCATTGCACGTGAAAAAGCCTTTGATGGTGCTATGCGTACTGTAATTCAGAGGAATCAGAGATGTCATCAGTGATGTCACTGACCATGTTATGAGTGATGTAATTTGTGAGGTCATAAGCAGTGCATTGCGGGGGCATAAGTTATAGTTAACTTAGGTAACTATAACTGCTGAATTTCACTGGTTTCGTACGAGTGAAATCTGAGCCTGAATATAAAGTCCCTATAACCTTTGGATTTTTCAGTGAATGTTTAAGTTTTTTTAAATTCTATTTCCTAACTATAATGTTACTGTAACCTTTGGGTTTTTAAGTGAATTTCTATGTTTTTTTAACTAGTAGCCGTGGTTGCTGAGTGTTGGAGAAAGGGGACGTGGCCTCCAAAGTCCTCTCAGCAATAGCACTTTGTGGGACTTGAGGGCTTGTTGGCCCCCAAGAACCCTCAACATCCAAGAGGACTTCATCCTCCAACCACCAGTGCGCCAGGAGGCGCGTTTGCAGAGTGGTGGAGAAAGGGGGCTTGGCCTCCAAAGACCTCTCAGCATTTCCGCTGTGTGGGACTTACGGCAGGTGACAGGAGGGCTTGTTGGCCCCCAAGGACACTCTAGAGCCAAGAGGACTTCATCCCCCAACCAGCAGTGTGCCAGGAGGCGCATTTGCACAGTGGTGGAGAAAGGGGACGTGGCCTCCTAAGTCCTCTCAACAATCGCGCTCTGTGGGACTTACTGGAGGTAACAGAAGGGATTGTTGGCCCCCACGGACCCCCTGGAGCCAAGGGGACTTTATCCCCCAACCAGCAGTGTGCCAGGAGGCGCGTTTTCAGAGTGGTGGAGAAACGGGGCGTGGCTATCAACCTCTCAGCAATCCCACTGTGTGGAACTTACTGGAGGTAACAGGAGGGGTAGTTGGCCCCAAAGGACCTTCTGGAGGAAAGGGGACTTCATCCCTCAACTAGTAGTGCACGACGGAGGCACGTTTGCAGAGTGGTGGTAAAAGGGAGAGGGGCCATCGGCGACTTGCTGTTTTTTTAGTCTTTTTATTTATCGGGGAGGGGGGCAGCGTGGCCCCCCTTCCCTGGGCCGTTTTCGGCCCTGGGGATCTCATCCCCTGGGGCCAGGCCTTTTTTTAATGGGGATGGGGTCATGCGTCACTCCTCCCCAGGCCAATTTTGTCCCCGGAGACCCCATCCCCTGGGGCCCGGGCTTTAAAAAAAACATTTTTATTACAATAAAGGGAGGGGGACCGAGCAGCCCCCCCCTCACAGGCCGATTACAGCCTCGGGGACCCCATCCCCCGGCCTTTTCATTTTTTTTTTTGGGGTAGGAGGGCCCGCGGCCCCCTCCCGGGCCGATTTTCAGCTCCAGGGACCCCATCCCCCGGGCCCTGGCTTCTGTTGTGGGTGTTCTGGTCCCATCCAGTGCACCCACTCAGCAATGATGGAGACTGTGGGGGGAGCCTTAAGGCCCCCACAGTCCCTGCTGGCTCCCCACCACCTGCGGGAGCCGGCTTTGTTTTTACAGCGAGGGTGTTGTTAACATGGAGCTCCCTATCTGTAAAAGCAATTGTGCTCCGCTTTCAGCAAGCGAGAGCATTTTTAATGCTCTCGGTCAATTGCTGAAAGCAGAGCACAGTTTGCTATGGCTTGGCGGGAGTGGTAAAGTTCCCGCCAACCCATAGCAAACAGCTATGTTCCCTGAGATAGGCACCCCAGGACATAGCAGGAGCCAGTCCTGGGGGCTAGCGGTCCCCAAGGCCATTATTGGCTCCAGGAGGGGGGCTGCGCTGTCCCCCTCCCTTCCTCAATTTTGCCCTGGGGAGGTGGTGGTCACCAGGGCTGCGGGGAAGCCCTGCGGTCCCCCTGAATTACATTTTCCAAAAGCCCCGGGGAGGTGGTGGTCCCCGGAGCTGCGGGGGAGTCCATGTGGCCCCCGCATCAATTAAAATTAAAGCACCGGGGAGGTGGTGGTCCCCGGAGCTGCAGGGGGACGCTTGCCCCCCCCCATTCAAATTAACAAAAGTCCTGGGCAGGTGGCGGTCCCCGTGGAATGCTGGGGGATCCACGCAGCCCCCAACATTGTTTAAAGAGAAAGCTCCAGGGAGGTGGCGGTCCATTAAATAAGCCCTGGGAAGGTGGTGGTCCCCGGGGCAGCAGGGAAGGCCATACTGGCCTCCCCCGCTTTCATTTTTAAAGAAGCCCCGGGGAGGTGGTGGTCCCCGGGGGGCAAATTCAGCCCCAGGAGAGGGGGCCCGTGTGCTCCCCCTCCATTATTAAGAAATCGCGTCCGGGACCTCATCAACATGAATCCAGAACTCTTCTACTCTCTGCCTACAAAAGTCCTCAGCGAACAAGATAGCAAGTAGGTCAAATGGTATCTGCGTAAATGCCACAGCCACTGGGCCACTAGTCTTAACAAGGTTTAAACCCTGTCATGTACGCTGTAAGAAAATGGCCTTATCAGATCCACACAGCTTCTGTACGTGGTGTTTGGGATTCAACAACAATGCCTTTACTGCTGCATGTCCATGCACCTGAAGGAAATCGGAGCAGGAAGCCAAATTATTCTTGGTAAGGGCCAATACGAAACACCTTGTCCCTTTTTTCAGGTAAGACTCAGGAACAGTCACTCCAAGTGATTCGCCCACCAAAAACACCACAGGACAAATAAGTGCTCTTCTTATTGGAGAAAGTGGTCCAGCTCCCAGGACCATTGGGGACCCCTGGCACCGGTCTCTTCCTCATCACCTGAGCTGCTTACGGTTCGAAAAAAGATGAAGCTGCCTTACCAACTCCTTCTGCTGGCCATTTTAGAGGCCTTGTTGGACATTTTCAACATGGTCCCATAACCATCTGGGCCATTCCTCAGGGTGGGCCCAATCCTGTAGGTTTGGTGATTCCAGGTCTCTGACCCCAATGCCACCCGACTCCATGCTTCCACTAGCACCGGTCTTTGTGGTGCATATAAGAAAACATTTGCCTACAAAGGTGCCATCCCTTTTGCCACAAGCACCACCCTTGACGCCTTCAGAGTCGTTCGCAGCACGGACTCAGCCACTAAAGTTGGCTCAAATTATATGAGTGATACCAAAGGGGATGATGGACGGAGCGTTAGAGCAAATCAAACACTCACCCCCAGTCAACTGATCTGGGTTTAATCCTTCATCATTCTTTAGCTCACTCATGTCTTCCCTGGACCGGAAACAAGCATCCTGGGACCGGTTTCGGGTTCAAAACCCTCATCAGCCAGGCTATCTTGAATCCAGTGGCAAAGTGAGCAAGGGACCCACGTCTGGGCATACCCTGCCAACTTAGGGCTTGTTTCCGGTCCAGGGAAGACATGGCTTGGCAGTTCGGGCTGGACTGTTCCCATGAGGCACAGGGTCAGACTGATTTGCATATGGCCATGTCTGAACTGGGGTGGTGGAGTGAGCTAAAGAATGATGATGGATTAAACCCAGATCAGTTGACTGGGGGTGAGTGTTTGATTTGCTCTAACGCTCCGTCCATCATCCCCTTTGGTATCGCTTTGTTCGCCCTAAGTTGGCAGGGTATGCCCAGACGTGGGTCCCTTGCTCACTTTGCCACTGGATTCAAGATAGCCTGGCTGATGAGGGTTTTGAACCCGAAACCGGTTCCAGGATGCTTGTTTCCGGTCCAGGGAAGACATGGCTTGGCAGTTCGGGCTGGACTGTTCCCATGAGGCACAGGGTCAGACTGATTTGCATATGGCCATGTCTGAACTGGGGTGGTGGAGTGAGCTAAAGAATGATGATGGATTAAACCCAGATCAGTTGACTGGGGGTGAGTGTTTGATTTGCTCTAACGCTCCGTCCATCATCCCCTTTGGTATCAAATTATATGAGTGGCAATTGAAAAGGCTTTGGGCTGCCTTCGAGGATCATCACCTAGCAAAGACACCCTACAGAGCCCAGAGATTCTGATGCCCATGACAATCTCAACAGAGATTAGAGGCACAACTAAAACGATGATTATCTCCTACCTCCTTACCTCATAGATGCTGCCCTCTAACGGGACCTATAAAATGCTAGTGTACTTCACAAATCTCCAAAGGGTGTAATTTCTTACCCTTCTGCGCTGTTTCCAGAACTTTGTTCATATATGTCTGTGGTACTGAAAGCAGTTGGAGCACTAGAATTGCCTTTGCCAACTGCTGAGACAAAGTTAATCATTTTGACAGAAATCCTACAGCCGTCTTCAGCAGCCCTGGAGCACCTTCTGCCATTCAATAAATCGTTCTTTGAGCCTGTCTTCAGAAAATCTCTTTTCAGGTCTGGCAACTCATAGGTACATCATACGAGACCATGCCCCTCGCCCTCCAAACCCTAGTTCTTCTTGGCATATCCACCACTAGAGAGTTAGCGGTCCAAGCTTTGTCAGCCAAATTGAAGCTACAAAAAAGTCATACTGCTCCTATGAATTGTGTGTTTAAAAGCTTTGGCTCCACTGACAGCAACGTTTTTGCATCGGAAAGTTTGGCCCTGTGCACAGAGAAAACCAGATGCCTTCTTGGGTGCTACGTTCATGCCTTGTGGGAATAGGTTAAAAGAAGTTCAAACTGCTGTCTATCAGCCAGACGCTGCAGACCTTCAATGAAGGCCATTGCATGATGTCCCTAGATCACGGCCAATTTGTGTTACTGCCATTAGGTCTGATGATCGCTCTGAGTTTTTACCAAGGTGCTGGCCCTGGTGGCAGCTTTCCTCAGGCGGTCATCCAGTCATGCATACATGGATGACTGGATGGCGAAAGCAAGCCCCCCTTTGCTTGCCACAGATAATCTATAGCACAACATGCACCTCACAACCTAAACTTCTTCAGCAATGTTCAAAAGGCCCATCTCCTCTAACAAGGGCTGAGTTTTTAGGTGTTGTGTTGAACACAACCTGCAAAAGGGCTTTTGTATATCAGAGGATTGCGTACATTTGAGATAGGATTAAGATGATTCTGAGTCTGAGTCTGGCTTAATTCCCGGTTCGGAAAGTCCTCTGCCTGCTGGGCTTGAAGTTCACATCCATCCAAAACAACAATGGATACAACATTAGGGGGATCCTCTTGGCTTGGGTATGGAAAATCAATTCAGGCTTTCCGGACTTCAATGGGTGGATATGCCCCTACAGTCTTGAGGTGGGTCATTCCTTCAATCATCTGAAGTCACAGGACACCATTGTTATGGATGCCTTCTCGCTGAGTTGGGCGCTCCTCTGATGGAGATAACAATATAAGATCTTTGGACCAGGTCAGAGCAACAGCTGCCCATGAATATGGTGCTTTTGCAGCAGAATGGGCGGGCCCTCCACCCCAATCCTCGTTTTGTCTGCAAAAGGGACTTTTTTTTCCCTTCAAAATCTTTTTATTGCTTTTTCAAAGATTCACAACTTATGAGGCTCATCATAGCATTACCATAAGCCAAGAGCGATAAGTAGCTAAAGACCAAACACATCTTTCCCATACGTACTCAGCATATTCCATAGTATATTTAGGTACAACTTTCCCCTTTGTCAATTTGCATTTGCAAATCATTTACATATCTCTCAATGTACCCTTACAATATAAGCCAGACCCCCAACATAACAAGAGATAATATAAAATTAAACAAACCGGTCGCGAAAAGCTCGAGGCCCAAGGCCCCCAGTAGGGACATAGGATGGTCAGAGATTGCTATGTTTGAAAGAGATGTAGGGCCCTCAATTTGGGGCCACAGGCAAAGAGCCGCAGACACTCCGATAGGTACCCCACCAGCGGACTCCATATATAGTCCGCCATGATATCAGCCATGCGCTCAAGGGCTAGCGCCCGCCACAGCCGGGCGTGCCACTGAGAGAGGGATGGGGCCTCCGGCTTCTTCCATGCTGCTGCTACTGCCATTTCGGCTGCCCCCAGGCATAGCCACATGATAGAACGATCCCACAAGGTTTGGTGCTTCAGGCAGGGATCACGAACTCCCAGAAGGACATATTACAGAGAGTCCGATATTGGGTAACCAAGAATCTTCTTGATCTTGGAGAGAATTTCTTTACAGAATGGTTGAATGGTGGGGCAATCCCACCATATGTGGCGAAAATCACCCAGCATCCCACAGCCCTGCCAACATCTGTCTGACGTGTTCATGAAAAGAGTGTAATTTTTGGGGGTATAGGTACCAATTGTACATAAGCTTATAATGGGCTTCTCTTAAGAACATCGACCTGTTATATTTAGCAATATCTTTATATAGGGAGCTCCACTGTTTCTCTGTTAAAGGGGTCTGCAGGACGTTGTCCCAAAAGGCCATATGCCTCGGGGGCCGAGAGGGACCTGCCGTAAGGAGGAGAGAGTAGAGAAACGAGATGCAGCCCTTCGCTATACCTCCAGTCTGCACAAATCTCTCTATGGGGAGCAGATCCCTGGACGCTGCGAGACGCATCTGAGGCTGTCGCAGCCAGTGCTTCAACTGAAAATAATGGTATTCTTCTGTGGAAGGGAGTTTAAAAATAGCGGCACAATTATCAAAGGAGCGTAAGTCCCCTCGAACGAACATGTCTGACACCATAAGGCAGCCTCCCTCCCTCCAATGGTCAAAGGGACCCTCCCTCTAGGCAGGTGGGAATGCACGATTGAAGTGAATAGGGGTTATGGGGGACAGGAAGGTAGTCAAGGTTGGAGTCTTGGTGACTATATCCCAAACTTTAAGAGTGGTAGCTGTAGGGATGCTAAGGTAGGCGTTCTTTGGTCTGTCCTGCTTTGGTCTCCAGGGTAGGTCCCATATAGTTCTGCCCGCCACCAGCCTATCCATATGGAGCCAATTCCTGTCCGAGGCCCTGAGAGACCATTCAGTCATAACTCGGAGTTGGGCTGCTCTATAGAATAGGAGGAAATCTAGGAGCGACAACCCCCCTGGAAAGTCGCGGTCTGGTCAATAGTCGTTGGGCTAAGCGGGCCCTGTTGCCCTGCCAAATGAATTTTATCCTCATCGTCTTTAGCTCGGCAAACAATTCCCTATCTACGGAAATCGGTAGGCCCTGAAATAGGTAGAGTAGCCGAGGCAATACATTCATCTTAATCGCATTTATGCGACCAATCCAGGTAATGTATGTAGAGCCCCATTTCTTAAAATCTGCCTTAAGTTGTCGTATTAAGGGGGGGAAATTAGCTTTATACAGATCTGATGGATTTGGGGTAATTTTAATGCCCAAATACATAATTTCTTTGTGGACACACTTGAACGGCGCGGACGCTGCAGTGGCGGTCATCTCCGCCGGGGACATTGATAGATTAAGTAAGAAAGATTTTGATAGGTTAACCTTGAACCCAGCCACATTCTCGAAGTTGTTGAGTTCGGTTTGAATAGCTGGGAGCAAGGTACGAGGATCCATAAAGGGTAGCAGAACGTCAACCGCAAATAAAGAGATTTTGTGCTCAACTTGATCCAGTGAATGCCTGGATTAGCCCTGATACACACAGCCAGAGGTTCTATGCATAGCGCAAAGAGCATAGGTGAGAGAGGGCAGCCTTGTCGTGTACCCCTCAATAGATTAAAAAAGTCAGACGCTACCCCATTGATAAGGACTTGAGACTTGGGACAGAGGTAATTGGCCTACATCATGCCCAGGAAAGACTCACTGAACCCAAAGGCTCGCAAGGTGCATCTCAGGAAGGACCAATCGACCCGGTCGAAGGCCTTCTCTGCGTCTAGTGATAGCAAGGGCGCCGGGATGCGTTTTTTCTGGACTTTGTCAATCAGTTGTGCTCTCCTACGTAGGTTGATACTAGAAACAATGGTCCTAGACCTTTCTTTTCGACGATTGGTTAAATCAACCAACAATCACTAATTTAAATCTTTTTAAGCATGCATAACGTCAGCTCACGGTAAACTAAGTTCCATGTATAGTTGAAAATATGATGTGCAACAACCACTGGATTGTAAAACAACATGTATTTATTTAATCATAATTTCAATACCAATAAATGTTATACTGTATTTTAGAAAGGATAAAGAAAAGGAAAGGTTGCTCAACTTGAACGTGCAGAAGAGGGTGCTCAATATAAGAAGAAAAATTGAGGTAAGGAAGGGAAAGAGTTCCCAAGGTAATCGTGAAACAATAGTTTGCAAAATTCTAGACAGACTGATAACAATTTTATCAATCAATGTAGGCCTAGCCAAGTGAATAGTAAAAACAATCTCTTTTCAACATAATTTATTTCATTATTTAAGAAATGTATCATTATTTGCATGTTATTAGCACGTTAAAATGAGGGGGCTTTTGGTCCAGGCCTAGCTGGGGGTAAGGGCGTCGACGTTTCGACCCGACTTGGGGCGCAGAGGGAATTTTTAAGCCTCGGCCTGCGGGTCTTCTTCAGGACAGGGATAGGCAACCTGATCACGGTGTGCGTTGCTCCCGTGATAACCACCCGCTGTGGTATGCGGTGTGAAGGGTATGACTTCCTGTTGTTTCTATTCTTCAATTATGCATCAGTATTAATCCGTATTAGGTAGGGCAGTGTAGGCCGATTGGATTGGCGCAAAATTATTAGGTCAGCAACTTAATTGTCTATGGCGGCTCCTCACTCGGGCGGCCGACTGGAGAAGAGAAAAACAAGAACTGGTAGCTGTCATCACTGGAGCTTGAAAAGGGAGGCCTCTATCAAATTTGGTTCCCAGGTCTTTAACCAAGTCTTCTGGGAGAAGCGGCACTCCTAACTCAATTGGCCACCCAGCACTCGACTAGATGGACAGGAAGCATCTGAAAAACAGAATTTAAGTTTTATACAAATTCAGTTTCAGACAACTGTCCTTCACCATCCACTCAGCTCCTTTCGTGAGTCGGGGCTTAAGGGTCACTATTGACTTTTTGATAAGAAAACATGAGCTGAGTATCATCTGCATAGGACACCACCTTAAGACCAAAACAGCTGAATAATATCTGCCAGAGGAGCCATATAAACATTAATTAATGTACTAATAGCGGCCTAATTCATTAGACGAGGAATCTGCAGGAATAAGTATCACTCAGAATAAAAAGTTACTTTGGTAATGATATTTCTGTTGGATACTATAGCTCTTTCATGATGAAATAGTGTGGTTACTTATAAGGTGCCCAAGTATAAAAATGTATTATCTGCTTTAACTGTTGCAGTCATTAATGCTCTCTTGGTTCCTCTAAGGTAATATTTCTTTACTGATGTAGAGACTGCAGTTTATATGCTATTTGCTTTGCCTTTGGTCCTTCCAGTCTAAGGGCTCACTTTACCCTTTGGGGGTTAAATACCAATGACTGACTGATGTCAGATGTCTTCTAGCAGGGTGTTATCCTGATCCCCGTGAGGCTTTTGTTTACTGAGCCTGCAGGGTTGTTTATTATTTACATTGTCTGTGGTCATTGCCACGGTTTTTAGAAAGAGCTCATGCTCTTTTTCATCTAACTCCTACAGCTCCTATGTATGTCTGGTCTGTTGTTAGTTTCGACTGGCTGGTTCTCTTTGAGAACTTTGGTAGGATTCGTTCACAGACCCTCTTCCGGGTGGGTATAGCTATGGTATTTAATTCAAACGTTAAGGAATCTGCAGCTAGATGTCTCTATCAGATGAACTAGTTACTTACCTTCGGTAACGAATTATCTAGTAGAGACACAGTCTAGCTGCAGATTCCTTAACGCCCTACCCATTTTCCCCGCTCTGCGAACGACCTGTAATATAAGGGTTATACCCTTTTTCAGCACTGTTTTTTTACAGCAGTGGTCACTGTTTCATGTACTTGTGTGATTTAACGACCCATTGGGTCTTATCTCATAGATCTTGAATTGGTATTGCCATATCATACATTTCCATTTTCTAGTTATTCTTTCAAAGATACACTGATCTTTTTTGGCACACTGTTTCCACACCCAGTTTCTATAGGGGGTCCTTGTTCTGGTGCGGAAGGTTTCACAGAAGATCTGACGTCCACGCGCCGGAAGGGACTTATATGACTTCACTGATGTCACAACTGGAGTTGACGTCATCGCGGAGCCGTAAGGTGCTGTCCCCCGGTGCGCATAGGTACTGTTAAAAAATGTCCAGATCCAGACTGGGGCATGGGGAGAATTCAAAAGTTAAGGAATCTGCGGCTAGAAGTCTCGATCAGATACAGTATTACCTTACACAGATAAAATCCACACATGATAAATACTTTGAAGAGGTGAAGAACAGGTACAGTACAGGTTAAAAACGTATACAAAGATTTCTCCATCATAAATTAGATTAAAAGATACCTATCAAATACTATATATGTCTTAATACTAGTGCATCAGGCCGGAGACGCTCGGATTGAGCGGTCTATTTTTCTTCCAAAGCTTAAGGGCGATCTTCAAAAATGTTACAGTGTTGCCCACAGATTTTGGTGTAATGCCATTAAAACAGAATAATAGTGTCTCTTACATTGTTCTTATGCCCTCAGTATTAAAAATGGGTTTTAGATATATTTTCCGTGCATCCATTAATGCCTGGCATGGATCACTGACATAATATCGACTACATAAATATCCCCATACACAAATATCGATACAAAAATATCGATATCCAAAATATCAACATTCTATCTTTAAAATGTAAAATACAAAAATATCGAAAAAAATATATAGATGTTAAAAATATCGATGTACAAAATATCGATATTTTTTATATATTAAAAAATAATGTTAAATAAATTAAATAATAAAATTTACTTTAAAAAAATTATTTAGATGTAATGTACATTTTAACAAATATAATAAATAAATTTAATTTAAAAAATGTAAAAGTACATATATAAAATGTAATATATAAATGTATATTTACTGTAAAACAATTAATAAACTAATAAGTTTAATTTATTTTAAATTATATATAAAAATTAACAAATTATATATATATATATATATATATACACACATACACCTATAACATAAAATCTAATAAAAAAGCTATATTATAAATTAGATTATTAAAATATTTAATAATTTTTAAACTTACATTTTGCACTCCATTGAGTGCAGCAGTAGTAAAAGGGTTAGATAGCGTAGGTGTAAAAATTACTATTCCCACTCCAGTGAGTGCAACAGTAGGGAAAGTGTTGGATAGTGGAGGGGTAAAAATTACTATTCCCACTCCAATGAGTGCAACAGTAGGGAAAGTGTTGGATAGCGTAGGGGTAAAAATTACTATCCCCACTCCATTGAGTGCAACAGTAGGGAAAGTGTTGGCTAGCAGAGAGCTAAAAATTACTATTCCCACTCCAGTGAATGCAACAGTAGGGAAAGTGTTGGATAGCGGAGGGTAAAAATTTACTATTCCCACTCCAGTGAGTGCAACAGTAGGGAAAGTGTTGGTTAGCGGAGGGGTAAAAATGACTATTCCCACTCCAATGAGTGCAACAGTAGGGAAAGTGTTGGATAGTGTAGGGGTAAAAATTACTATTCCCACTCCAGTGAGTGCAACAGTAGGGAAAGTGTTGGATAGCGGAGGGGTAAAAATTACTATTCCCACTCCAACTACTGCAACAGTAGGGAAAGTGTTGGATAGCGGAGGGGTAAAAATTACTATTCCCACTCCAGTGAGTGCAACAGTAGGGAAAGTGTTGGATAGCGGAGGGGTACAAATTACTATTCCCACTCCAGTGAGTGCAACAGTAGGGAAAGTGTTGGATAGCGGAGGGGTAAAAATTACTATTCCCACTCCAGTGAGTCCAACAGTAGGGAAAGTGTTGGATAGTGGAGGGGTACAAATTACTATTCCCACTCCAGTGAGTGCAACAGTAGGGAAAGTGTTGAATAATAGAGGGTTAAAATTAATATTCCCAACAAAGTCAATTCAAAATAAAAAAGAAACAAAATATCAACTACAATACAAAAATTGTTAATAACACAATAATAAAAATTATATAAAAATATTAAAAATTACAAAAGATAGAAACATATTATAATGTTAAAAAATTCTAAAAATTACCTACAAACATTGTTATAAAAATTTAGAAAAAGATTTTACAAATGAATAGCTATATTTAATATAAATTATTTATAACCAAAAACATTATTACTCAAAATCAATATTTTTTATTTCCTACCCTATAACACCACACATTTCACAACACACATCTAAATTTAAAAAAAAAACTGTACCTCCATAATTAATATAATTAATTATCAAATAAACAAATATTAATTAAAATCAAATTAAAACATATAAAATTAATTTACTCACCAAACATTACCCCTATAAAACCAAAATCCACACACAAAATAAAAGTAAACAATTACCATAAAAATGTATCAATTAATAAATGAATAATAATGAGCAAATAATTATTAATTATTAAAACTTAAAATACTTTCCACCATCTACCCCAACACCACAACACTCACATAAAAATAATTACACAATTTCCATTACTAATTTTACATTATTAAATTATCAATTAACAACAATCTATTAATTAATTGAAAATAATTTACTTCCCACCCTTTACCACTATAAACCCCACAACTCACATCTCAAATTAATTACACAATTCCCATAATTAATTTTTAATTATTTAATTACCATTAATTAACAATTAATTATTAATTATTTTTAAATAAATTACTTCACACCCTAATACCCTATAAACCCACAACCCGCTCCTACAAAATTGACACAATTAACATAATTATCAATTAATTAATTATTACAAATTAACAACTAATTAATAATAAATTAATAAAAAATTAATTACCACAATTAACACTATAAAATCTAAATTAAATAAATACTAATAAATAAAAAATATTAATTAATTTATTATAATTAAATTACTTCCCACCCTATTCCCCTATAAACCCACAACCCGCTCCTAAAAAAAATAACACAACATAATTATCAATTAATTAATAAAAATTAACAACCAATTAATAATTAATTAATAACAAATTAATTACCACGATTAACACTATAAAATCTAAATTAAAGAAATTCTAATAAATAAAAAATATTAATTAATTTATTATACTTAAATTACTTCCCATCCTATTCCCCTATAAACCCACAACCCGCTCCTAAAAAAAACCCACACAATTAACATAATTATCAACTAATTAAATAATAAAAATTAACAACCAATTAATAATTAATTAATAAAAAAATTATTACCACAAATAACACTATAAAAGCGAAATTAAATAAATACTAATAAATAAAAAAATATTAATTAATTTATTATAATTAAATTACTTCCCACCCTATTCCCCTATAAACCCACAATCCCCTACAGAACTAAAAGACGCAAAATTTAATTATCATAAAATTAATCACTACTAAAAATTTAACACATATATTTAAAAACAAAAGCAATACTTATTAAAAATAAATAGATAACATACTTTTAACATACATACTAAAATACATAACACTAATATATAAATCAATATTTTAAACAACAATATTTTTGCAAACGATATTACTGAATTCGATATTTTAAAAAACGATATTTCTTACCTTAAAGTCGATATTCTGGACCACGATATTCTTGCTGTCGATATTCCTGTATCACGATATTTCCAACTCAATATTTTTGTATATCGATATTAAATACTCGATATTCTGTCTGTGCACCGCCTGGCACAAGAACATTATGGGGTCAATTCCGATTCGGGCCGGAAAACATACCGACCGACTCGGTACGGGAATTTAGTCCGACCGACACGTACCGGCGCTGCCCGACCTGCGTAGTACGATGAAATGCATGTGAATCACGACCGACTCGTACGGAACACAAGCCGAACGACCAAACCGCACGGAAACCAGCTATCCGGCCGGGAAACAAGGCGAATCGAACCGACCGACACACACCTGGAATGAACCCGAACGAAACGTACCCGCGAACTCCGACCCGCGCAGTACGATGCAATGCGTGGAAAACCAGACCGAGTCGCACGGAGACCAAGCCGTACGACCGACACGCATACAAAACCCAGCCGAGGCAACCCAATACTCCGCGACCGACGCGTACGCCGCACATGAAACCTAGCAGAAACACAGCGTGAACGACTCGGAGAAGCTCGCACGAGACAACTGCAGCGTCCTACTCGGTCAGAAGAACGTCTCCTACATGCACAAAAAGTACAAAGGAAAAAATACAAAAAAAAGGGCCAAACAAGCAATTACAAAGCCAATAAATACTGGGAACAAAGACACACCCACAACTCCACCCATATAAAGGCCACAAATCCCTACCATGATCCTTTGCAAATTCAACTGACCTGCCAGCACAGAACACCATCAGACAGCAACCACAGACACACTCACAGCTCATCCATCACACAAGCCACACACCATCAGCACCTCAACAAATAGCACCCTCACATACACCCAGCAAAACCTACACTCACACACCCTCACTTGCACACCCACACATACATCAATCACCACCACCACCCATCACCATGCCCCCAAAGAAGAATCCAAAGTTCCTAGACAGTGAATTGGAAGTCCTGGTAGATGAGATCCTCAGGGTAGAGCCACAGTTGTTTGGTACATTGGTCCAACAGACCCCCATGTCGCAGAAAACCAAGATGTGGGAGAGGATCGTCGACAGGGTGAACGCACAATCACCATGTTTGCGCACAAAGGAAGACATCCAGAACAGGTGGTATGATGTGCGCAGGAGGGTCAAGGACCTACTAAAGAAGGATTACGCCTTGAGTCATCGCACCGGCAGTGGCCCTCCTGCCAAACCAGTATACCTCAGGCCCTGGGAGGAGAAGGTGCGGGCCATCTTACCACCAGTGAGCGTATATGGACTATCAAACATCCCAGAGCCTGGTGAGTACACAACAAATATACACAATATTGTGTGACAATACACACACATCACTGTCAAGGGGATAGTCAAACCATGCACCCTTAGCAAATCCACAGCAACCAAAACATAATCATCCCAAGATGTGTATGTCAGTCAGATAAACACAATACATGCCATTTCATAGTGATATGTAACTGTGTCATGACATGTACAAACCCAACAACAAATAGAGCTAGGCAGTGGCACAAATCTAACCAACAAACACAGTCAGATATGTAGCCACCACTAGAACACCACCTCACAGGGAAGCTCACTGAAAGGAAGGAATTCTGTGTATGCTGGTGAAGTCAGTGTAGCCAATAGCATGATGGGAGTTGTAGTCACAGATATTGCTCACCCTCACAATTGGCCCATCAACACCACTCTGAAACATGCTCACATCACAGGGAGTGGAAAAGAAAAGACAAGATGGCTGACACTGGGTACTGCTGTGGGGAGCACAAGGCCCTGCTGGGAACTGTGCACCAACAAACAACAGGACCACACTGTCAGCCATCTTGCCATTACTGTCACACTCACACACAGTGAAGTCCACTCAAAAGAAAGGAAGTATGGGCATGCTGGGAAGGGGGGTGTAGGCAATAGCATGATGGGAGTGGTAGTCACAGATATTGGTCACCCTCACAATTGGCCCATCAACACCACTCTGAACCATGCTCACATCACAGGGAGTGGAAAACAACTGACAATATGGCTGACACTGGGTACTGCTGTGGGGTGCACAAGGCCCTGCTGGGAACTGTGCAACAACCAACAGCAGGACACCACTGACTGACATCCTGAAAGCAAACTTGCACTCCCTGCAATAGAAGCACGTTCCATGGTGGGATATCTGGCTGGGTGGGAAGGAGGACTGACAGCTCTGACCATATTTACAAGCAGCTTTTCTCACACACCCCCTAACACAAACTCCACACAACTCACCTGGGAGAATGCAATGCCTCACACTCTAATTAAATATCCCACAAAGAACCACCACCCTGGGTTATGCTGTGTGAAGCACAGGGACACTCATGGGACTTGTAGCCAAACAAATGCCAGGACAACACTGTCAGCCATCCTTTCAGCACAGGCGCACTACCCCACAGGGAAGCAGAGTCAAAAGGAAGGAAGTATGGGCATGCTGGGAAGGGGGTGTAGGCAATAGCATGATGGGAGTGGTAGTCACAGCTCAACATCCCCCACCCACATGGCCCAGCAAGCTCACACTGAAGCATGCACACCTCACAGGGAGTGGAAAAGAACTGACAAGATGGCTGAAACTGGGTACTGCTGTGTGGAGCACAAGGCCCTGCTGGGAACTGGGCACCAACAAACAACAGGACCACACTGTCAGCCATCTTGCCACTGCTGTCACACTCACACACAGTGAAGTCCACTCAAAAGGAAGGAAGTATGGGCATGCTGGGAAGGGGGGTGTAGGCAACAGCATGATGGGAGTGGTAGTCACAGCTCAACATCCCCCACCCACATGGCCCAGCAAGCTCACACTGAAGCATGCACACCTCACAGGGAGTGGAAAGAACTGACAAGATGGCTGAAACTGGGTACTGCTGTGTGGAGCACAAGGCCCTGCTGGGAACTGGGCACCAACAAACAACAGGACCACACGGTCAGCCATCTTGCCACTGCTGTCACACTCACACACAGTGAAGTCCACTCAAAAGGAAGGGAGTATGGGCATGCTGGGAAGGGGGTGTAGGCAATAGCATGATGGGAGTGGTAGTCACAGCTCAACATCCCCCACCCACATGGCCCAGCAAGCTCACACTGAAGCATGCACACCTCACAGGGAGTGGAAAAGAACTGACAAGATGGCTGAAACTGGGTACTGCTGTGTGGAGCACAAGGCCCTGCTGGGAACTGGGCACCAACAAACAACAGGACCACACTGTCAGCCATCTTGCCACTGCTGTCACACTCACACACAGTGAAGTCCACTCAAAAGGAAGGAAGTATGGGCATGCTGGGAAGGGGGTGTAGGCAATAGCATGATGGGAGTGGTAGTCACAGCTCAACATCCCCCACCCACATGGCCCAGCAAGCTCACACTGAAGCATGCACACCTCACAGGGAGTGGAAAAGAACTGACAAGATGGCTGAAACTGGGTACTGCTGTGTGGAGCACAAGGCCCTGCTGGGAACTGGGCACCAACAAACAACAGGACCACACTGTCAGCCATCTTGCCACTGCTGTCACACTCACACACAGTGAAGTCCACTCAAAAGGAAGGAAGTATGGGCATGCTGGGAAGGGGGTGTAGGCAATAGCATGATGGGAGTGGTAGTCACAGCTCAACATCCCCCACCCACATGGCCCAGCAAGCTCACACTGAAGCATGCACACCTCACAGGGAGTGGAAAAGAACTGACAAGATGGCTGAAACTGGGTACTGCTGTGTGGAGCACAAGGCCCTGCTGGGAACTGGGCCCCAACAAACAACAGGACCACACTGTCAGCCATCTTGCCACTGCTGTCACACTCACACACAGTGAAGTCCACTCAAAAGGAAGGAAGTATGGGCATGCTGGGAAGGGGGGTGTAGGCAATAGCATGATGGGAGTGGTAGTCACAGCTCAACATCCCCCACCCACATGGCCCAGCAAGCTCACACTGAAGCATGCACACCTCACAGGGAGTGAAAAGCCACTTCAAAGATGTCTGACAATGGTGCTCTGTTGTGGGGAGCACAAGGCCCTGCTGGGAACTGGGCACCAACCAACAGCAGGACACCACTGACTGACATCCTGAGAGTCAACCTGAACCCACTGCAAGGGTGGCATGCTTCATGGTGGGATAACTGGGCTGGGGGGAGAAGGAGGGCCGGATGTCCACCAAATACAACCAATGCTGTCCATGTACACACCTCAACATTCACATTGAAATGCTTCAAGTTTGCAGGACAATGTGCTACACCAATATCAACCTCTGACTGTGACAACTTAGGACAATGCAATGTACAGGCCCGCATCCAGAGGTACAGTCACAACTGTCAGGTGTGTGAACCATTGATGCCTGTAGAAACATAACATACATTGTGTGTCTCTCCCAAAAACAGGTGATGATGGGGACACAGCAGCAGACGATGAGGAGTCCCTGTCCCAGGCTCCGGGGGACACTGAGCTCACTGGTGTGGAACAGCCTCTGCCCTCCTCGGATGGCGAAGACCTACCTGGCCCCTCCGGTGTGAGTCATCATGCAGCACCAGCAGGACCAACATCTGCACCCCCTGCACCCACCCCTCCAACAACTGCCAACACACAGACCACCCCCGCCGACACGGACAGACCAAGGACCACCGATGACAACAGCACAGGGACCCCGGCCCAACGTGGAGCAACGGACAACAACCCCAGTAACAACCCCCAAGGGGGCCTAGGGTCACCTGTGCGTGCCACCGCAGGTCCCGCACGTGTCGCCAGGGGTGGTGGGAGGGGTGGTAGACATAGGTCGCTGTTTGCAGAGGGGTCTGGACTGCATGATGACCCACAACTGGTACGCATTGCTGATGCGTACCAGAATAGCACCGGAGAGGTCAGCCAGGTAGTGGGGATCCTCAAGGACATTCAACAGCAGCAGGCTGCTCATCATGCCCGCTTGGACTCCCACATGTCCCGTGTGGAGACACACATGTCTCGCATGGAGTCCAAGTGGGACACATTTCAAGAACTGACAGCGGTGCATAGGGACATATTGACATGCCTCCGCCAGAATAGCACCAACATGGCCACACCTCCCTGTGTGCCCACAACATCTGGTGCTGCAACAACTGCAACTGCCACAGGGAGGGAGGAGGACTCTGGCGGAGAGTCCCCTGCACCGCAGCAGCCTGCACGTGAGGGTCCCCCCCCAAAGAAGAGGGGTCGTCCGAGGAAGGACAACTGAGAGGCCGATGGCCATGTACATCCCCCAGGAACCCAACACCTGTTCTGGAAATTCTCCTTTGTGTGCAAACTGTTCACCCTGTCGAATGCAACCCAACTCTCCCACATGACATGGGGAGTTTAAGTTGGCCCAATGTATCAGATGACTGTTGACTTTACTCAGGACATTTCTGCTACCAAGACTTCCAACTCATCTGGGAACTTTGGATTACAATCCCAATGTACAGCACCCACCATCCTGTGCACTATACTCACACATGTATGTAAATAAACTCACTAATACACCATACTTGCCTCTGTTGTGATTCCAACGTGGTTACTGTCATGGAGATGATGATCTGCTAAATGACACTGTGCATGCTAACTGCTACAGCAAGTTCAACACCGTCATGTGAGTCATGGCGACGTGACACATATGAGGGAGACACACCACTAGGGCTACACAACACATACACACCAGGGCCATCTGACTCATCGCCTACACTGATGTTGCCAGGAAATACAGTGGAATGCACAGACACCACACCTATTCACAGTCTGTGTTAACTAGCCCACAGGTGCAGTAAGCAAATGTCAGTCAGATGTGTGACCACAGACAACGCACATCCCAAAGTGAAGCACAGGTTTATTACACATTTGCAACATGTTGTTTCCACTACAGATGCAAGGTAATCCCACGTGGCAGTGGCCACACAGTCAACAAGTGTAGAAGAAAGAAAGTCCAGGGGTGTGTGGCACATCACCTGTAGGGAAACGACAGCTTCCACCCTGGAAGTTGAATCACGGTGTCGGGGGATCACAGTTGACCAAACAACTCTGAAAGTACCCTGTGAAGGACAGAAATGACACACAGTCAAAAGCACTGAAGAACAGGACAGAACTGCAATACTCATGCCCAATACATGTCACAAGATACCTACACAAAACCAAGTTAGCATGTCAACACTGTTGGGGAGTACAGACTACCTGTAAGGACACATCGCTGTACGCTTCCAGTCAAGTAGCACATGGCCACACTCAAACAGCACCAGAGCACCACCAACACATATCACGCAAACTCACATCATTGACATGACATCTCTGGATACTCACATTCAGCTGAAGAAGTTGGTGATGAGCTGTGTGCGGACATCACCCTCATCATCATCACCATCACTGGCATCGTGGCCCAGGCCAGGATCCTCCACAGGTGGCGGATGTTGGTCATCGTCATCCAGGATGAGAGGCAACTCCTTCCGCACTGCCAGGTTGTGTAGCATGCAGCAGACGATGACAATCTTGCACACCTTTGCTGGGGCATATGGGAGGGCCCCTCCTGTCTTGTCCAGGCAGCGAAAGCGGCTCTTCAGGAGACCAAATGTCCGCTCGATCACTCTCCTGGTCCGACCATGTGCCTCATTGTAGCGCATCTGGGCTGGTGTCACAGGGTTCCTGAGGGCGTCAGCAACCACGGCATGTTGGGGTATCCGGAGTCACCTACATACAGACAATTGCACATTAGCTGAGTTGGAAAAGAGGGTGGAATACTACATTGCAGAACACACACAATGGTACAAAGTCAGTACACACCGACAAGCCAGGCACGCTGGTTCTGCATCTGTGACATCATCCTCGGGATGCGACTACTCCTCATCACGTAGGCATCGTGTGCAGAACCGGGGAAACGGGCACACACGTGTGAGATGCTCATATCTGCAAGACATACCACCAGAGCATTGACCGAATGGTAATGTTTCCTGTTCCTGTATGCCTGCTCATGTGCCTGTGGTGGTACCAAAGCCACATGTGTCCCATCAATGGAGCCAATGACATGCGGCATCCTCCCCAGGGCATAGAAGTCACTCTTGACGTCAGTGAGTTGTTGACGTTTAGGGAAATAGATGTACTGGTTCAGGTATCTCAACATTGCCTCCAAAACATCGCGTAGCACACGGCTGAACATGGTCTGTGACATCCCACCAGCAGACGCCACAGTGTGTTGAAAGGTACCGGTGGCAAAGAAGTGTAGGGCTGCCATCACCTTCACCTTGGGGGTCAGCGCTGTAGGGTATGTCCGGCCAGGTTGCAAATGTCTGGCCAACCGCACCGTCAATTCCTCAATCAGCGGCCTGTTGAAGCGGTACCGTCGGATGCAGTCCCGTTCAACCATGGTTGCAAGGTCAGGGAATGGTCTATGGACAGCTGGTGCCCTGCAGTGCATAGGTGAAGAAAGAAAGATTGTCAGTCACCCCACATATGTGGCATAGACCATACTCAATATCACATGATACATCATTACGAGACACAAGTACCTGATGTGTGTGCCGTTCTGTAAGGACATGTATGGCACCTACATGGCCAACATCTAACATCACAGTTCAACATGTGTTGTCAACAAGTTCCAGGTTGTGCTATGGGATATCATTAGGCTGTGTCACAGTACCCATGTACTGCTGTCACGTTCCAAACACACACCACAGTGACATGTGAGGACAGATGTGCCCCAGGCATCACAGCTCATTGACAGGTAGATTCCCAGGGACCCTGTATTGCCACATGGACACTGGCATGACATGGCGTATCATGAATACACCACAGCAAAACAACCATGACCCCCACAGGTAGTGGTCCCTGTTGCCTCTGCAGGACAGACATGGACGTCTGTGACACACACACGCACAACATCAAAGTCCATGCACAAACAACGTGGATGTGGAGACTGTCTCCCATTGTGCACATGCAATCAGAGACATTGTAAACACAACATGCACACAGACTGTGGAGGGCCATCACTATTGTGGCAATGGGTCACCCTGTGACGTACATACCGCCGTCCCACATGGGACTCAGGGGGTATGTGACATGACATACACATACACAACCTGGAAATGTGACCATGCCACATGCTCTGAAATGAACAGTTGCACATCACAGTGGTCATGTGCACAACACACCAAGGATTCTGTCCCCATGAACACGTGCACAGCCTGGGAGTGGCTGCCCCCAAGTGCCACCCAAAAAACCACATGTTGACCCCCATACACAGAAAAGGTAATGCAGCCTTACATGCCTTAGGATACAGTGTGGACAAGCAGTGGTGTTGTAGGTGTGCCCCTGAGTCCCTGGAAAGTAAATGTGGCTGGCATACGTTCACCTGTGACAGGCATGGTGACATATGCGAGTGACTTGTACAGGGACGCGTTGTACAGCAATGGACCGATCGGTGCGCACGCATTAGCCATTGCATATGATGTGAGCGGGTACGCGTTGTACAGCAATGGACCGATCGGTGCGCACGCATTGGCCATTGCATATGATGTGAACGGGTACGCGTTGTTTTTCGAAATACGCGTTGTACAGCAATGGACCGATTGGTGCGCACGCATTGGCCATTGCATATGATGTGAGCGGGTACGCGTTGTACAGCAATGGACCGATCGGTGCGCACGCATTAGCCATTGCATATGATGTGAGCGGGTACGCGTTGTACAGCAATGGACCGATCGGTGCGCACGCATTGGCCATTGCATATGATGTGAGCGGGTACGCCTTGTTTTTCGAAATACGCGTTGTACAGCAATGGACCGATCGGTGCGCACGCATTGGCCATTGCATATGATGTGAGCGGGTACGCGTTGTACAGCAATGGACCGATCGGTGCGCACGCATTGGCCATTGCATATGATGTGAGCGGGTACGCGTTGTACAGCAATGGACCGATCGGTGCGCACGCATTGGCCATTGCATATGATGTGAGCGGGTACGCGTTGTTTTTGAAATACGCGTTGTACAGCAATGGACCGATCGGTGCGCACGCATTGGCCATTGCATATGATGTGAGCGGGTACGCGTTGTACAGCAATGGACCGATCGGTGCGCACGCATTGGCCATTGCATATGATGTGGACAGAAATACGCGTTGTACAGCAATGGACCGATCGGTGCGCACGCATTGGCCATTGCATATGATGTGAACGGGTACGCGTTGTTTTTCGAAATACGCGTTGTACAGCAATGGACCGATCGGTGCGCACGCATTGGCCATTGCATATGATGTGAGCGGGTACGCGTTGTACAGCAATGGACCGATCGGTGCGCACGCATTGGCCATTGCATATGATGTGAACGGGTACGCGTTGTTTTTCGAAATACGCGTTGTACAGCAATGGACCGATCGGTGCGCACGCATTGGCTATGGCCTGGCATGGCAACGGACGCGTTTTCGAACCTTTAACGAGTCTGATGCTGTAAATTCAGTTGGCCACCCACAACAATGTTGCAAATTCATGGGTCTCATGAAGTTGAACTTTTGAAGGATGCTGTGGGCGTGTGTAAGTTGTGCAATTCCATGGATTGGCCAGATTCAGAAGATGCAAACGACTTGGACCTATCACTTTGGACACATGGGACAGTATCTGCCTCAGCAGCACACATATAATGCTGGCTGTTCCCCTGAGAGCTCACTTGCCTGCACTACATGCTCCAGGACGACATCTGCCACCACCACTGCTGCTGTATATGCACCCTCTGGATCCTGCAATGGCACGTACTGTGGAGAGAGCCCCAGCCTTCAGCCCTGAGGAGAACCAGGCCCTGCTGGACAGCCTCCTTCCACAGTACAGCAAGCTGTATGGGAAACCAGGGGAGCAGGTGAGTGTGCTGTCCACTGCCTTACTAAATGTGCATGTTGTCTGACTAGCAAGACTTACAGTGTGCACGCCACTGGCTAGCATGCTCACTGAGTAGTTGTCACCCCCCATAGTGTGTAGTTACATGCACTGAACAGGTATAGTGCAGTAACAGTGCATTCCAACAAGGTTTTACTTCCCAGGCAATGATACCATGTAGTAACTGCTGGCAAACTGTTCATAGCCATCGTTGCACTGCCTGTGTACATCATGTGCCCCTGTGATTGAGACATGTATATCCAAATGTGTGATGCACGGATATGTTGCATGTGTAGTAATGGCCTTTACACTTTGTCATCCTCACAGGTTGATGCCCACCAGAAGCAGGAAATCTGGCTGACCATCGCCCGGGCAGTAAGATCTGTGGGGGTCTACAAGCGCCGGATCCGCAACTGCCAGAAGAGGTGGCAGGACCTTCGGGGCTGGACCCGGAGGATCGCAAGGGTCCAGCTGAAGCTGTCGCCTCCTCGCAGGAGGGGCGGACACCGGACCCTGACCCCCACATGCTCAGGATCCTGGCGGTGGTCTTCCCTGACCTGGATGGGCAGCTGAAGGCCAGACAGCAGCAAGGAGGGGGTGAGTCCATGACTGCACTGTGAACTTTGTCTGACATGCTATGTGCCCTCCTCTGGCCTGGTTAAACTTCCACAGTACATCAGTCTTGTGGTCCAGGACCCATGTCCCTCAATTGTGACATGCCCACTCCTCATCTGATACCCAGGTGTGGCCCTTACAGTCAGGAAATTGTGTCACTTGGGTACTGTGTCCTTACATTTTGCTTAGCTCAAGGTGGGGGACAGCATTTGTTCCCGTAACTTTGTTGTGGGCTTCATGGGTGGGTCCATTGCTTACACAATGCCTGAGTTCTGACATGTAATCTGCGTGTAACTTTGATATGTGGTCCAATTGCTGATCTGACTCACCACATGTGCCTGGGGTATTAGGCACACACCCATGCTGCGGGTGGGAACAATGTTTGGGCCTCAGGAGTATGTATATCAAGTGTGTCACACATACTTAGCCACCTGCCTACTGTCCAGGGCTCATCCCTCTTTCACGTGGAGCAGGACAGTCATGCCTACTCCAGGCCATACAATACACTCTGTACTCCCACTCCCGTGTATCAGCTGACACGTTGTGCTCAGTGAAATGTTCCCTCAGGTGTCTGCCTCTGTGTCATTGTGCTGTGGCTTCGTTGTCAGGACTACTGGGGTGTTTATCGGTTAGAGCTCAGCATGCCACCTGAGATGTGACCATAGGAGACGATACTTGTGTGACATATAGGTGTTTGATCACTTGACTGTGCAGACTGGGGTATGCGACTGTGAAGTTCAGGCAGCTGTTTCCCATTCACAGCAGATTGTGAGGTGCTCAGGTTCAGAGGGTTGTGTTTCATGTCTCCCATATGTCCAATTGGTATGACGTGGACAAATAAGAGTTCAGATGATGTGGTTTGTGGGGGATGGACATGTGCACTTGTCAGCTACAGAACTTGCATTCCCCATGACCTAGGATTGTGACACAGTGCAGACTGTTGTTGGCTGGCTGCCCTGCCCATGTGACTGGAGACAGTGATGTATGACTTTGCAGGCATGCCTGTGCCATGGCATTAAACTCCCTAAGAGTGATCCTGCAGGTGAGTGACATGTGCTACATGCACCCCATTGTGGCATTGACTATCAGGACATGGGTGCATCATGGGGTCTGGTGCTGGTATGCATCACATGCATTTCAAAATAGACTCTGGCCATCCCTTTATCCGGACACCTGTACTGACTCAGTGGCAAGAGATGTGATGTGTGCATGTTCACATACTTCACCGTGTTCTCTGCACTGTCCAACTACTGTGTAGGTGGTGCATGTGTCCACACTGGGGTACTGCCATCCGACAGGCACCAGACAGATGGGTGCAAGGCCAGGAGGGATGTGAGTGCCATGGTTGACCATCAGACTGACAATTGGCTTCTCCTACTCTGTTTGAGCACTTTTGGCAATGTTCAACTAAGGATGCCAGGGCTTGCTCTGTAATGTGCTGTACTTACTGTGGTGTGTGCGGTCAGTGCAGGTGACTGATGTTTGTCTGTTTCCCTAATTGTTTGCAGATACATCCACGGCCACAGGAGGGGACAGCTCCACGGACCAGGAGGAGCCGCAGAGCCAGACTGGGTCAGCAGCCGATGAGTGGTCGGAGGGACCCAGTGGCACGGAGGGCGAGGGGAGCCACACCGAGGAGTCCTCAGCACCATCCACCTCAGCTGAGGACCACAGCAGCTCGGAGGATGACTCCCTTGTGGAGGCGGGTGTCAGCAGCCACCACACCCCAGCTAGTATTGCTGTCCCCGCCACCACCACCACCACCACTGCCCTCCCATCGGCTCCCATTCCAGAGGTCCGTGGAGGCTCCCGTGTTCGGGAGCGTGTCTCCTTCGTGCCAGGCACCGCACCCCCTGCCCCTGTGTCCCCTGCTGCCCTGAGTGAGGAGTCTGTGTACCTACTTCGCCAGCTCCATGTAGGGCAGACAGCAATGCTGAGTGTCCTCCATGCCCACACCACTCTGTTGACACAGCTGGTGTCGTTTATGGAGGGCATCTCATCGGGCATGTCTGCCCTACAGAGGAGCAATAGGTCCATGGACTCCTCCCTGACGGCAGCAGTGTCCCTCCTCCAACAGTCCCTCACCCCTCCTACCTCTGCCCCATCCACACTTCCTGGCACCCTACCTGTCCCAAGCACATGCACACCTGCACAATCACCCAAACACACAGACACGAGCAGCACAGACACACCCAATACAAAAACAAAACGTGCACGCAGGCATCCTCAGGGGACTGATACCACACCCACAGGGGATGGGGAACAGACACACACACAGGCATCCACAGTCACTCCGCAGTCCTCCGATACCTCTCCCTCCAAGGCCCCTTCCCTTGCCTCACCTGCAACCCCACCTACAAAGCAGCTCTTCCTCTGTGACCTCGGCCTCTTCCCCTCCGATCCAGCTGATCCAGCATACAGGGGGAAGAGGAAGTCCACCCACACAGAGGGGAGTGCCCCTCACCCCCGGACACCCTCCCCCAGGCACAGACAGACTGAGGCCCCCATCCGCAAGTCCCCCCGGACCCGGAAGAGCAAGACCCCGCCGCCGCCCTGCAGCTCAACCACCAAGTCTCCTTCCTCCATCCCTCAGGCCCCCACTCCACAGGTTCCCCCACCACACCCTGCCCCAGGTTCCCCCACCCACAGATACACCATCCCCAAATTGATCCGGCCTTCTCCCCCTACCACTTGCTCTTCCAGCACCACACCCCCGCTGCGCATGTTTGTGCCACTGGTGTGGAGACCGTGTCCTCCCCCTCTGTCCTGCCCACCTTACCTGAACCCCATTCTACTCCCCTGGAGATAGGCACTGCAGTGGAGTCCACTACCACCCCGTCTGACTTGGGCACTGCAGTGGGGAACCTGTCCACTCCATCTGCCCAGCCCACTGCAGTCGTGCCGGCACCCACACCATCTGACTCATGCCCCCCAGTTGTGCCGGCACACACCATGTCAGACACCTCCACTGCAGTTGTCAGTGACTCTCCAGCACCCACCACCCCTTCCCTGCCTCCTTCTGGTGAGCCCTGATCCTGTCCCTGCGGTGCCTGGCCTGCCCCCCCGTATGCCCCTCCGAGGGGAATGTCCCTGGTGTGTAGCAGTGCAGGCATGCAAAGGGTGACATCTGCCACTGTCACCCTGTTTGGACTTTGATAATGGACTGGCCATTGGCCTTTGTGTTTTTTCTGGACTTTCACTTTTTAACACACATATGCTGAATAAAGCTACTTTCTGTTCTCTAGTGGTTTTGCTTCTGATGTACATGATGTTGATGATGCTAACCATGCCCTTGCTGCAGTGATGGTGATTTTTGATATCAGGAAAATGAAGTGTTACTGTGCAGGACCCCATGTGGTCCAGGGGGAATGTGTCCTATCCTGGTGTGTATCCATGTCATCCTTTGCAGCAATATGAGGGTGTCATGTTTTCAAAATTTGCCAATGGGATTTCCTACTTTTATTTGCAATATCACATCTGTGGCTTACACCCCTGCACATCTGTTGTGCTTGCCATTGTTCAATTTGTCTATTTCCCTGACCGTGTGACCATCTCCACTGGACATGCAAGTTTGGGCATCAATGGAGAAGGACTCATCTGTGTTATCAGTGCAACTTGCTATACATGTGTGTTGGATCTGTGCAGATGATTTCGGTGACACTCCCATGACCAGGCTGATATGACGAGAGCCTTCATTTTGTGCTAATTGTTGACAGAGTGACCAAGTGTTCTGCTGACATGATAGAGCCCTACTGAGACAACGTATGGCACAGCTTTCCTTACACAGGAGTGGAGTCCCCTCATGGCAGTGTGTAATTCCGTGACATTGCCTGAGCCCAAGGTGTGTGTTGTGTGAGCATGTCTGTGTGTGTTCACTTCCATTTTGCTAGGCAGGCTGGGATCCCTAGTGATGTTCCTGTTTGTGATGCTTGCTGAGTTGACCTATGTTCCCCCAAAGTCTTCTCCCTGGCTTCTCTGGGATGTGGGTGCATGGCACATTACTGGTCATCAGGGTGTCACCCATAGGTGTGTTTGCTGTCAGGGCTGGGTTTGTGGGCAAACGCAGATGAGACACAGTCAGGATTCCCATTGGCACTTGTTGGTTACACCAGTCATGTAATTTACAGTTTGTGTTAGCTTTCAGTGATTGTGACACGTTGTGTGTGTGACTGCTGCCACTCCTCAGGGTCAGAGCTGCAATGTTGGAAGTTGTCTATGTGTGTTCTTTGTGGGTGACCTTGGCTTCTTCATTGGTGTGTGACTGTGGCCGGGATCCCATTGGTTGGTGTGGATTTGACGTCATGCCCATGTACTGTACTGTGCAGTGTGTCAGACATTCACGAGTCTTGTTGACTGGCCATGTGTGATGGGTTTCTGCACCTTAGTTCCCACCACCACCCCTGGGATTGTCATGGGTGCATGTGCAATGTCACCAGTGCATGTGAGCTTCACTGCTGCACATTTGTGGAGATCAAGGTGTGTGGTGTTGAGTGTGTGCAGATGAGAGTTGTTGCACGGCTAGACCCCTGCCTCCATATTGGCCTTGGCTGACAGGCCGTGCTGATTGATTTGTGCTTGTGTAGGTGTGGTGGTAGTTTGTTGCTCAGGACACATGACTGTGGTTCACAGTGTGAACGACATCTAGCTTTGTCATCACAGTGGGATTATCATGCAGGCCAGTGTCACCACAATGTGGGGACCCTGGGGGTAGTGCTGTGGTGGGTCTGTGTCTTGCTGTGTTAGTTGCTGTTCCTACAAGCTTGTGTGACATGTGTAATTTGGGCTCCCTCTCATCTAACAATGCCTGATTGCCCACATAGGGGAATCCGATCCATGAGTTACTTTTGTGTGGCACTGTATGCACATCTGTGTAATTGGGATTCAGGCCTCCTCATGTGTTGTGTGGTTGCCTGGGAACACTGGCACACACCCCCATCACCTGTTGTGTTTGATATGCAGTGTGGGGCTGCCTGTTTGTGTTTGTGCATCTGCACCACTGCATTGGCATATCTTTAGTGTGCCATTGGCTGTATGTTGTTTGGTGGGTTTCCCTGCTGTCCCTGGGACTCCTAGGTCATCAGTCAGCACAGTGATCATGGTTTGTATGTCCCATTGCTGCCATTGTATGGTATTTGTTCACCTCACATCTACAGTCTCCACAGGATATCTACATTTGTGTGCCCATTGGTGCAGATATGTGGGTCTGCATTATGATGGTCACTTCTGTCATTGTGTTATTGATGAATGTTGACAATGTCAGCCCCCATGGGTGATGTTTGTCTGCACATGGCCAAAGGTATGTCTTATTTGCACTGCACTGTATGCCTCACCCAATCTATGTTGCTATGGGACACAAGCACTACTATGCCACTGATGTGTTTGTTGTTCTGTGACCAGGAATCATCCATGCTGTTTGGCATTTGCAGCTTTTTCCATGACAACACTTACATTTTGGTCACTGTGATGATGGGGGTTTAGACCCCATTTCCACAATGTTCAAAATGTGCCCCAGCTATGGACCCCACACTTACATTTTGGTCACTGTGATGATGGGGGGTTAGACCCCATTGTCACAATGTTCAAAATGTGCCCCAGCTATGGACCCCACACTTACCTTTTGGTCACTGTGATGATGGGGGGTTAGACCCCATTGCCACAATGTTCAAAATGTGCTTCAGCTATGGCCCCCGCACTTACCTTTTGGTCACTGTGATGATGGGGGGTTACACCCCATTGCCACAATGTTCAAAATGTGCCCCAGCTATGGACCCCACACTTACCTTTTGGTCACTGTGATGATGGGGGGTTACACCCCATTGCCACAATGTTCAAAATGTGCTTCAGCTATGGACCCCACACTTACCTTTTGGTCACTGTGATGATGGGGGTTAGACCCCATTGTCACAATGTTCAAAATGTGCTTCAGCTATGGACCCCACACTTACCTTTTGGTCACTGTGATGATGGGGGGTTACACCCCATTGCCACAATGTTCAAAATGTGCCCCAGCTATGGACCCCACACTTACCTTTTGGTCACTGTGATGATGGGGGGTTACACCCCATTGCCACAATGTTCAAAATGTGCTTCAGCTATGGACCCCACACTTACCTTTTGGTCACTGTGATGATGGGGGGTTACACCACATTGCCACAATGTTCAAAATGTGCCCCAGCTATGGACCCCACACTTACCTTTTGGTCACTGTGATGATGGGGGGTTACACCCCATTGCCACAATGTTCAAAATGTGCTTCAGCTATGGACCCCACACTTACCTGGTTGTGTCATGCATTACCCGTCCTATGAGTAGGGGTGGTGTTGGTGGTAGGCATCCAGCCACCCATGGGTAGGGGTGGTGGTAGTGGTAGGCATCCAGCCCCCCATGAGTGGGGTGGGTGGTAGTGGTAGGCATCCATCCCCCTATGAGTGGGGATGTTAGTTGTGACAGGCATCTAGCACCCCCTGAGTAGGGGTGGTGTTGGTGGTAGGCATCCATCCCCCTATGAGTGGGGATGGTAGTAGTGACAGGCATCTAGCACCCCCTGAGTAGGGGTGGTGGTAGTGGTAGGCATCCATCCCCCTATGAGTGGGGATGGGAGTAGTGGTAGGCATCCAGCCCCCCATGAGTGGGGATGGTAGTAGTGGTAGGCATCCAGCCCACCCTGAGTGGGGATGGTAGTAGTGACAGGCATCTAGCACCCCCTGAGTAGGGGTGGTGGTAGTGGTAGGCATCCATCCCCCTATGAGTGGGGATGGTAGTAGTGGTAGGCATCCAGCCCCCCATGAGTGGGGATGGTAGTAGTGACAGGCATCTAGCACCCCCTGAGTAGGGGTGGTGGTAGTGGTAGGCATCCAGCCCCCTATGAGTGGGGATGGTAGTAGTGGTAGGCATCCAGCCCCCCATGAGTGGGGATGGTAGTAGTGACAGGCATCTAGCACCCCCTGAGTAGGGGTGGTGGTAGTGGTAGGCATCCATCCCCCTATGAGTGGGGATGGTAGCAGTGACAGGCATCTGGCACCCCCTGAGTAGGGGTGGTGGTAGTGGTAGGCATCCAGCCCCCCCTGAGTAGGGGTGGTGGTAGTGGTAGGCATCCAGCCCCCCATGAGTGGGGATGGTAGTAGTGACAGGCATCTAGCAGCCCCTGAGTAGGGGTGGTGGTAGTGGTAGGCATCCATCCCCCTATGAGTGGGGATGGTAGTAGTGACAGGCATCTGGCACCCCCTGAGTAGGGGTGGTGGTAGTGGTAGGCATCCAGCCCCCCCTGAGTAGGGGTGGTGGTAGTGGTAGGCATCCAGCCCCCCATGAGTGGGGATGGTAGTAGTGACAGGCATCTAGCACCCCCTGAGTAGGGGTGGTGGTAGTGGTAGGCATCCAACACCCCATGAGTGGGGATGGTAGTAGTGACAGGCATCTGGCACCCCCTGAGCAGGGGTGGTGGTAGTGGTAGGCATCCAGCCCCCCATGGGTAGGGGTGGTGGTAGTGGTAGGCATCCAGCCCCCCATGAGTGGGGATGGTAGTAGTGACAGGCATCTAGCACCCCCTGAGTAGGGGTGGTGGTAGTGGTAGGCATCCAGCACCCCATGAGTGGGGATGGTAGTAGTGACAGGCATCCAGCCCCCCCTGAGTAGGGGTGGTGGTAGTGGTAGGCATCCAGCCCCCCATGAGTGGGGATGGTAGTAGTGACAGGCATCCGGCACCCCCTGAGTAGGGGTGGTGGTAGTGGTAGGCATCCATCCCCCCATGAGTGGGGATGGTAGTAGTGACAGGCATCTAGCACCCCCTGAGTAGGGGTGGTGGTAGTGGTAGGCATCCATCCCCCTATGAGTGGGGATGGTAGTAGTGACAGGCATCTAGCACCCCCTGAGTAGGGGTGGTGGTAGTGGTAGGCATCCAGCCCCCCCTGAGTAGGGGTGGTGTTGGTGGTAGGCATCCAGCCCCCCATGAGTGGGGATGGTAGTAGTGACAGGCATCTAGCACCCCCTGAGTAGGGGTGGTGGTAGTGGTAGGCATCCAGCCCCCCATGAGTGGGGATGGTAGTAGTGACAGGCATCTAGCACCCCCTGAGTAGGGGTGGTGGTAGTGGTAGGCATCCAGCCCCCTATGAGTGGGGATGGTAGTAGTGGTAGGCATCCAGCCCCCCATGAGTGGGGATGGTAGTAGTGACAGGCATCTAGCACCCCCTGAGTAGGGGTGGTGGTAGTGGTAGGCATCCAGCCCCCCTGATTAGGGGTGGTGTTGGTGGTAGGCATCCAGCCCCCCATGAGTGGGGATGGTAGTAGTGACAGGCATCTGGCACACCCTGAGTAGGGGTGGTGGTAGTGGTAGGCATCCAGCACCCTATGAGTGGGGATGGTAGTAGTGACAGGCATCCGGCACCCCATGAGTAGGGGTGGTGTTAGTGGTTGGCATCCAGGCCCCTATGGGTGTATATGGCATTGGTGATAGACATCCCGCCCCTATGGTTCTGCTGTTGCTAGTGTAAGTCATTTCTGCATCCCTATGTGTGTGTGTTATATGTCGGGTACGTGTCGTTTGTTTGTGTAGTGGGTGTTTAACTTACCTTCTGCGCCGTACGCGTCCGTACCTGTTCCGGTAATAGATGTAGAGTATTGGTAGGACCTGCGCGATGGGATTCATGGTAGGTTCGTCTCGTTGGGCTTTCTCATTGCTTGGACTCGTACTCGTGGCTGGCGTGTTCGTCTCGTAGCCGTGGATCGTCTTGTGGCGCGCATCGGAGCTTATGTGCGGCTCTCCCGGATGCTCTGACGTGCCGGACGTAGCGACGGGTTCGGCGCGTACGGAAGGCGCATCGTACTGGTCCGGCCGGAAGGTGCTGTATTTTTGCTTCCGTGCGACTCGATTCTGCGTTTACGGATCCGGCTCGGGCGGGGAACAGGAGCTGGATTGGGTAAGTACGGCTGGGTCGGGATCTGGGCAGTTATGCGCATCGTACTTGCTTGTTCGTACGAATGTTCGAATCGGTCGGGAAACACGCGTTCGGCTCGGTTTTTTTCCGGACGAATAGTGTTAGGTGCCCTACCGGCCGAGATCGCAATCGGCCCCTATGTGTTCTATGGACTCCTGGGCTAGTTTACTCACCCTGCATATACTGTAAGTTTGGCCCTTTGAGTTCCAGACACCATTGAAATTCTTAAAAGGAAGATAGAAAAGCCTGATGCGCAGGAAGGCAATCTACTCCTGTGGCACATATTAAAATCGAGATAAGGTTGCCTTAAAGGTATAAAAGTTTCAATGGTGTACTTCCTGTGCTTATACCTTGCTGCAGCCTCAATATGCCTAAGCAGGCTAGAAGCTTTAACTCCTTTTTTTATCATTAGCTTCCAAACCGTTGCAGACATGCTTGCTAACACCTCCATGGGATGGAGATTGTAAGCTGCCAGCAACTTTGCAACTGAACTTTCTGAGAAAGATGCTTACACCCTGAGTGCAGATAAAGCTTAATTAATGTGAGCTCTAAATATGTTAATTTCTACCTCCTTGGAATCCATAAAGTAAATGATTCCGTTAATATCAGCTATAGCTAGCAGAGGGATAAAGCCTAGTTCTAATCTTAAACAGCACAAAGGGGTAGTTTGTCTTAAACGTAGGAGTTTTCGAATACTGTTCGAAAGGATTAAATCCAAGTTTTGGATGATTGTACAAACCCAAATTAAGGAATTGTATAATAGAACAGGAATAATCTTTGCATTTACAACGTCCAATATAGGGTCTATCGTTCCATCCCCATATACTGTAGAAAACCTTTTCAATGTTCCCATAGTACTAGAAGTCCTACTTCTTAGTTTCTCGACATGAGTTTTCCAATTTAGATCTGTCTAGTAGAACGCCCAGGTATGTGTATTCCTGGACCTCTTCTAGTTTAATGTTGCCTATCCTCCAGATAAAATTAAAGTTCCTTCGACCAAAGGACATTACTTTGGTTTTATTAATGTTAATGACAAGGTTTTTTTTCCTCATTGTATGATTGCATTCTATTCAGTTGCCTTTGTAGGCCTATCTGGGTGGTCACCAAAATAACCATATCAGCAGCATAAGCTAAAAAGGGGACTTTTGTCCCTGCTAGCTTTTGGGCGTCATTTAGTCTGTGAAGTAGTATGGTAGCCAGGTCGGATATGTACAGGTTAAAAAGGAGCGGGCCAAAATGCAACCCTGCTTTAGACATTATGGGTAAAGATTTTTGGAGATAGGACATTACCATCGGACAACTTGACTATAACCCAAGTATTACTATGGAGTTGAGGGGCGTGGCTAACTGTCAAAGATGACGGTCGCATTGACGAGCGGCTCCGGACCCGGGGCCTGGCATCTCCTCCACATCGGCCCACTGCATGAATCATTGTCCTGGTCCACCACGGTAGATCGAATACATTATCCTTGGGGATGCATACGGCGGAGACAGAGGAGCATCAGGTGCCGTAAACAGACACACAAGACCGAAGTAAGCCAGCACAAAATGGCGATCCCCCTCGAGCCCGGTCCACACTGACAGCCGAGACGGTGCCGGCGCCTGGGACGCCTTACACAACGCAGCCCCCGGTAAGCAGTAACGGATGCGAAGATTCCAGTGCGGAGGAGGATGGGTCGAGGCTTCTGCAAAAGCGAGCAGCCACGGCTGCTCTTGCGATGCGGCAAGTACTGCAGTCCGCCATCAAGAGTGCTAGACCGTAAGGTCTTACCTGCCATTCGTCCGGCGCACCCATGGAGAGGCCCCGCATCTGTATTCAGCCCCACGGCCTGTCCTGCTCAGCTCCGCCGGACAGTAGGTCGCACAGGAAGATTAGGTGAGGAATCCCCGAGGGAAGATCACATCCTGGGGGGGGCGACCGACGCGGCCCAGGTGCCGGCCCAGAGTAGCTCCCGCGAACAAGCTGTGCATGGGGCAGCGGATAGCAGGCAATGTGAAGACCCACCGGACACGTGGGATCCTCTGAAAGGGATCATCCCCTTTGAGGCTCTCTACTGATTTCACAGCCATAAAGACTGATAAGAGATAAGAAGGACCCCAAGCCAGACCGCACACACATTAGCCCGGAAACCAGATATCACCATACTGCAAAGGGGAGCCCAAGGCGCGTCACAAGATCGTTTCATTCGGAGCAGTAAGGTGTGAGTCCCCCGGTGGAAGACCATACCCTGGGGGGGGGGGGGCGACTGCAATTGTCTAGGTGCCCGCTCTGAATCATCCCAAACCACCCGCTACGAGCTGATCAGGCGAGCGAGATATCCAAGGGGCCAAAAAGTGGGAAGCTCTGAAGCACTGCACCGACCCATCTAGCTCACGGAGCCTTCAAGTACGGGCATACCACCCAAAGGAACGCTGTCTATCCCTCCGCCACCAGCATAAAGGAAGTTCCGGGACCACAAGGGTATTATACCTGATCCTCACCCTCAAAACTGGAACTAGGTACGCACAATACCCTAGGGAGAGGGTGGCCGTAATACTGGGAAGGAGGTTTCTAAATGCAGGGTGCTCTGAGAGACCACATCTCAGACAGCTGAGACCATAACCCCACAATGTAACTACGGCGCTCGGAGATGGCTCTAGAGGAACGCGCACGCTGGGCAAACACAAACTGGGTGATTCAGCTTCACTAGGAACTTGTTTACTGCCCCGAACTGAGCCACCACAAGAGAACCAGCTAGAGAAATGCTCACCAAGCAGTTTATACCGAGGACTCAGTCGGGGCAATACTAGGACGTCTTCCTAGTTCCTCAGCGAGTGCAGCATAAATCCATCACTCCTAGGATGCGGACGTTATCCGGGGCCGCACACTCTGCAGCAGCTAGTGATAAACACTACTAGATGTGCAGACGCACTAGAGCCTCAATAACCAGAGATACTGTAACCCCCATAGCTGCAGCTACCCGGTGAAAGTTGGAAGAAGCGACACGTCTGAGGCTTGGCACAACCTTGCAGTAGAGAAAGGGTCACCAACCCACAAGACCAACCTGACACTCAAGTTCAGAAACCCTTGAAAACCTCCAATTCGAACCTTACAAAATGTTGTAACTCACCAAGCTGTGTAACAATGGGGCAGACCAAAGGAAAGCAGCAAGATCCTGAAGAAGCAACATGCTCGATGACAAACAATCTCCCTATCAGCATAAGCATGGAAGTGGTGCCTTCATCCTCAGAATGCTCACAACCGGACAAGCTGGACATGGTACTCGAAGAGATCAGAGACTCACGAGCGGCAATGGAAATACAGCTGGGCATGTTAAACACCGAAATTACTCTAATTAGAGCAGACCACAAGAAACTGACAGACAAAGTAACCACCAACACTGCTACGCTGCAAGATTTATCCCCCTGGCGGAAAGAGCAAAATGAAATAGTGGAACGACTACAGCATCAAGTCATGACACTTCAGGAAAGAATGGAAGATGCTGAAGGGCGTTCATGCTGCAATAATATCCGGATAATCGGGCTACCGGAACGCAGTGAGGGCCAAAATACCACTGAATACATAGAATCCTGGCTCCGAACAATAATGGGCCCCGGGGAACTCCCGGAATATTTCTACGTCGAAAGAGCACATAGAGTTTCCACCAGGAGAAGCGCGCCTGGGTCGCCCCCACAACCTATAGTCGCACGTATACTTAACTACAGAGACCGAGACCGAATTCTGCAAACGGCTCGAAAAAAGCACCGATCAAACATGACAACGCGAGAATCTCGCTGTTCCCGGATTACACCCTCCAGGTCCAAAAGAAGTTTGCTTCCTACCAGGGAGTCAGGCAGCATCTCCGATCTCCCAATTTGAAATATGCCCTCCTTTTCCCCGCCAAGCTCAAGATCATCCAAGACCAAAAAAGTCACTTCTTCGACACCCCAGCAGAAGCCTGGGAATGGTTGGAACACACCCTCCCTAACTTGACAATAGAAGCGGCCCTCAAACGAGACATGGAACCTAGAAATGCGAAACATCGCCGAAAAAGCGGCGCCCAAAACTACGAAGGAAGGAAGAAGATCTGGGACCCACACCCGAACAAATGCTAGAGGAGCAACGGTCAGACCATACAGTCAGCCGCCACACTTCGAGAACCACAAATTAGTAGAGATGATGAATCCTCCAATGGGGGTCGGACAACAGACAACTGCTCTTCCCATCAATAACACCACAAACTGTAAATGACTTATTAAACTAATAAGTAATAAGGCCAACAGGTAGCTCAGTAGCAATCAACCCCTCATTGCTGTCACCACTGAACAGTATGATACAGTGAAGACACCGCTACGGAAATGTAAGTGGCCTGCATCGGGATGGGAAATCCACTCAGAGGCGAGAGACCTAGATTGTTTTACCAATGTCCCTGTATGGCGCAAGCTGCCTGTCAGAGGTGCGGAGGAGGACCATACGGATCCACTCCTTGTATCCCTACAGCCTCGTAATTCACACAAAATGGACACCATATAGAAAAGAAACCGGGGATCAGGACTGATAGAATGTGATCACTCTTGGTCTGTTATCCTAATGGCTGCACACGGGGAGGCCGGGCCCCGGTGGGTTACACACACCCCTGTAAAGAGAGTCACCCACGATTGACTGGGAGCTCTCTCGGTCTTTTACGCCACCATGACCTCTATTGCAGTTGCACGAGTTGCAGTCTCCTGGCTGCTTAAAGTTGGTAAACATGTTTGGTCAAACGTAGTTCCACAGTTGGACCTAGTATTGGGTTGTTTAATAGGGAAGCTGACGGGTAACAGAGGGTACTTAAGCAGAGCTGACCAATAAAGTGGCGTGCTTTCTAGACCAGGCAAAGAAGAGATTCATGGCGACAATCAAACAATATAACTACACCACATGGAATATAAGGGCCATGGGATCATTACACAAAAGGCATAGAATTCATGCACAATTAGCTAGGCGCAAAGCGCAAATAGTGATTTTACAGGAAACCCACTTATCCTCGACTGAAGCCCTCAGACTTCAGAAGAAGTGGAGGGGACAATTATTTAGCACGACCTCCTCCGCGTTTGCACGAGGGACAGCAATATGGACAGGCCTTGAAAAATCCTAAAAATGTTACTAGACCTGCAGGTCTAGTGACTTGAATAATCTACTTGACCTAATTATAATGCTCTTGACCCATAAAGTGGTTTCAAATTGTGTGATCCTGGGCAAGTATTTTAATTCACTGAGACGCCATTTTCTTCCTTATCACATGAGATCACCTTCAAATAGGCAAGTTCGGCATGTCTGCTGTACAGAAAACTCTTGATTAGTTTAATAGACTAAACTTTAGCTCCATATATCTAAACTTTAGCTCCATATATAATACAAATCTAGCCACATATAGGATACACATGACCACTGACTTGCCTCAGTTCATTAACCGCATTGTCATCAGTGCAGGGGCAGGAATGTTTCTGAACTCGTGTTTAAAAACTGTCACTTTTAATAAATACATAACTAAAGCATAAAGTAGCAGTGCACTGTCATTTGCAATCAGCAGATTTTACATTGGAATGCACACAGACATGGTTTTAAAACTATACAGTGTACAATGTCTGAAATCGAATTTCTGCAAATATTTGTCATTTGCACATCACCAAGTAGTGTTGTGATGTGTTTTGCTCCTATGTAAACTTTGTTTGCATCACACATCTGAATTACAAAATTAAGTTCTTTCATAATTCCTAATATATTTTAAAATAATTGTACTTTTCATTTACACGCGGTTTAAATGTCATGTTAGAAAAAAACTGACAAATGTTCAGCCTTTTGTTTTACAATTATTGTCAGATAACTCACTTGACAAAAGGCACTAACTATAATAAGAGAAAGAAAAGTAAAAAACATTTTTCAGGAACAGATAAGCATCAATTAGTAAAAAGACAAACTGACATTTGACCTCTGTCCTTGAACAGACAGCAAATGTGTCAAGACAAAAACAAGATTTAAAGGCCTCTTTATTGATCATTCACTTTCTGAATGAACAGAACACCTGTTCCTTCTAGTTTAAATTAACTCACCAGCAATGTCTAGTAAATGCTAAAAATAGCTCGACCTGATAAAATCTCACTCGACATTGTGAGTGGGCGAGTGAATTTTTCGAGGCCTGATGGATAAGGGCCGGGATTCCATTTGTTGCACTCGAAACACGCATCGATAAGGAGGGCAGATACATACTAGTGCGGGGTACTCTAGACGGCAACCCATTGGTACTGGGAAGTTTATACGCTCCCAATGTGAATCAAGAAACATTCTACACACAGGTGGGAACGGTACTTGCTGATTGAACCCTATTCCCCTGGAAACTAGGTGGCGATTTCAATGCGGTTTTAGACACCACATTGGACAGATCTCACCCCCTCTTTCTGGAGCGACCTCAACAAGATTAGCAAAGTCATCAGAGAGTTGGGCACAGGGTTGGTCACTGAATGAGATTTGGCGCAGTCACAACGAGGGAATGCGGGAGTACTCATTTTATTCACTCACGCATGAATTACATACTCAAATAGATCATATTGTCTGTAGCCCGCAACTGCTTACACAAGTAACACATACAACATACACCGGGAAAACAATATCAGATCACAGCTCCTTAGAAGCCACTATTTCCTGGGGACAGATCTCCACACCAGTGCCCACTTGGAGGCTTAACCCTCGCCTTCTTGAAGATGGTGTATTCCGCGCCGCTATAGCCTCCACCATTGAAACATACTTTACCAATAATGCAGGAACGGCCTCCTCAGTAGGGATGGAATGGGAGGCGTTCAAGGTAGTGCTACTTGGAACCGCAATCAGTTCCGTGGTAGGGGCCTGCCAGGCTATAAATAAGGAGCTCATGCACGTAGAAGACACGCTAGCCATATTGGAACGAGAGGCGATCCAAAATGAAGAGGCCAAAACAGATCTTTAAGAAGCCCGTATCAAATACGCTGAACTATTAGAACAACAGCGGACAATTGACTATCGTGCATATACACAAAAAATACACACGGAAGCGGATAGGTCAGGCACTCTATTTGCGCGGATACTCAGAGATGCCCCCCAGTCGACACCAACACTGGAAATAATCACTCCCAAACAAACCTGCGTAACAACACAGAGAGAAATTAATTAAGCTTTTTACGCACACTATAAAGAGCTCTACACCGCCCCACGGCGGGTGGAGCCACAGGAGATAGGTGATTTCCTAAGTTCGATTCGGCTGCCACAGGTTTCAGTGGAGGCACAGGAGATGCTAGCTGCACCAATCTCTACTGCCGAGATAAGCGCGGCGATCAAAAATCTCCCTAAAAATAAAACTCCAGACTTAGACGGAATGCCGGCTGAACTATACGCCACATATCCCCAGTTGCTAGTCCCTAGACTGGAAAAACTATATTTAGAGGCATTCAAAACCGGAGCCCTACCTCGGACCACAGTACAGGCCTTGATAACCTCCCTACCTAAGCCCGGCAGGGACCACACTAACCTCTCTGCCTATCGCCCGTTCTCGTTATTAAATGCGAAATACAAAATACTTAGCAAAATCTTAGCCAGCCGTCTACAACCCCTTCTACCAAAATTAATACATATTGACCAATGTGGGTTCATACCTGCACGCAGTACGTCTCTCAACATACGCTGTTTGTGCAGTGTCATGTTTTCTTGTCCTGAAAACTTGGTAGGTGCGGGATGTATCTCACTTCACATCCGTCAAGCATTTGACACTCTGGATTGGGAATATATGCTAACCACCCTTAAAAAATATGGAATCCTACACGAGTACATACACAGGATTAGGATACTCCATCAATCTCCCATAGCCAGAGTACGAACAGGGACGCACATATCACCAGCATATTCCATACAGCGAGGAACGAGACAGGGCTGTCCCCTTTCACCCATGCTGTTTGTACTAGCACTTGAACCTCTCACCCAGAAATTACGCACCGACTCTACCAATTGGGGAATTGAAATCAACCACACGCTCCATACGTTATCGCTTTATGCAGATGACATCATTCTGTATTCCAAAGACTTACGGAACAACCTGCTCACAGTGGCACAAATTTTCAGGCAGTTCGAACACATAGCAGAGCTCGCCATCAACTACGAAAAATCCTATGCATTCCCTTTTAAAATGGAGCTAACCAATCATAAGATCCCCTTTGGGGACCGAGACATCACAGTAGCCCCGACCACTTATCGGTATCTAGGAATACAAGTATATAGAAATATACAGGACCTTCTGTAATGTAATGTACAGAAGGCAATAAACTCCCTACGCACCGAGGTCACTTTCTGGACGTCCCTACCTATTTCGATTGCAGGCTGCCAGGTAATTTCGAAAATGGTGATGCTACCCCACCTTCTTTATTACTTCACTAATCTGCCAGTAACAATCCCTAGATCAGTCTTTAAGACACTGAACTAACTGCTAACTTTTAATATGGGGAGCAGGCCGCCGACGAATTAGCCTTGCGAAACTACAGCTCCCAACGGATGCTGGGGGAATGGGAGCGCCCGACTTTTATGCCTACTGCCTAGCAGGCCAATTGCAATGGCGTTCTTACTGGTTAGCGGGCCGAAATCTGCATGAAATAGCATACACAACCCAAATGCTGTACCGAGGTAAATTACATGCACTTTTGTGTCCAGGCAGTACTGCCCCAACAACAGCACCCCTCCTTCTCAAAACTGCACTAGAATACTGGAAGCGAGCTGTTAAATACACGGCGCGCACCTCCACATATGCTCTGAATATTCCAATTTTAGGAATACCAACTAATACAGGGATGCTCACAATGCGCAGAATTTCACCGTGGATGCAAGCAGGGGTTTCCGAAATCGGTGATCTGTTTAGGGATGGAATGTTATTATCCCATGCTGAATTCGTGCATGAACAGGGAGTTACGGGAACACTTTTTTTAGTGCATGCTAATCTGACATGCTTAATTAAACAACACTGGGCACCCAAGGGGCTGGAACCTGCCTTAAACAAATTTGTACACTTAATATGCCTCATGGGTACGGGGTGTCACTTAATCAGATAGATCTATCGAGGAATCAGATCACATCAACCAACTCCTTTAGTAATGATGCGTAGCAAGTGGGAAAGAGATATACAAAGGAGAAGGAATGAAAGACATTACTTGAGTATCCTAAACGAGTGTCCCGAAACACACATTTCAAGTTTATACAATATATGTTGACACAATGCGCCTACTTAACACCACACAAGCTACACAATATCTCCCCCAACATTACAGCGGCCTTACCCCGTTGCACAGGTCAAGATGCAGACCTACTACACATGATTTGGTCATGCCCCAGCCTTCGTAACTACTGGGACTCGGTCACAACCGCCTTAAAGGTGGTAGTGGGTGAAATGGGTTGGCAATCTGCTGAAACATGTATACTCGGACTATACGCTTGGCGGAATGGGCGGGAAGTACAGACTAAGTTCACAGACTTAGCTCTTATTTTAGCAGAGAGATGTATTACAAAAGGTGGAAACCAGCAACTTCCCCCAAAGTCCAGGCGTGGAAAGAAGAGGTTGAGATATGAGGACTAGCAGAAAGCGGTGCACTTCGAAAAGAGGAACTCAAGGGACTACGAAAAAGAACCATAGCAATGCAATGGGACCAAATATTAGAATCCTTTACAGCATTAAACACACTTGATCATTAAGGGCCCGATTCCGATGTCGTTTGGAAGGCCTCCGAATCGGATTTGGCCTTACCGGATTCGATTCGTAGCCCTTGTTTACGACCGAATCGTACACAAGTCCGAACGACCAAGTAACATGCGAAGATCCCGTAAGCGCCGACCGAATCGTTTCCGGACCCGAACCGCTCCGTACGGCTCGTTTGTAAACGAATCGTGCCGCGCAATGGAGCCGATTTCCGACCGAGTGAGTACGATGCACGATTCGGAGAGCCGCTTCGCCTTGGTCTCAGCGAGACGAAACGGCTGTCGGAAGCGTACTTCGGGGGGCCGTACCAGGCCCCCCTTCACCCGGGGCCCTCCGAATCTATCATGGGGGGTGCCCATGGGTCCCCCCGATCCAAGCATGCACAGTGTGGCGGGCACCATGGGGTGCCCGCCACAGGGAGTACGCTTTTCCCCACCCACCCCTTTTCTGCTATGGGAGCCTGTGTACGCGTCTGTACACGGGCTCCCATAGCGTTCAATGGGAGACTGAGCGAACCGAGTCCGTAGGCATACAGCAGCATCGTACTCGCTCGTTCGGACTCCGGATCCGAGTTGTACGGAGGGCTTTCCTAGCGAGATCGGAATCGGGCCCTAAGTGTTAAAACATTGGATAACTTCGCACCTTCCTAGACTGCACCTAGATAGCACAAGTGGCACAATTCATCCCATAGGAAACAAATACTCTTTCCTCATAAACTCTACTGTAAGCACAGAGACTAATGGTTCTTGCCGCCCAATTCAGCTCCTCCGGCTCCTTGATCCTTACTTGAAAGGGCACGCACACCCTCACCGACATTAGATTTGTCATACAGAACTGGTCCACTAGCACAACACTTTTAAGACAGTACCCGTCAGCGAGAGGGGAGGGGGGCAATTAGTAATGTTTTCTTTCTGTTTTATAATCTATGTGCCTTTGTGATTTCGAACCAGATATGCTTGAACTAAAGCCAGTGCCACAGAGGCTCAGCGAGTGGAGATGCTGTAACTTTATCCGCAGTGCATTGTAAACCATTGTAGCAATGCAACTTGAAGTAGAAATGTATTGTCACATTAGTCATATGTAGAATATCCTTCCAAGATGTTCGATGGCTTGTACCTGTAATACTTATCATAAATGCTGAATAAAATATGTTTTAACAAAAAAAAAAGTATAACTATGGAGTTCATGTGTAAAAGACCGGAGGTGTTCCCCACTTGTGAAGCTTCCCCCAAAGCTGCGTGCGATTCACTATCAAACGCTGTCGCAAAATCAATAGACCAAGCAAATACATTTTTTTTCTGGCTACAGGCTTTCTGTCCAATAATTCTTAAGGCTATGATATTGTCTAAAGTACTACATTTTGGGAGAAAGTCTGACTGAAGGAAGGTTAATCTATTTGATTGTTCTACCCATGCCTGCAGATGAGATAAAAGGTGTTTAGTGAATAGTTTCCCATCTGCGTCCGATAGGGCTACGAGGCGGTAACTACAGGGCGAATTGTTCAGGCCTCTCCTATAAATAGGGTGCAAAATTGAGCCTTTCCATGAAGGTAATACTAGGCCTGTCTGTATGATCGTGTTGAAAGTCGGAGTTAAAATGAGGCCCCAGTTGTCTGGATTGCACTTCATTAAGGCAACGGTGAGCCCATTAGGGCCCGGTGCACGTTAGGTTTTACAGATGTTAATTCCAAAACTGCTGTTTGACTGATCCTGAATTGTGACCTATCTTCCATGCCAAACTCAAACAACCTGTCTATATCTAGAGCCCCATATAAAGCAGTCAGATGCTCGTCCCATTGCTCCTTTAACTATGTGGTAATCACACCCGGCTTTGTGGGTTTTGGTGCCCTTGCTATGGACCAAAAGTCCAGAGTGGTATTCGTAATTATAGCATGGCACAACTCCATCCATTAACGTTCTTGTTCTCTTTTTTTTTTTTAAATGTACCCGAATTCAGTTCTGAGCTTAGTTTTCAATTTTTGTTATAATAGGCGCCTTGCACACGTTTCCTTCTGACTCCAGCAGCTTCCTTAATTCCTTTCTATACCTAGGCTTTTGTAGTTTTATTTTAAGCTCCATTGGGGTTTTATGTTTAATCTTATAGATGTTTGTTGAGGCGGCTGTTGCTAAAAAAAAAACATATGGGCAAGAAGGGCATTGGAGAGAATAATATCACTTCTTGAACCTTCCAGGTGAGTTTTAATAATTGACAGGAAGCTAATAAAAATGGTTGGTCCCAGATTTTATCTTGTAGAGGACTAAACCTGTGGTTCCAAACTATACTTTTCCCTTTCTTCACCGTAAAATCTTCCTTGCCTGAATGTATACGTGGTCTAAATTCGACAGTATCACTACTTAGGGTGATATGTTGTGGTTTGTGATCACTCTCTGGTATAGAAATTATTTTAAAATCCTGTAAAATATCAAAGTCGTTAACATGTAAAAAAAAAAGAAAAAAGTATCATCGATAAGTGATGCTTTACTTGTTTTTTTAAAAGTTGGTATAGCAGGTTGGTCGTTCATATGTCTACCATTTATATAACGAAGCCCCAGGTCCATGAGTGAAGAACTAACCAGTCTACCCAGGCAAGCAAACTTTCTATCTTTAAAAGGAGACCAGGATGTATTATTGTTGGTCAATATTATGCCCGTAGGGAACTTTTTGCCCTGGCTGGAATAAGTGGTTATTTTAGTCACTTATCAACACTATTTTGGGAATTAAACATAGTATAATTTTGATTTCTTCCAGGATAGTGGCTAGTTTCCTCCTGTTCCGGGCTTCTAAAGGGTGGAATGTTTTCTTGCCTGTCCCAGCCAGCAATGTTCCAAGAACAGTTCTCCAAGAACTTATTAACATGAGTTAGTCTACTTTTTCGGTGTCAGGAAAACCAATGTTGCTGGTCTGAGAGATGTGGCCTCCAAGCAGTCAGCAATGGAAAATAAACAGAACTGATAATTTTGCTATTCTTGCAGCCTACAGTAATTGCCAAGTTGAGGGTGACCATATTATAGTTGATTTCCAGGCCTTTAAAAACTGTCCTATTTGTCAGAGCAGAGTTTGGAGAATACCTAGAGGAATAACTGGTTTCTTCCTTCAAGAAATAGGGATATTCCCTTTCCTAAACTGTTTTTATGTTTATCCCCCAGTCTGATAGCATGTCTCCTTTTTTGAGTAGTTTCTAATAGTCATGATGATTGGAGCAATTAGTACGTGCACTTTCCCTTTGAGTCATACTGTTAGTAAGAAATTTAATTGACAAAAGATCCCCTAACTTCACGTGTTTCAGATCTGAGAACGATGTAAGACCCTAAGAATATTTTGAAGATTGAAAATGTCAAATGGGCCTTCAGATTCATAACACGGACAAAAGTCAATTAGCATCAGAGTGTTTGTTTCTTTAGTCTGACATCTTCTGGGGTAAGATAACTCCTGCGCATTATTTCTCAGATCTGCCTTGTGATGGTTTTAGCCCCCTGACGTTCAAATGGTCCATTCATACCCGGGGAGGAAGCAATATTAGCATATACATGCTGCTCTTGACTCAGAGGATCCCTACTCGGAGAGATGATCTTATCTGTAGCAATCCAGAATTTGTAAACAACTTTACTTCCTGGTGATGTCAGAGAACCTTTAGTATTTCCAAAATTCCTTCTGTGATTTTCATTATCTTTTGCCCTCACATTCAGGTGTCTGATGTATCGTCATTGGACCTGCCTTGTGGACTAGGTTGTTCCCCCATTTTTTATTATCATCACAATTTAAAATTGCATTGATTCCGCAAATATTAACTTTCATCTTGCCAGGGCATATTGTGACATTCTTTCCAAATTCAGTTTGCGTTATTTTCTTAAATTCATGTTATTATTTATTGTAGTCCCAGTTCCGATGGTGGTTATTAAAGTTAGCGGCGTTTGTTCCCACATTGTCATTAGTTGTCACCGTTTCTGGAGTGACTTTTTTGCTTATTGGTTTTCAAAATTGGCATAGCTTTTTGGCTAACCGGTTTCTGAGAAGCGGTCTGCTTATTTTGATTCCCAAGGTTTTTAGTTAATTTTCATAATTTCTTTAAACGCTGTTTACTTACGTAAGGCTGAGAGGGCTCTGGGTTAATGTCCGGTCCTAGAATGTTACTACATACTACAGAGATGAGGTGATCTGCCTCTACATTTTCAAGGCCGCCGGAAGTTGACTGTCTAGAGATGTATCTATAGAATTGTGTGGTAGAAATGTTGTTGCTCTGCCGTCGTTTCCAATGGGATGGCTCTTCTGTGTCTTCCCAGTGGTAGAGCTGACATACTTCGACACGGTCAGTGTAGATCATTTATTACAGGTAGGACTACTAGTAATCGGTGGACTTGCGTTATGGGCATTCCCCCATGATAATTCTTTACATTTAAAAGGTAACAATCGCAGTGCGCCTATATTTTTATCTATACGTAAAAGTTGCTGTGCTTTGACCATTAGCTCCTCAGAGAGGATCCCCTGCATTAATCGATCTCTGTAAGTTTCTTTCTGAGATTGTAAAGTTGAAAGAATCTCCTTTAATAAGGTAGTTTCATTTACCATTGTGGCAGACTGGTCGAACAATGTATCCGTCATTTTAGTTAAAGTGTTGCTACTAGCGCTCATGGCAGCTAAGACAGGATAAGTCGGGGGAACTAAGTCATTCCTTTCAGTCCACATCATGCTTGGGAGGTACTGCACAGGCTTAGGTGCCCAGAGAATATAGTCTGTCTGCACCTTTTTGAGAAACTGACAGTAAGTTCTAAAAGGTTTTCTTTTGTTGTAACTACTGCTGATATGGAGATAGAGAACCTTCTGATCATTTATTTGAACTATCCAGAACGTTCAGGTCGTCTAGTGGATTTCCCAGTGTGTCCTTCACATTGGTGTCTAAAATAGGAGTAGAATTTCCTCCTGATGATTCCTCTCTACCATATACATATTCATTGTCTGAGTCGGCAGAAAGACTAGATTGTAACTGTGTGGGAGCATTTATTTGATTTTCCGTTAAAAGGAACTGTGTATCTTTAGCAGGAGGTTCTACATCTGAGGAAGTTAGCATAGTGTTTGTACAGGGTTGCAACTCAAAACAAGATATCATAAAGTGTTGTGAATTCTTGGTTATAACTGGACCTTTACCGGCCGTGGGAGAATTATCCGCAACACCCTGTTCATTACCATTCTCTTTACGAGCCCCCAAATGCACTAAAGGCGTTGGAACCTGAGTCCCTGCTCTTTTTTGTCCCTTCGTCTTCATTTTAAGTTTGCCCCTCTTGTGCCTCTGTCTCTTGACCTTGGTGACACCAGGTCCAGACAAATAAAGCCCAGTTGAAATAATGCTTGTGGTTGAAATTATAGATTACCCTGGCAATGGCGATTGATCTCAGGAACCTCCTTTCTTAGTTGATGTTGCAGCCACCACCGCCACCCACAGACTCAATGGAACTTTGGCCAGGGGTCCCAAGTTGTTTAGACTGTTTAAATCCAGCGCACTCCCTTGGGGCCTCAAATGGTCCCCTGATTCGTCAGATGTCACATCGGCAAATAGTTCATAAATGTATGCATAAATCTATTGTTGCAGGAATTCTGCGGATGCACAGAACTATGCTTGGGACCATAGAATCTTAGTAGGCAGGGACTGAGTTATCCTACCACCTTTGTACCCATGTGTCCGGGACCGACTAGCTATAGTGTCTCACTAGACCTCCTACTCACTCACAGAGGAACAAGGGATTAGACACCCCAGAACACAACACTCCCGACTCTCTCAGGAATCGCGGTGACAGGACACACCCTTTCGCTCTCACACTCGTACTTGTCCACAATAAGATCTGATAGAGACACGAGTAAAGTTTAAAATATTTATTTTAACTGTCGTGCTCTAGTATGCAGTATACGTGCCTCAATAAGTAAGATAGGGGTAATTGTTTCCCCTGAGGTCTCCGATCACGCCTATTCTATGGATTACATGCTACTGTAATGTTTTTAATGCATTCTCCTTCCCTTTGAACTATTATTCTTATTATGTCTTTTATCATTATGATGTATTTATTGCAATTGCACTTTAATGGTCTCTAAACCGAAATAAAGTAAATATATATATATTTTAAAAAAAAAACTCCCCTTCTACAGGAGTAAGGTGATTATATATCAGAAGATCTCTGTGCGTTTTCAGCGTACCCCATACCTTAGCATGCACAGATGAAAGTTCTACATCTCAAGTGTAGTCACGATCTCCTCTCTGAATCTCTCTCCAAGTGTGTATCGGCATATCTGTACATACCTATATGACAAAGAGTATGTGGTCCCAAACAACAGCTTCATTTGTGTGTTGTGTATAGCTGCTAGAGCCTGACCAAAACAGAATAACAAGAGGCATTGTTGTTTGACCTTGTCTACCATGTTCAAACTAAATCCCAGGAAAGAACAGAACACAAAAACAACAGCAGATTCTGTGTGAAAGTACAGTGTGGCACGAAGCAAGGTATGTTTGTATAGTAACGTGTCCAAAGCAGAGAGCAGCCTGGTACTTGCTCAGGCTAACATAAGGGAAAATGACAATGGGCCTGCACAGGACACATGACACCCTCCCCTTGGTCAGGATAGTAGCACCGTGATGACGACAGAATTCAGATGATAAGCAGAACCAAAGCGTCGGAATTTAATGACAGTCATTATGCAATAAAGTGAGGGCGTAGACAAAAAATATGTAGTTGGAGAATGAATAAACAAAAATTATTATCAAATCATAGTAGCCAATTGGAGCGTGTCTCCAGGACCTAGAATGTGGTATGCCAACTGATAAATCAGTGATTCCAATAAGAGATCCGAACCTTCCGAGGTACAAACAGCCATCCAGTTGAGCAGGGCAAAGGAACAGACATGCTCTTTAGTGCCAGTTGTCGATAAGAGCATCATTGGGCAACCTGCGTTGATTTTGATGAAACTGAGATCCAAATGACGCTGCGCTGTTGCACAGGGCCCAATGCCGGCCAATGGCCATAGCGCCAGGTTTTGAATGAGTCGCATACCCATGGAACAGTTCTGGGAATTGGGCCACTAAGGGACTCATCAACAGTTCAAAATCGAGGGCAGCTTGTGATGGCAAGGCCAGGCAGACGTACAGAGCCCATTGAAAGGGGCACTGGATGCAATGAGACACAGGTTGCACACAGTAAGCGTAGCGGAAGGTTAAACAAAACTCCAGCGCGTCCAGAGAAATTACTCCAAAGAGCCGTAGCATGCGTTCACGGTACAGCTGCAGCGATGCCTGCCCTGGAAGGACCACAAAGGGAGCATCCATTGCGGAATAGCAGGAACAGCACTATAACTCCTAAAATCAAGACAAGCAGCAGTGGGAACCCACCGAGCACGCTGGAAAAAAATAGAATGTATAAAAGCTGGTATTACTCCAAAAATAGTTTGAAATGATGTCACGAAGCCGGAGCCCACAAGTTTAAAAAAGTGTGCTAGGCCCGTGGTATCAGACCCATTAAATATTTGGTGTATCAGTTCACAGAAGTGTAGGGGAGATTTATGTTTAACAAGGATTGTATTTCACTAGAAGTTCTCGCCACCTGCAATTCGAAGGTTTCGCGAGCTGAAGTGAGAGCCACTTCTTGTTGAAACAATAACGCTTTGAGTCTGCTTAGCCTATTGAAATCTGTTTTCAAAGTTGGAATGGAAGGCCATAATGAACTATCTACACTCCTGTGCGGAGGGGTAAACAGGACGTTGTTGCAGCAAGTGACTAACTGGGAAACGGACACCACATATAGAATTCCTGCCTGCAAACTGCTACAGTCCTGATTATTAAGGACAAGATAGCTTCCATTTGAAAGTAATATGAGAGTAGGAATAATTGCAGGAACAGGAGTTCCTTTTAAATAACAAGCCAAATAGAGGGCAGACACATTACAGGAGCCATGAATTTTTACATGTTGACAAACAAGGGAATGACCAGCAGTAGAGTCGCATTTCTCCCCTGTAAAAAAAAAAACCTCTTTCTCAGCCCGTTGACAACAATACGTAAATGGCAGGGACCACAAATCATGTATGTAGCTGCTCCCAAGAGGTTCATATCTACCTATCGGGAAATGTTTCATGTAGGCAGTGAACTGAAAGGTCGAAATGGGCAATGAAATAACCCCGTGTATTAACCAGACTGCTGAAGGAGTTTCCACTATAGTGAAGGGAAGTTGTTCAAGTTTCTCTATGTGTAACACGGTGTAACTAGCATCTTTCATAGCCATTGATTGCTGTTTATGGGTCCGATTAAATGGTGAGAACAAAGCGGTAGAATTAAGGTAATGCCAAAGAACGGGCCGTTCTTGAGTGTTTGGAGTGTCCAACTAAATTGCATAATTGATCGAATATGAGTTTGACCATGATACATTGTAGATACATCACGTTGCACAATATCAATTGCAGATGATGATACAATATTATCTAAACTATAAATACGAGATGACAAAATATTAATACTGTTGTCTGCTACAGTAAGCACTTTATCCAAATTATCTTGGTCAATTTGGCATAAACGTACGGCAGCTTCGATTTGTGACAATTTCCAAATTTCATTATAAGCAGCATAAAGAAATCGTTTAGAATGGGGGTATTTTGGACCCAAAAGGAAATCAGACTGATTCATGTCTTCTGATAGGAGAGAAAGATATTGTTTCTCTGCAGACAATGTGGAATGTTCTAACCATTGTTGGCATAATTCTCCAACGGAGTAACAGTAACAGTGTTAGGGTGCGTGGATTGTGAATATCGGGGATCAGGTCTATTTGATTTGAACCCAGATGTGGAATTTAATAAATGAGGCAACCATTAGTGTCTTTTGGCCATAATAACCACCCACCCTAAGCCATAATTGAGGAATTAAATCTGCTGTTCTGTATCATACTATTTAGTTGTTCTTCAGTATAATTTGTATAAGATTGCCAAACATTAAAAGGGGAAAAGGATGGAATAGTTGGAGTATTCAATTCTTTCATTTTAGCCAATCCCAGACAAGTAGTCTGTTGGATTGTATCATTTAGAACAAGCATTGGCATAGCCAATAGGTCTCGCCTTTGGGACCTTATAAGTGTTTAGCCATGCAACAGTTGATGTTGTTGCACCAAGGATATTGTGCTGCATAACTAAATACTTATAAGGTCCCAAAAGCGAGACCTATTGGCTATGCCAATGCTTGTTTAGTATGGCATGCGAAGAGCCCCGGACTTATTTCTGGATGATAGTGGCTGCAAGAGACAGTGGGACACAAACGAGTTTGGACTCTTTACCCAGTTATATCACCTAGATTTCTAATTGACGACCTACAAGTATCTAATTGTGCCTTGAGTAAAAGATATGGTGAACAACGCAAAAAGATGTTCGAATCATAAATTAAGAATAAAAAGATAAATTGGTAACTTGGGCGAAAACAATATTCTCGTTCTGTTTATGATGCAGGCTGTACACACACTGCAAGCTGCAATACGGCACAGACCGGATACTCCTACTACTGTTGTTCTAATGGGGGTAACAGTGTACATTATCTTAAGCACCTAGTATGTCTGTATGGAACTCTTTTAGTACAGTATAATTGCAAACCACTTCAGAAACACTATTTGTGCATCTCTGTTTAAACACTATGGCCCCTATTGAAGCTGTATAATTGCCAAGACCATTTTCCAACTTTAGAAGATGGTGCTCGATCCCTAGTAATCGACATTTTGCAGGCACATGGTGAATTAACATCTTGTAGCCGGGGAAGGAAAGTGTATAAGAAACAGAAGTGTAGACACAGTACGGGAGGAACGTACAGAGCTGCATAGCACAGAAGTAAGATTTACTGGCATGAGTATTACAATAAGCTGCGCCCTTGTCCCTGCTAGGTTGTGGGGCAAAACAACACGGTAGGAGTGCTCTGCACACTACAGATCGTTCCAAACGACACCACCCTGCAACGTCATGCCAGAGTGGGGTGCCCGTCTCTCCAGCACATACTGTGGGGTGCTCCCAGATATTACAGCCACAGAAGGATTCATCCACCATAAACATATAGGACGTAACCATGGTGGGAACACCCTCTATATACAGGGTGGGGTTTTACGCCAAACAGCGAGCAGGGTCACACAACAACACAGCCATCAGTGCTCCAGAAGAAAGACTGTTGTGATTCAGAAAAGCAGCCGGCATCGGTCCTTCTTTGAGTACATGGGTCCATCCCAAGTGTACCTTGTCGGAGGCTGTGACACACTCGCATCCCCGTGGAGACGGCCACTGGAAGCCATGAGTCACGGGCCACCCCACCTGTGCCGGTCTCTGATAAACCCCCACCGCCTCTCTTCCACACCTAGAACAGCAGGCAGCCAGCGGTCAGTCCCTGCCACAAATGACACACACACATCGCGGGCGGCGCGAGGCCGTCCTCGAGCCTAATGTTCTAGGATGCAGACCGAGGGAGCGGCGCGAGCCTCCCACACGGGCGCGCGGACACAACAGAGTAAGGCGAGGACTCACCCGAGCTGGCTCCAGAATACATGTTTGCTGAACTGTGCGATGGGGGGCGCGCAGCCCTGGGGTAGGGAACAAGGTGGAGGTAAAAGTCTTCTGCTGTTCCCTCCCTGGTACGAGGAGCCCCCCGGGGCTTCAAGGACAATCCGCCAGGAGATTTTTAAAAAATATATATAAAAATAAAAACAGCGTCTGCGCGTCCCTTATTAATCAAGACATTAAACTGAAAGCGCGAGCTCCTGGAGACCAGGGTACTCAGCAACAGAGGGGGGTTGGGGGAAAGACCGGGAAGTGACGTATGGGGAGATGCGACTGGAGGGGCCGTGCACTGGGGGAAACACAGAGCGGTTCATGGGTGATTAGGCACTAGACCGCGAACGTATAACCCGGGAGCTATGATGGATGTGGTAAATCCTTGGGAAGGAGTGCTTCCTCGCCTAACACGGCCGAACTTTCAAGCCTAGCCAATCCATTTTAAAGACGTCCAATGAGACGCTGCGGTTGATCCGATAAGACTGAGAAACAAGCACGGAATCGAAACGGAGGAGCGGGGGCGAGCAAGCGCGGCAGCCTGCTCAGCTGACCAGACGCTCGTGCGTCATGGCCTTTTCCCGGCATGTGTTTCCAATTATCGCGCCCGCGTCTGGGCACGATAATGGGAAACACATGTCTGCGGCGCGCGTAACCGCCCGAAAAAGGCCACGACGCACGAGCGTCTGGTCAGCTTTTCAAACCCCCTTACATAAAGTCTTCGCCTAGCAGCGCTTGCGCGCTACTCGAGGCTCGACCTAAAAATTATTTGTGTCGGTATTAGACATGCACGAAATAGAGATTCTGTACCTTGGACTTGCCAGGACCTAGTATCCTAAAGTGATTTCATGTCAATTTTGTCCTTCCAATAATCATAGCCTTTTAGGGCTAGTTCCTCAATGAAGGACGCTGTATAGATTAGCTTGGTTTGAGTAAGCATATAGGGGCATATGTATCAACCCTTTTCCCGTTCGCAAACGGGCCGATTCTCAGAATCGGCCTGTTTGCGAACGGGAAAAGGCCTTTTGGGATGTATCATCCCAAAAGGGCATCGCAAATTAGAGAATCGCAAAATTTGCGATTCCCTATTTTGCGATTGCATTTAAGGAATCGCAAATTGCGATTCCTTAAATGCGATGTAGAAAGCACCTAAGTTGTGCGAATTTGGCATAAGAAATCGCAAATTACCACCAACTTACAGTTGGTGGTAATTTGCGAATTCTTTGAAAAAGCACTTTTTTGCTTTTTCAAAGTGCCATGTGGCACACATACATGCCCTTAGGGCATGTATGTGCGCCACATGTGCACACATGCACATTTCAGGGGTGCAACAGGGTGTCCTTTGGAACCCTTGCACCCTTGAAATTGCGTGCGCAATTTGCGAGTACCTATTGGGTACTCGCAATTTGCGCACGCAATTTCCATTCATTCCTATGGGCCTCTTGGCCCATAGGAAAGAATGGGAAGGGATTCCTTAATTGCGAGTCGCAATTTGCGAATCGCAATTAAGGAATATGAGGGAATCGCAAAATATTTGCGATTTTTTGATTAAATCTCGTTTTGCGATTCTCAAATAGCGATTCTCTAAAAATCGCTATTTGGAAATCGCAAAACCTTTCATTGATACATATGCCCCATATTTCTTTGAGGCAGTAGGAAACAATTTAAAATAGTATGATTTTGGGTCTGACGCATTATAACCAGTGAAATATGTATACTTCAATCTTTGTGTCTTTGAGCTACTCTGAGGTGGAGTTGGGCAGTGCTCCCATTGAGTATAGTTATATTGGGGACGCTGTCCATTTGTTATATGCAAAAAATGATGTCCATAATGTTAATAACAGAACAAATTGGCATAGTTAGCGGAATTTAAATATAAATCCTCAGATTCAAAAACAGTATAATATTGCAATTCAGAAAACACAGAATTCACAGCATCAACATCCCAATCATGTGAATGTAACCCAGGTACTATAACATCACCCATGGAACATATATGTATCTGCAGGGTCTCCGTAGGACCTAATACATCGAATGGTACTGTAGCCCATACATTTCCATCAGTGACTGGGACCAATGAAATGTTAACAAGGAACTGGTCTCTTTTCATTTTAAGTGAGGAAGAATGTGGGGCCAACACCCCGTCCACCAGTTTTGCAGCAGAACGTTCTGTGAGGTAATGACCATTGATCAAAAGAAAAAAAACAGTCAGAATCCAATCTACATGAACAAAAATATCATGGAAAACACGATCCATATATATATATATCCAAGGTGGAACCAGTAAAGTGCATTTTAACCAGGAGATGAAAACACAAATCTGCGCTGGTGGGGTGGGTAAAACAGAAGACGCCGAAGAACTGTCCGAAGAAATGTTATCTTGGTCGATATAGTAACCAGAAGAACTCAGCTGGAATAAAAGAGGCTGTGATTCTGCATGTAGACCTGAGGCTTGCATTGCAGCAGGGGCCTCGACTGGAGGATTGGAATAAACAATATCCATTACGGAGTGTGAAGAAGGTGCAACAGGTAACAGGACAATGGAAGACTCTGTATCCCCTCCGGCAGCCGGGGAAAACCAGCAAGGACGGTGCTCACGGGCTGTAAAGTGAGATTCTGCATATAGATATCTCTAGGCATACTATTTAGAGTTGGGCATATGGTGTAGCTTGACATGTTCAATGGAAACTAAGCGATTATCCTTGTATCCTGGAAGTGGAGGCAAAATCACAGTTCGGGTACCCCGAAGACCAAGAACTGGAACAGGAGGGACCAAATTCTTTCTTTAGCGCCACCTTTTCACGAACCAGATCACCGACTTTAGGCAGCCAGCCAGAAACAAGAATGTGAACAGCTGCATACGTTGGAAGAGTCGAAGGCAAATGACTGTTAGCCAGAGCATCATGACATTTTTGTAGATCCTGTACGACAGCACAGTGATTATCTACGTCAAAGGTTGCGGCTGCCGCCACAACGTCTAGACCATCAAGGTCTGGAACATACATCTTGATGCCAAAGAGCATTTCATACGGGTTCCGCCCACCCAGATATCTTTTAGGGAGGTTATTAGGAGCTCGTTGAACCCCATAAAGATGAGTTAACCAGCCACGGCCTGTCCCTAATAGCCTCGCTGTTTAAGATTGCTTTAAATCACTGTTCATCCACTCCACAACAGAATTGTCCTCGGGCCTATATGGAGACAAGAAATGCATCCGCACCCCCAAGGACGTAATTGAATCACGGTACGCCTTAGAGGCGAAAGCCGGACCCTGGTCTGAATAGAAAGCACCACAGGCATAAGTCCAGACAAAGACCTGCAAATCCTTAATAACTGTTTGAGCGTCAGCTGAGCGCTGTGACCAGAAACAAAGGAACCTAGAGCAAGAATCCACTGCAACCAAAATATATTTTAATGCATTGTCTGAAACAAGGGGACCACAATGATCAAGATATATACAGTCAAACGGCTAATTTGAAATATATAGGTGTGTCTCAGGATGACGGGACACAGTAGAACTCTTAATTTGTTGACAAACGTCACAACATAAGACATAATGCCGAGCCTGCTGGTATAAACCCCGCCACTAATATCGTTGCTGTAAGAGTGAAACAGTGGCAGCAACTCCTGCATGCACAGAAGCTATACCCTCATGAGCGGCCACTATTAAAGAGTGTCTGCGGTCCAGGTTGGGTATTAAGCGGTCACCAACTCCAGGGATTGTTACAAAAGGAACTCTGCCGGCATTTAACTGATAGGTATATTTAGAAGGAAATCCTTGTGGAAGAGGAGTACCATCCCGAGATGTGGCGATGGCAGTCAGAATGTCATCATCAATTTTAGTCATAGAGCGCGTAATAGTGGCTACCCTAGTTGTGGCTACTGCAGATTTGGCTGCTTCATCAGCCAGTGAATTTCCAATGGCGTGCGCTCCCACACGCTGATGGCCTAACATGTGTACAACTTGTGTAAGAGGTAAGCGATCTTTAAGAATAGCCACCCTAACCCAGAGCGTTTTATGCTTTATTGTGCTACCTTTAGAATCCCAAAAGTAATTTTGTTTCCAAAAATGCAAATTGTCATTAAAGGATTGTACGCAATAAAAAGAATCACACACCAAAAGGGTGAGGCACTCAGGATCATAATGTTTGAGAGCTAAAAGTAAAGCTCTCAACTCGGCCGACTGGGCCGTACAGTCACCCAGGGACCGAGTGTGAATCAAAGCAGAGTGAAAAACTCCATCGATCATAGTGCCTACATCAATAGAGCAAGCCACAGAATAAGTCTGCTTAGAGCTGACAGCAGTTTGTGCGGAACCGTCAGTGTAAATTATACATTTATACTGATCAAGAGGAAGAAGCGAAGAAGGCGGAGGATGAACATGTTCATTTTGAAAAAACTCCTGCGTTTGTAAGGAAGGGTCAAAAACAAACGTAACATCAACAGATGTTAAATATGTAGCCCATTGAATCCAACGGGGTGAAGGGCTTTTGAATTCGGAATACTAGCCTTTGTGACCGCCTCTAAGGCAGGCACCGGTGAAATGACAAAGATGCGTTTACCCAGAGCAAGTGGCCTTTCCTTAAGGATGGCCATTTGCACTGCAGTTAAGATTTTCTCAGTGGAAGAAAAATGCATTTCAGCTGGAGTGTATAGATGAGATTTATAAGCGATTGGGAAAGTGTCACCCTCATTGAATGTCACATAAGTAAATCCAATTGCACCCAACAAGATCCGGATGATCAAATTTGTGGTATTAACTCTGGTTTGTAGAAACTGCATTGCCAGCAAATCCGACTGTAAATCGCGTAAAACCGTAGTATGTTCTGGAAGCCAGGACGAAGCGGAAAAGGTAGGTTGGATAAAACAATAAAGAGGTTTAATTCGCTGAGCATAATCAGGAATATATGTTCTGCCAAAATTTTAAAAACCAAGCGGAGATTGCAACTTTTTGAGGGTGGAAGGGGGTTACAATTGTGCTCATTTTTCCAAAAAATGAGGGGCCAAACCTGTACCCTTATTGGTCAATTCATAATCAAGAAAAAGTACAGCAAGAAACGCAATGTGCGACTTTACAAAATGGAACTTGTAGCCAAGTTCAGCGAATCGCGTAATAATGCGATCCACCCTCGCCAAATGAGGATTCAGTTCATCAGTAAGGTATATGTCATCGACATAGGACAAAGCTTCAGGATCAATGTCATGTAAAAGGGACACAAGACGCGCCGCAAAAACACCAGGGCTATTCTTATACCCCATTGGTAAATGGGCGTATCGCCACTGGGAACCGAGGGCGGTAAATGCAGACCAGTCACGGCTCTCAGGAGCCAGGTTGTGACTGAAAAAACTGTTAGAAATATCAAGTGTAGAGAGATTGCGCGCGCATCGCGACCTAAGATGGCCGCCCGCCGCTAGAGCTCCGCTTCGCGCCGGACCTTTACCGCGATTTTAAAGCGGTTCTACAGCTCGTTTAAGAGAAAGAATGACAGACTTCTAAATCGGAGGATGGGCGCTTTCAGACCATATGCTTTTTCATGGAGGCTGAAAAATTTCTGGACTGATTTTATACAGGTGACTCTTTCCTATTGGGGATGACCACCATTTTGTATGACCTTTTCTCTCGTCTTTTTTCCTCACACATCAATATATATTGACTTTATTGGCAGTTTCTTCTTTTTATCTGGATGATTACTACGCAGTATAGTTATTTTCTTTCCCTGAAGCTTGCTTTTGAGGGGGAACTCTTTTGAGATACTGTGAATTTTCTTCTACGCATCACCCTGTTTTCTCCTCATTATTTTTACCACGCTTCATGGGTAGAAGTAGGCGCCTACTCCATCCTAACAAAGCAGTAGAGGTGCGTCTTTCTGCTCCTGCCACCAAGGGTGCAAACGTTCCAACCTTCAACAAATTCTCCTGTTTATCGGATCTTTCATCACGGGAGAACTGTTCCTCCCTCACAGAAAATACTATCAACATGGCATCCAAATTATCATTACCCTCAACTACCAATAAGAGACCCAAGCAGGATTCTCCATCTCCACCCAAGTCTTCCTCTCCGGTCTCTTTAGACATGGTCTGGGAGGAGTTGCGCTCCCTTCGCCCATTTATTGAAGAAACAAATTCCAGGCTGCAATCGTTGGATGACAAGTGGTCTTCTATGGAGTCCCGTATCACTGTGGTGGAACAACACCTTGACGACGTGCAGGCCTCAACTTCAAAGGTTTCCTTGTTGGAGAAGGAAGTTTCACAACTAAAGAAGGTTACCGAAGATTTGGAGAACAGAAATAGACGCAATAACTTACGCGTTTATGGCCTTCCTGAAGGCCTTGAGGGTGACGATCCTGTCACATACTTTGCATCTTTTCTACCACAGTTTTTGGATCTCCCACCTACGACTAAATTGAACATCCAGCGTGCTCATAGACTGGGCCCTCGTCTCTCATCGACATCTGCTCCTTCAAATCCTCGTGGGGTTATAATACTGTTTTTGCAGTTCACTGACCTTCTGTTGGTACTTAATGCTGCCAAAGCCAAAAAGAACCTCTCATGGCTAGGTACCAAAGTATTTATCTCCCAGGATGTCTCTACATTGACTGCCAAACGCCGTAAGGAATTTTTGGATCTTCGTCCTGCTCTTTGCTGCTTGGGTGCACGATATGGCCTATTCCACCCTTGCTTATTTAAGGTTACCTATCTCAATAAGACTTCTACCTTTGAAGACCCTGCTGACCTTCGCAGATTTATCCAGTCATGTTCTGCTACGTCGATGGAAACTGCTCCTTGCTCCTCTGGAACTTGAGTTTTGTTTTCCCTTTATGGTCCTAACACATTGCAGTTATTGCTCTAACCTCCTTTCTTTTACAGGTCATCGTAATCTCTCCAGACTATATATATCTTTCTCTGCTTCATGTTTCATTCTATGCTTCCCTTCTTCCTTCTCCTCTCTTTCATCTTTTCTATTTATGTATCAGCCTCTCATTCTTCCACCTCGCCTTTCTTCCTTGTTGTATATCATTACTCTTCTTCCCTTTTTATTCTATACCTGATTATGTAACTCTATCACATCATTGTATGGAATTGTTTGTTCTCTTATTTCTCATATATTTCTTTGTCTCCATTTGCAGATATAATTTATTTTGTTAGATGTTATTCTTCCTCTACATGCCCGCTCCCGTTTGTATTTTCTCACATTGATGTCCTGGTGTGTTGTGTTGCTCCCCGTTGGGTGTGCTGTCTCCAATGTCCCTTGCCGCCTTTCGTTTTCTTCTTACCCCTTAAGGTACGTATTACAGTCGTCATTTTATTTTGACATGTACTGTCTTTTCTTCTTTACCTCCCTCTTTCCCGCCTTCTTACTTCTCCTTTTTACTTCTACTCTTTGCACTGCTCTTTTCTATTTACCCATTGGGTTTTCTATTTTCCTGTTCATCTTCTCTTTTGTCCTTTACTCCATTTGTTTATCGTTGCATATTTGTATTCTTTATATACTTCAAATATTGTTACATTCAGAGTTATTTCCTGGAATGTGAAAGGTTTTGTTAATCCAATCAAAAGACAGAGAATTTTATCCCATCTTGCCTCTTATAACCCTGACTTAGTTCTTTTGCAAGAAACCCACCTTACCGAAGCTGAGGCGTTAAAATTGAAGAAGGGATGGGTGGGCTCAGTTTTAGTCTCCCCTACCTCTAACAAGAAAAATGGGGTTGTGATTTTATGCCACAAGAAATTGAACTGTAAAGTTATGTCACAGGAAACGGATTCAGAAGGCAGATGGTTGTTGGCTCAATTGTTAATTAATAATATTTCGTTGACTGTTTTTAATATCTATGGCCCTACCCATCCTGATTGTTCCTTTTGGCCTTTAATTACACAGAAATGTATTCAATTCAGAGATGATCTTTTTATCTTAGGAGGCGATTGCAATCAAGTCATGGATCCTTTTCTTGACCGTCAGTCCCAGGTGCGCTTCACTCCTCATAAAACCCATAAACATTTTCTCGACACTATCTCCCAAACACACCTAGTGGACTCTTGGAGGCTTTCCCATCCCGATGCTCTTGATTTTTCTTTTTTTTCTCCTCCTCATAACTCTCTTTCTCGCCTGGACTATATTTTTCTCTCTCAATCTTTATCTCAGAACTTGCTTTCCTCTTCTATCGAACCTATTGTCATCTCTGATCATGCCCCAATTGTAACCGATCTGGATTTACTCCCTCCACATCCCAGGTCTTCCCGCTGGCGTTTTAATAACTCCCTCCTTCTTGACCCTCTCTTCTCCTCCGCCTTCACTATCTTTACCAACGAATTCTTTGCCCTAAATAAAGACTCCGCTTCCTCACCTCATATTTTATGGGACTCCTTTAAGGCAACCGCAAGAGGTTTTATTATAGATTTTGTTTCAAAAAAGAAGAAGCGCTTTCTTCATCAACGTAAGACCACATTGGCGCATATTAAAGCTCTAGAGCATAAGTTCTATACTTCACCGGCAGACTCGGTCTTACCGGCTCTGGTGCGCGCTAAACTGGCCTTTAATAAATCTACGACTGACAATGCATCTTCAATTCTTCTGCGCACTAGTGCTCGTTATTACGGGGGTAGAAATAAAGCAGGAAAACTTTTGGCAAATTACCTCAAAGCCCGTAAAGAACGTACTTCGATTGATTCCATTTATTCCTCAGATGGCTCTCTCGTCCATAAAGATCAAGACATTCTTATCGAATTTAAAAACTTCTATAAAGACCTTTATACCCCAGAATCTCCTCCTTCTAGTTCTCTTATTCAGTCTTATCTTGACAAACTTCCAACGCCGTCTAATCTTCACCTTAACCTTTCTGACCTTGAAGCCCATCTATCCCTTAATGAATTATCCGCTGCATTATGCACTTTAAAAAGGGAAAACTCCTGGTCCGGATGGCTTCTCAGTCGAATTTTACTTACACTTTTCTAACCTATTACTTCCTAAACTATTAACCCTGTTTCACTCATTCTACCTTACCGGCAAGACGGAAGGTACTTTTCAAGAAGCCACTATTTGTCTGATCCACAAAGAAGGCCGAGACCCTATGTTCTGTAAAAACTACCGCCCAATTTCTTTGGTTAATGTAGATTATAAGCTCTTTGCCAAAACTCTTGCCTTACGTTTAGATCCGCTTATGCCTCATCTAGTGGGAAAAGAACAATGTGGCTTCGTTAAGGGTAGATTGACATCAGATAACTCCCGACTTTTTCTTAATGTCTTAAACAAAATCCCTTCTCTCTCTACATCTCTGGCGGCCATTTCTGTCGATGCGGAAAAAGCATTTGATAGAGTTGACTGGTCCTTCCTTTTCGCATCCCTAAAATGGCATGGTTTTGGTCCTCACTTTATTTCACTTATTTCTTTATTATACTCAGCTCCCAGAGCCTCTGTATTGGTTAATGGCTGTATCTCTTCCTATTTTCCTCTCCAGCGCGGAGTCCGCCAAGGCTGTCCTCTTTCTCCTCTTCTCTTTGTCTTAGCTCTTGAGCCCTTCTTATCCTCAATACGCAATAATGACTCTATATCTGGCTTCCCTTATGGTGACCAACATCTAAAGCTCTCAGCTTACGCAGATGACATCCTGCTTTTTGTCTCCGTTCCAGAAATCTCTATTCCTTCTCTATTACATGAATTTTCTTCCTTCTCTCTTGTCTCTGGTTATAAAATCAATTCAGATAAAACAGAAATTCTCCCCCTTACCAAATTTTGTCTTCCTCAGTCTTTTTCTGCCACTGGATTTGCATGGAACAGCTCCAAAATAAAATATTTAGGTGTATGGTTCTCGAACTCCATCACCGCTACTGTTAAATTGAATATGAAGGCGGTTTTCTCTCGGATTGACAATTTACTTTCCTCTTGGAATCCTTTGTTTCTCTCTTGGTGGGGTCGATTGGATTCCATTAAGATGATGATCTCCCCTATTCTAATTTACTCTCTTTCCATGCTTCCCGTCCATATTCCAGTCTCCTATTTTAAACGTATAGATTCTCGCCTTTCTAAATTCCTCTGGAACAATAAAAAAGCCAGGATCTCCTTATCCTTTCTTCGTAAGACAAAATCTAATGGAGGTGTGAACTTTCCTGACTTCCGCCTTTTCCATAAATCATTTTGTCTCCGTCAGGCCTCAAGATGGCTTCTTTCCAACCTCTCTTCTTTCACTCCCTCTGGCTTACTATTGAGCGTACCCTATTATTACCATTCACCCTAAGGGAAGTTTTGGCCTTCTCTGCTAAATCTCCTCATATTTCTATGCCTTTATTCAAACATACTTGTACCTTACTAAGACCCTTGACACAACCGGATTGCATTTCAAGAGAATCCTTTTTAGAATCTCCAATTTGGCATAACTCCATTATTACTATTAATAACAGATCCATCTTCTGGAAATCTTGGAGATCAAAGGGCATAATTTGGGTTAAACATCTTTTTGATGGCTCATCTCCGTGCTCTTTCCCCCAATTTCAAGCTTCATTTCATTGTCCTCGCTCCTTCCTACAGAAATTCACCACTCTGATGTCGGTCATTCTTGACACTTTCTATTCTCTCCCCTCTTCTCCTCCTCCTTCTACTATAAACTCTCTTCATACGATCCTTCTATCCCTACCTAAAGCTTCTCTCATTTATAAATATTATTCAGCTCCTAATCCAGATCGTACTAAAACTAAATTGGAACTTTCATGGGAAGCTGACCTGGGTTGTGAATGGTCTATCATCTTCTGGGACAAACTTTGGTCCCGCTCTCTCAAAATCTCTCGCTCTGCCTCTCTCACTCAATCTATGTTTTTCCTCTATCACAGACTTTATTTTACCCCTATATCTATTGCTAAATTTTCCCACTCCACTGATACTAACTGCTGGACCTGTGGTGCTTCTACTGCTGATCTTTTACATCTTCTCTTTCTTTGCCCTCCGGTCTCTCTTTTTGGGGAAAAGTCTGGTCCTATATTTCCCGTATTTTCACCATTACCACCCCTTATTCTCTCCCTCTTCTTTTCTCCGGTAGTCTATGTGACTCCTTAAATCTTCCCCCATACACACATGGTCTTTTCGACCTTATGCTTGCACTAGCCTTTCAACACATCACTCTTAACTGGAAAACCCTTACAAAGCTTTCTATTCAGCACTGGTGGAATAGTCTCTGCCACTTCCATCGTCTTGATATTGCTTTCGCCTCCTCCTGCAGCCCAAAAGCTAATAGAGACCTTTTTTGGTTACCCCTGACTCAATACTTGGATAATCTTGTTTTAGCAGATAATTCTCGTTCCCATTCTGAAAATTTTAAACCTCCTTGAATGTACATTTTCTCTGGTTATTGTTCCTTACCTTTCTCGGTTTATTGTATTTATTAAGTATACTAATAATACTGCTTGCATCCCTATGTAAATATGCATTATTTTATTATTTAATTTTGTAAAGTTGCAAATATCCTCTTCCCCCCCCCCTCCCCTTCTCCCTTCCCCTCCCTTTCCTTTATTCCCTGAAAAACCAAAAATAGCTTTCTTCTTTGGTTCTTAATTTAGCCACTTTTTTGATATTCTTCCTTCAGTATGTTTATTCTGTATTGCTGATCTATGTATTTCTTATAATTCTTTAATAAAGCTTTTAAACACAAAAAAGAAATATCAAGTGTAGTCTTGAATTGTTTACGGATTATATTGTTAATCAGGGCGATACTGTGTGTGTTCTGTACTGCAAAAGTGCATGTATGACTATTCAGATGTCTATATTCTAAGACTATGCGACAGGAACTATCAGGTTTCAAAATCATAAAAAGAGGAATATTCATAGGAGATACACAGGGCTCAATCAAACCCTGATACTCCAGTTGCGTAAGGATGTCTTTTACTGGACGCTTTAGCGTCACATTTAATTGGATATTGAGGCTGAGGCTGTGAGGTGTAACGTATTGGAATAACATATAATGGTGAAACCTTGTCCCACACAGCCTGGTTGGGGTGTAAGGCAGGGGTTAGTGCTAGGGCTGTGATGTTAAAAAGAAGAGAGTATCACCTCCTTGCCTTGGGGACAGGCGAGAAAAAAGGCGGGAGGCCAATCGACGTCCGCCAGCAAAATGTCATAAGAAGAAGTCAAATTATCCCAAAAAATAGCATTATTGGTGGTCTATTATCACCTTCAATCTGAATGTCTAAATGGTAAAGTCGATCAGGAGGTGCAACGCGGGTATCTGCGGTCTCAACAGTTACAAAGGTGTCACTTGCTCTCGCCTCCAGAAACTGGCGGAGTGTCTGGCGCACTACGGTGACCTCCGCCGCTCTGTCGAGGAGAGTCACCGCCCAACACCTGTTCAGGAGACCGGTTCTCCCCATCTGGGGCATATTTTACTGTTAAAGCAGCAACTTCTTTTGAAAAGGAGCTCTATATGGAGGCGGTTCATCTCGTTTGAGTCAAAAGAGCGTTGCGTGTCCCGCTTGGGCTGTACGGACTCGCCTTGTGTGCGATCTTGTCACCTGCCTCTGTCATACTGTTGATCAGACAATTCCTGAAAGGAACGAGGATCAGGATCAGGAACCTGAAAACGCTCCGGAGTTTTAATCTTAGTGTGATCACGCAAGTCATATCGTCGCTCAGAAGCGACCCACCACAAGACCTAGGCTTCTGTTGTTGTTGTTTAGATTTATCCCACGACTTCTTAGGAAAAGCCGGACGACCCTCCTTTTCAGGAGGTGATTTGCCCAAAGATTGTGCCGATGGTCTGGACCCCAAGCTATTATGACCCAAACATGTATAAACATCAGAGATAATAACTGGCAACTCATGCACGTGGTCAACAGCGGCCACAGCGGAGAGTCGTTGGCGTATAATCAAGGATGCTGCTTCACCTTTAACATTAGAAAGAATCATTTCAGGGACCACAGAAAAATTACCCAATAGCTTCATCCCCAAATCTAGGGCAGGGCCTGCCCTTGTTCGTTCTGTACATGTTTGAGAACGTTCGGAAAAACAAGGGGGTGCCAAAACAAACTGTTATACACTGTGGCGAACACCATCCCCCAGGTGTTTCAGTCAGACAAGGGGGGAACCAGACCACTAGGCAAACACATGGTAAGGATCCTATGCTTTTTCATAGGACCCGAAAAGGGAATAACAGCATCAAGCTGATCAATTTTTAGAGCCACATAAAAAGGAAACTCTTCACGGTTAAGGGGACGTTTGCCCATAACAGAGTTGATCATAACGGGGCTAATAACAAGCCCTCCACCCTGTTGAGCCTGCACAGGGGGCTCAGCCCCAGGCAGAGCTGGCAGAAAAGCACGTGCAACAAATTGAATCAAACTTCTATACAGATGGACTACTTGAGTATATAACAAAGAGACATCCGCTAAAGTAGCAGTGCCATAATGTGGATATGGAGTAAAACCGGCCAACACGGGCTATGTGGCCCTGTCAGTACTTAAGGGGCCCATGCGAACAGAAGCAAGAGGATGGGGAAGGGCGCCATTAAACCAAATTTGGTGCTCCCAGGCCGTAAGAGGAAGCTCAATGTCTGCATAAGGGCGGTAAGCCACAGGGACATTGGCCACAGTACAAGAATGGAAAGTATTATCATTTGCATCAACAGCGGGAAACGTAACCCAGGAGTAAAAAAACCTCGAAGCGGTGCTTAGGTTCCGCTTCGACTACAAAAATAACCGGCGACCCTGCATTGGGGACTCCATGTTGCAACAAATGTTGAGTAACCGCTGTGCGGCAATGCGTCAGAATCGCAACAGGGTAAGGCATACGGAAAGGAAAAGGAGTCAACCGATAGTACAATAGTGGTTATAAACCTTTTAAAATTCAAGCTTGAAAAACCTACAGCAATAGGATATCCCTACGAACTGATGAGCCAAAGCCCCCACACCACGGACGTCTCCGGGTAACGGTGTGAGGGGGTTGTGGACATGCACAAGCATTACTCAGGGGTCCTGCAAATAAGTACCAGACCAAACGTTGGTGGCGCCATGTTGCAGGGATTCTGCAGAGGCACAGAACGATGCTTGGGACCATAGAACCTTAGTAGGCATGGACTGAGTTATCCTACCATCTTAGTACCAATGAGCCCGGGACCGACTAGCTATAGTGTCTCACTTGCCCTCCTACTCACTCACAGAGGAACAAGTGATTAGACGCCCCAGAACACAATACTCCTGATTCTCTTCAGGAATCGTGGTGACAGGACACACCCTTTCGCTCTCACACTCATATTTGTCCACAAGAAGATCTTACAGAGACACGAGTAAACTTTAAAATATTTATTTTAACTATCGAGATCTAGTATGCAGTATACATGCCACAATAAGTAAGAAAATGCCTAACACAAATACGGTCAGCATAGTAAGTAATCCATAAATCATAAAAGGAGCTGTCATGATATTAGACAGGGTAAACTAACCCCACTCCCCTTCTACAGAAGCAAGGTGATTATATATCAGAAGATCTCTGGGTGTTTGCAACGGAGCCTGTACCTTAGCATGCACAGATGAAAGTTCTACGTCTCAGGTGTTGTCGCGATCTTCTCTCTGAATCTCTCTCCAAGTGTGTTCGGCATGTCTGGGCATACCTATATGGCAAAGAGTTCGTGGTCCCAAACAAAAGCTGCATTTGTGTGTTGTGTCTAGGTGCTAGAGCCTGACGAAAACAGAATAACAAGAGGCATTGTTGTTTGACCTTGTCTACCGTGTTCAGACTAAATCCCAGGAAAGAACAGAACGCAAAAACAACAGCAGTTCTGTGTGAAAGTACAGTGTGGCACGAAGCAAGATGCATTTGTATAGTAACGTGTGCAAAGCAAAGAGCAGCTTGGTACTTGCTCCGGCTAACATAAGGGAAAACGACAATGGGCCTGCACGGCACACAAAGCACTATAATTTGTGCCAATATTCAACTTATCCAGTACTCCTGTATAGATAGATTACACTGGACTCAATCCAGAGTTAAGAAAGTCTTCCCCGAATCAAATGGTAATTGTCCCAGGTGTGTGAGCGTCAAGGGAGACCGGGAACATATGTTTTTACTTGCCATTTCCTTCAACAATTCTGGCTGTGATTTCTGAGAATTGAAGTTTGCCTTAAGAACTGGATGTCGTGATCTTAACCAGAACCTAACACCATCTTCCTGGGTTTACATTATGATGTGAATGACACAGGTTGAGGAGGTGTGGAGAACACACCTGGCTCTCTGGGTTCTTTTGGCGGTGAAATTACTGATCGTGCAGCGATAGAAAGATCAAGAACCTCCATCAGTTTTAGAATATGAGCCTAATATGTACTATATTAAGTCTATGGATGAATTATTTTATCAATGGTATAATGTAGGATATAAAACTTTGTGGATTAGTGGTACTCAGAAACATTTTAATGAGAAATTATAGATTATTGGCAAGAGTGACTGAACATTATACAGTTTACTAAAAAGGCACTTTAGGTTCCTTGTGATAATAACGGTGACCAAGTAAAGTATTCTGAAGGATGTTGAAAAGTGCAAAATGGGAGTTTATCGTGGTGTTGGTACGATGCTACAAATGTTGCTATGTAATATAAAATCAAATAAAGAAACACTAGAAAAAAATTAAGGCAGGTAAATGATAAATGTTTAGCACTTAGTACAATCCACTTTTATTGCAATAAAGACTGAGATAGATTAAGAAACCCTGAGCGGGTTGCTATGCCATTAGAACTATTGGAAACATAAGATCAGGGGATACATAGATCTTGTTTGGACTAGTATATTGGAATAAGAAAGGCCAGTAGAGGAAGGGGTTTCCTATTTGCTCTAGCAATGGAACCACTAGTGCAGAGGCTGCGACAGGATGGGAGGGCATGGGGTATCCTGATGGGTGAGGATGTGCATATATCTCATTGTATGCAGTGATGTGCTGATCTATGTCCGAGACATGCGCCAGGGGATTGCGGAGATTAGGGCTGCCCTCGAGGAATTTCCTGCTGCTTCGGGACAGGGTGTGAACTGGGCTAAGTAGTGCCTGTTCCCCCTCGGCCCGAACTGTGCGCCGCAGCGCTTATTGGTCGACACCCACACAGTGTGCTGGGAACCACGCACATTCCGATACTTCGGAGTCCGCATTTACCACAGCACACGGGACTTAATCGATGCCAACCTCACTAAAGCTATTGACTCAAACTGTCCCCAATTGATATTTTAGGGCACGCTGTCACTTACAGTCCAGGGCCAAGTGTCTTTAGCTAAGATGGCCATGCTCTCTCGTCTCCTTTATTTTTTTCACAATCTTACAGTACACATGTTCTGCAGCACCTTCCAGGCCCTCCACGGTATGCTGGGGAGTTTCCTCTGGAACAAAGGCACCATGTTGCATTACATAAACTCCAGCTCCCAGTGGAGAGAGGTGGATTGGGTGCCCCCAATTTCGAACACTATTTTCTGGCAGCCTAATTACAATGGCCAGCTTGGGTCGCCTCTTGGAAGAGCTGGGAACCACCAGGCTGGATCGAGCGATGCGCATGGTTCGAGAGGCATTTTTACCCCCGAGTAAGCTCCCTGATCGGCCAACAACCTCTTCAAAATAGCGCATGCCAGTTATCTTAGAAGTCTGCAACTGCTGACGGCTCCCCACTGTACACGCCAGAGATACACATTAACCCTTCAGAGAAGTTTTGGGAGGGAGGGTCTAGGGGAAACAGCAGGGGTTGACACCCTTGGTGCATTGTTTCAGAACACTGTGTTCATTCCCGCAACTCCAGTCCGACCACGATTTACCCATGGGCCACTTCCTGGCATATAACACACTAATGGCTAAACTGCAGCGTCTATGGCAGATTACAGATACTGAGCCAGAAACACATCCCTTGGTACATTCACTCCACACCATAGTTACTGGTCGCAGGTTAATAACGTGTCTAACTCGGGCCCTAGATTCCACCTTACACGACCCCCTGCAATCCATCTGCCAAGAATGGGAGGGCGACATATGACGAGCCCTGACGCAAAAGGAATAGAATAGGGCATTAGCGTACCCACGCCGCCCCTCCCGTAATGCTAAATTCCAGTATATTCAACATAACGTTCTACATAGGGCGTATCTTACTCCGGCGCGGTTGCAGAGGATATATGGTGCTGCTTCAAATTACCCCCGCTGTGGTGTCCAAGATGCAGACATGGCACATATGTTCTGGAATTGCCCAATACTGACGGTGGTGTGGCAGGAAGTCACAGACACACTGACAGCTCCAACGGGGCGGGCGGAGTTATGCACCATGGAGGGTAGCAGGCTGGTACTCTTTAAACGCAAAACGTCGGGCAGCGCCACCAACCGCTTTCGAGACTTAGCATTGCTACAAGTGCGTTGGCCCATTGCGATGAATTGGAAGGTCAACAATGTTCCAGGGTTGCTGTATTGGCACGCAGCCACTCTAAAATGGGAAAGGGCTGAATCGCTGGCCCTCCAGCGGGAGGAAGCCCGTGGCCTTCACAGAACCCCTCCCGTAGCATTGGAATCGGACACTATACTGCATGAACCCCAAGTACTCATGGAAGAGTCTCAGTCTGACTAACCCGTTCATCGCCCACTTGCTTGCTGTCTTCGAATGATATACCGCATCTATCCACGGGCAGTCTCCCCCATGCTTTAATCCACACCCTTGTAATAACACGTCTTTGTGTGTACCTGTTATTTATTTTTTGCCCTGCTGGGTATGTATCCAGATAGGAAGTGCGTCCTAGAGGCTGGCGCGCACGTTTTTCATATTAGCCACTGTATTCTAGCTGCGCCTGTTATGACCTAGAGTTCAGATTGTTCTCCCGTTGTATAGCTTGCAATGCTGGAACCAATGTCTCCTGTGATGTACATCCTGTTGTCATACTATGCACAGGCCCTTGCTGGGAACAGCATACATTTCTCATAGTCAGTATGAAGTGGCTGTAAATGTTCCGTCTAAAATCAATAAAAAGGGGGTAAAAAATAAAAGTAGAGGAAGGGGTTTATAATTGCTAGATCTGATAGGGCCTATATAAGCCAGTTGTCTAGACAGACAATGAAGCGCATACAGGCCTTTTGGACGAGAAACTACAATTGCCGCATGGTTTGTGAGAACACACAGTGAAATACAACACCCTGGACTGTTAATGATATTTAGCTGCTACTATTTAAAACTTTTGTGGGAAGTTCTCTTTGGACTGTAAAAGTATGTGTCTTTCTGGTGAAGGGCTTACAGACGTTTCCTGCCTCTTGGAGGTGCGACAGAGCAGGATCAAAGTGATTGTCTTGAATCTTTCCTTTCAGTTTTCCCTGATCGTTTTTGCAGTCTGAAATATTTTTTCTCTTACACGCACACACACACTTGGTCAGTCCACTTTGGACACTGACTGTCTTCCCTGTTTGTTACAGTAGTTTGCTTGTACACATATGTACATCCACGTAAAAAGTAGGCTACTTCAATGCCAGGACTGGTAGGATTACTTTTGAAAGCATTTATTGTGTGTTTGCATAAAAATTAATTTAAACATTGCAGACTTGCCAAGGTCAGACCTGTTGGCTTTGTCTCTGCTTGTTTAGAATGAGGAAGTAACAAAATTGAAGCTCTTCTACCCAGTCTACGAGGAAGCATGACTATTTCTACATTAGTTCTCTTTATTCTGCCACCATACATCTTTGCCGCCAGCGGTTAACCACACCTGTGTATTTTTGTATTCCCACTAAATGTTGCCAGCACCAGGGTTAGGAGCATTTCCCCTGAGGAATCTGTTTGCATGTAACCCTGTAACTAAAGCATTTGCTCAATGTCATCCAAAATATTCTTTGTATTGATTCTCTCTGTACGCAGTGAAATAGGATAAAACCTGCTTACTAAGTAACGTGTCATGAGAATTAAACAACCCTTGAAACTCACACTAATCCCAGCTGCTGGTGGGTTTCCTGTTTTTACTGCTAAGTGCTGTGGTACAGTTGGACAGCCATCTGTGCAGACGTTTCTAATAGGGGATCAGAGACAAGAGGCATCTGTGGGGAATGGTCCAAAAGAGGAGTACATAGATGGTGTCAAAAACCAAAGTTTTCACCTTAGGGGAGACTTGAAGGTTCGGGAAAAGGCATTCACTGAACTATTGACAAAAAAGCTGAGGTCACTTGCTTAAAAGAAAAGGCGTAGGCGCTAATCTGAGGATCTCGGGGGCACTGGCTGAGATATGTAATTATGATTTGAAGGCCAAAATGAGGACATTCTTAAAAACACAGGGGAGGTGCATGAAACAGAGGCTAATTTCTATGAAAAGAGCGGTTAGACTGGTGTGCCCCATTTAAGCTTGAAACACTTTAGAATGACTCTTAAGAGCAAACAAAAGAAGATTCTTCAGAAAGAATGTAACATCTTGATGTTCCTGGGCAGGACTTAAGAGTTTCTCACACAGTAGGATGAACTCAATAATCGAGTAAGGACTTCAAGAGTCTTGGGATACCGGCCTTGGTCTAGTTCACTACAAAACTAAGAGGTAAGTATGGGCAGAAGAAACGTGTTCTTCCAGATTAAAGCATGAGACGTTTTGTGGTAGGAATTAAGGAAACAAATATGTGGGGTGAACAAAATGTAGGTTAATAGAGGGGTTACTATCTGTTGACTTTGAGGCGGAATTGGCGAACTGCACTCGTGATAGGTAGGCGTTGCAGTAATTTGATTTTCTACCCTAGTTTAGGACTAAATCTGGCGGCTTAAAATTTGAAAGGTGAGCATATTACCCTGTGTTTAAATGGAGTGCCAGACCACGTTTACCTTTCCCATCCTTAGGTGCTCCTTACAGAGATATGAATATTGTAATCTTTACATTAGGTAAATGCGTTTGTCATTGTGGTATGCTCAAACCTAGTATGTCTTTGCTATTTTACTGCTGTAATATTCACAAAATCGAATGTTAATTTCTGCAACTGTCATCATTAAAGATATTTGTTAGAAAACGCATTCAACAAAAAGTGCAGTTGGCCACATTGGTCGGTGGCTGTAAGCAACATGGGCAGCTTCTCTAAGCGCAAGATATCGGTTGCACATCTCATTTAACTCTAAACAGAAACGTGGTATATCCTTATTCAGCAAGTCAAACGTACTCCAAAACATGAATAAACATTTAGAAACTTCCTCCTCGGCTCTTGGAAAGCTTGGTTTGGCGGCTAACACCCAAACCAATGTATGTGTCACACACCACATGCTCACATGCTGTTGGGTCTGGCGCAACGGAGAACCTTCGTCTGAGTCACAGCGCATTTTCACGGAGAGGAGGAGAGCTGCCAAAGGCCTGCTTCTCAAAGATTCTGACAGACATAAAAAAAGAGTAATTCATTCTCGGTCTCCACTAAAACGGATGACTTATAGTAAGAGGATCAAAGGAAAATACAACAATTAATGGTTTAGACTTAAGCTGCAAACTTTGAGAACCTCAACTCATGGAGGTAGGGTAGGATGACCAGATGGCTCCATGTCAACAGGGAACCACGTTTCCATTACTGGACTTTTCTTTGACATCATTGGTATACGATGTGTTAGTCCAACTGACTCAATTGAAATTAACCAAAACTATAACTATCAGAATGCACTGATATATAAAAGCGCAAAGCCCAGGAATGGAAAATAATTGTCCCAGTGACATGGAGCCATCTGGTTACCCTACTTATGAGGTTAATATCGTAATACGAAGATTATTTCGAACCAGTATTCGGCTACCGAAATCTCAAGGCAAACAGGTGAAATGCCAGACAGAACTATAGATTCAAGTATTATGCGCCCCAAAAACCGTCAATCCTCAGTATATCCCTACCACCTATCTGAAGTTACCAAAGCCCCGGATGTCAGTAAACTTCAAGGAAGTGGTGGGTATTAGAATACATCTAAATGGAACTCATTTACATAGTGATTACAATGAAGAAATTCGTATGTGTTCATTGGCACCCCCCACATTGGAGAAACTGGATTTTCTTTTAGTGCAAAAACCAAAGTTTGAGATAAAAAGTCAGAGCCATCCTCAAAAACAGCATTAGCATGTATGATAGGGAGGCAAATTATCCTGCACATCAGTGGCACTCCAGTTGTATTTATTCTAAAACACTTCCCCTTTAAGCTACCATTCTCCGCACCATCTGTCTCAATAAACGGAAGGCACAGTTATTTTCAAAATAGAAAATCCATAGCACCCGGTTCTTTTACAAAACCTATGCAATTTTCTGAGTAGAAATTAAGAGGTCCTGCCAAGTGGACCCCCTTTCTTTTACAAAGTTGGAAAACAAGCACCAAGGGGCCGCTTTTCAATCACTCAAAAATCAAAATCAATTTGTAGCAATTCTTCTAATTTTATTATTCATAGTTTGTTCTACTTGGCCACGTTACAGGAAGCGTCATAATTTTTCACTATTGTACATCTGCTGCAAGTCCCTGCGGTTGCATGGATTTTGCTTTTGTTTGCTGCATTAATAAATTTAAGTTTGAAGAGTCTTCGCCCTTCTTACATTTGATTGCATTTGTTGTACGATTTGGAAGAGATTCATGGCTGTAATGTCTAGACAGTATTAAACAGAAGCGGAGGTTGCTATCCCTCCATCAACTTGGGGGTAGAATCTCGGTACATGAACACCCAAAAAGGCCTCTAAGCAGACAGAGTGTGCCTAAAGCAAGGGCAAAGTTTAAATCATAAATCTTATTAAGTACAACTGAAACAGTCGTTTTTCACCTGTTTTCTGAAAGCCAAATGGTTAAAAGTAGTGCAAATAGCTAAGGGAAGGAAGCTTCAAGTTGTTAAGGCTTGGAGAAAGATTGGCCACCAAATCAGGCTTTGTGTATGCAGCCGCGGTCCGTGCAGGTAACAGCGGTGGGGCGGTGGGGCCGGGTAAGGGGGGATTTCGAGGGACGATGCAGAGGGAAAATTAAATAAATAATTAATTTTCCCTCGGCATCGTCCCTCGAAATCCCCCCTTACCAGGCCCCACCGCTGTTACCTGCACGGACTGCAGCTGTATGTATGTTTAGAAGGAAAGCTAAGAACGTACACAAAAATGTGATGTGGGGTACATTGAGAGCATCTTCTGGGTGAATACTGGCCCCCATCCATGCACTGCTTTATGGCAAACGCAAAGGCTCTTGAACAAGTTATGTCTAAGCTGCCTGTCTTTTAGTAGCAGGTAACTATATTGGGCTGTATAGAAACCGACCACACCCATATACATTATTAGCATCTACACAATCTATTACCTATCACCGCATAGCAGACTACCCTCACCCTGATTGGCTGGATGGGACAATGCATTGAACAAGATATTTGTCAGATTATCCCATTATTTTCCACAAAATATGGCGAGTTCCTTCTGACTTTCTCACATAGGAACATATCCCTGCCAATGCTTGACCCGAATCCGTGTACCCCTAGGTCTTTAAACTGCGGAGTTGTCAGACGTTTGGGTTTTCCACGGTTTCTATGATTCCCCATCATCCATCTGTACAGGAAGTGCCGTTACTAGTTTAATGCCACAACCATCTTTATAAGAAGAAGCCAGAGAAGCATCTTCATTCCACATCATCCATCTCCACAGGAAGTGACAACACTGTTTTTTCCAACATCCATCTGTACAGCAAGCAACATCACTGCTCTCCTGCCAAAACCATCTTTAAAAGTGGCCAGCCAAGTGGACTTCATTCCCCATCACCCATCTTCACAGTAAGTGTTATCACTGCATTTCCCATCATGTATCTCTACAAGAAGTGACATCACTTCCTGCCTTCTCCCTACTTCAACAACTCCTTAGGATGTCCGACCGCCCTGGCCGACACCGCAAAGGGCAGACACATACAAGGTAATTTCCTGTTAGGGCCGTGAAAGGCCTTGGGCGACAACCTACGCAAATAAGTGGCAACTCCATGGAGCTCCTGACATGTCACTTCCCACTCTCTCCAAATTAGACTGCCACCTTCCATTTCAGCTATAGGCTTGCAGGGCAGAAAAAGGCCTTCATTGATTAATTCTTGGATCTCCTCACCACTTCATCCATCTGACACATCCACACAACCCTCTTGGGTGGCTTCAACCTACCAGACAACACAAGCTCAAAACAAAAGTAAGAACTCCCTCCCCACTCAATTTGGTACAGAACATCATCCAATTAACCCACTCCAAAGGCCACATTCTCAACCTTGTCTACTCAACATCACCAAAAATCCAATACAAACCATACATGGTCTGAGCGAGTGGGAGGATCTGGCCGGTCTTGAGATCTTCTTCGAATATGCCTTAAGTGAGGGAGGCGTTATCAATTGTGACTAGGGGTGAGAGAGCTTCCCCAGAGAGAGCTTTGATGAAGGACAAGAGTAAAACATCACCTTCATAATAAGTGCCTTTCAGGTAGTTAAGTATGTCAACATGATCTGCAAGGGATAAAGGTTTGAAGGGTGACTAGTGCCAGATCCTCCCATTCCTCAATAAACCTACACATGATCCTGATGACCTCGCACACTACCAGCCCATCAGTCACCTACCTTTCATCGGCAAGATCATTGAAAAAGCATTCTACGCTCAACTCCCAGATTACAGCAATACTAGTCCTCTCCTGAAGGACTAACAATCTGGCTTCAAATCACAATGCAGCATGGATTCTGAAACCTTACACAGAGTAGATGGTGCCCCTGCATCCGGATATTGCTGAACTGCTCAGCTGCCTTTGACAGTCAACCATTCTACCCTCATCCACACCCTGGAGTCTCGATTTACATTAACTACTAATGTCCCTCACTGGTTACCAACCTACCTTTCCAAGCTAAACTAGTTTGTTCAAATCAAATCAAATAAGCTTTATTCGATTTAACATATAAATCATAAAAGCACAATTTTATCACATATAATTCTAAAAGTCCAATCACATTGGTATTACATGGTTAAAAAGAATGTGGAATCAACAATTAAAAATCAGGTTCGTAACTCACACTATTTTCTGAATTTTATCACATTTTACAAATACCTTACTAGAAACTGGTAGAAATTTCATAATATAAGAATTGTAATATAATAAATCATGCATTAAAAGCCAGGTTCATATTCCATAGTGTTTTTCTAAATTTAATCACACATTTCAAATACATTGCTAGTGAGCTAGTAAACATTTCATAATTTAAAAGTTGCAATGTAATGAAAGCTGGGCGACATTGTCTCAGGCCCAGAATCTTCAAAATGGGAACGATCCATCTTTTTCTGGGAACTGCATAGAATGTACAAAATAAAAGAGTATGCAACATAGACTGCTGGGACAAGTCGTCGCATGGGCATGGTCCAAGAGTTTTCGACCAGTCATTCATGACAGGGAAACTGGTAAGTCTGTGGAAAATACCCAGACGAAAACGAGTTAGCAGCATCCTGTCGTAACTCCCGCTTACATACACGAGATATGGTTGTCTGCCATAGCATGACATTAACAGTTGGTTTTCCATGACAGTGGGCTTAACAGTTTCATTTGAGAGTCTAATTGACTCCAGATGCGTTAAGCACTCAGCCTTTAGTGTTTTTCTCAAGATTAATGTGATGCTACCCGGGTCAGTGAAATATTCAGGGTGACCAATGTCTGCCATAAATCTTCTGATGTAATTTAACCAAGCAATATGTGGCCCCCTATCGAGCATTAAGCAGTCAGTTATGATATCCCGGTTAAGACTTGTGTATGTTGTAGCCCAGATTTTATGCCATAATAAAATTGGCTCAATTTTGATTAGGTCGGAGATATACGATAACCCAAGCTCTGCGTGGCAGATATAGGTAGCCGTACTGTTGGGGACTGCCAGCAAATATCTGACAAAGGCATTCTCGACTAGCTGCAGGGGCTGAGAGTCAACATATCCCCAGATGCCCGCGCCATACATGGCAGTTGTAATACACTTAGCCTTGTAAATTTGTATTAGTTCCACGACCGGCCTTCTGCCTAGTTTGCTAGCTTGAACTGCGTGTGTCCACGTCCCTCTATAATCGAAAAGAATGCCAAGGTATGGGAATCTATTAGTACACTCAACCTTGGCATTATTAATAAAAATATTGCGGCATTTAGTACTATTTGATCCACATTTCATTATGAACGTTTTAGAGATGTTCACTTGCAACCTCAAATTTTGCATATATGTGGCAAAGCTGGTCACTACTCTTTGGAGCCCAATTTGAGTACGTGCCATTAAGACCGCGTCATCTGCGTACAATAACGCCGGAATTGGGCGTTTATCAATAAGTGGAAGATCCTGGCATTCACTGATTAAAAATTGGCATAAGCCGTTAATATACAGAGTAAAAAGAAAGGGGGCAAGAACATAACCTTGTCTAACCCCCTTTCTTATTGGGAATTTAGCAGTACACTCTCCTTCAGTTCCATAGCGGACCATTGCACAAGCACCATAATACAGCTGCCTCATAAAATTTATAAGTGGTGTTTCTACTCCCATTTCCTCGAGTATAATCCACAGTTTCTCGTGCCTAACACAATCAAACGCGGAGCTACGGTCCACGAATGCCATAAATAATTTCCCCTGCTTAGCTCGTGTGTATTTACCTAACAATAGATTTAGGTTTAGACCCTGCTCTATAGTGCCTAGGCCCTGGCGGAAGCCATATTGTATCTCTGTAATAGCCCCAACATCTTCTGCCCATGACTGCAGTCTATTTAATAAAATGCGGCCCGTCACTTTAAGGAATGAATCTAAGAAAGAAATTGGTCGATAGCATGTAGGGAGATTAGGTCACCCTTCTTAAAAATTGGAACCAAAACAGATTCAAACCAAGATGGAATAAAGCTGTGGTGACAACATGCTCTCAGGACCAGCGTTAATAAAGGACCCCAAAGGGAAATGTTAGATTTATACAAATCAACGGGCACACCATCCGGGCCAGGGGCCTTAACTCCCGCACTAGCATTTATAGCGCAATTCACTTCATCTAAATTAAAATGGATGTCAAGTGGGAAAAGACTAAGGGCCATATGTATCAATGTTAGGTTTTGCGATTCTCAAATAGCGAATTTTTAAGAATCGCTATTTGAGAATCGCAAAACGCTATGTATGTAGGATTTGCAATAAATTTTGCGAATCCTACATATTCCTTAATTGCGAATCGCAAATTGCGATTTGCAATTAAGGAATACCTCCCCATTCATTCCTATGGGCCTAGAGGCCCATAGGAATGAATGAGAAGACATTCTCAATTTGCGATTCCCAATTAGAGAATTGCAAATTGAGAATGCAATTTCAAGGGTGCCAGGGTGTCAAAAGGACACCCTGTTGCACCCTGAAATGAGCATGTGTGCACATGTGGCGCACATACATGCCCTAAGGGCATGTGTGTGCGCCACATGCCACTTTGAAAAATGCAAAAATGTGCATTTTTGAAGGAAATGTAAATTACCACCAACCTGTAGTTGGTGGTAATTTGCGATTCCTTATGCCATATTCGCACAACTTGGGTGCTTCATACATTCCATTTAAGGAATCGCAATTTGCGATTCCTTAAATGCATTCGCAAAATAAGGAATCGCAAATTTTGCGATTCCTTAATTTGCGAGACAGTTGTGCTTTCATACATAGCACTAGGCCAAATTGCGATCGCAAAAGCTGAAATTCTGCGAATTTCAGCATTTGCGATCGCAATTCGCCTTGATACATATGGCCCTTAATGATTCCGGCTCTAGGAGGGGGCTGGATGCAGCCTGTAATATTACATGTTCTTCATCGTTATATAAGATGGTAAAGTGATCCACCCACTGATCCTCTGTAATGGTTAACTCAATTGATGGTGAGTCTCTAGGGGCTAAGAAAGGTGCGTTAACAACCTTCCAAAAGCTTGTATTATCCTTTAGCTGGGAAGCTTCATGCAGAGCCTTCCAGGTTTCTGCCCTCAGCGCGTCATTTCGAACTTTTAACGCGCGTCTATATTCCCTTCTAGCCAAAGTAATTTCTGGCTGATTCCTCTCGGGTTTGTGCAAGGCCCTTTTCAATGCTGTATGAGATTGGGTGCATTTTGAGTCGAACCATCCCTGCTTCTTTGTGTTACGTTTGTTCATTTCCACAAATAAACTCCTCTTGATCTCCAAAGAGATTGAACCAAAGGAATTCAAGACCTCTGCATGGGGAGCAGATTCGTCCAGACAAACTGAGAAATCCAATTTACATTTAACTAGCAATGATTTTGTGAACTCAGTTGACTCCACTTTAGACCAACGCAGTGTGTAACCGTTATTCCTACTGAGCGCAATGTCTTGCACATGGTGCTCTGAAATACCCTTTTATTTAACACATTGATTGGGAGTTGAAAAGTGATGCTTAAGGGAAAATGATCACTCATTGCAACGGTATGTGTCACAAATTTAGTCAGCCTACTTCAATGTCGATTTGAGATCATAATAAAATCGATGATGGAGCCAAACCCTCTGCCATTAAAAGTAGAACTGAGTGGGACAATAGGATGACAATTCATTAGCGAAACCGAGGTCAAATAAAAACATAATTGCATTTTTAAGTGGTCCACATAAGTAGAATGTGGAAAATGGATTGGGTCAGCACCTTTTTCATAGGCTAAACCACAGGTACCCCGTTTAACAAAAGGGCACAGAGCAGAATTAAAATCCCCACCCCAAATAATACACATATCCTTCTCCGTATCATTCTGGGTGTTAAGCAGATCATTCTGTAATCTATTCAAAACTCCCGCAACCTGTTCTTTTGGGATATTATTATAGAAGTTTAACAAGACAATACACTACTTTTTATCCACATGAAACAGGACAATCTGGTAATAAATATCCGATGTCATAAATACAATCTTTTTGGCATTGGCTCTGTTAGACACATATGTGCACAGTCCTCCCTTTTTTCTCCCATGGGCTGATGTTAATGCTGGTGAATGGAATGTTTTATATCCATTAACATGCAGGGGGGACTCCAGCCAAGTTTCTTGGAGGCACAAAATGTTAAAATCTTCTACAAAGTTTAACCATAGGGGATCACTGGCTTTAGATCGTAAATCCGCCACATTCCAAAACAATATTTTGGAGATGATCTACCATTACCATTTCCACTAATTGTGATATCGAGGTTATTGCACCCAATTCTATGGTGTTGATCTGTATTTGTCGATATGTCCTGGACCTGGGCAGGAATATTAGCCAGAGATTGGAAGTTAAGGTGTTTCCCCATGGTACTTATCTTGTTTACAGGAGATGCAGGGCTTGCAGGAGTTGTGTATACATCAAGTTTACTAGTTTGGGCACCGCATATATCGAGGACATTGTGTCAATCTATATCTTCTAGGGTAGGTAAGATGTCAAAACGGTTAGATACTGGAACCTTATAGAAGTTGAGGGAGGTAGCCTGGGGACCCCTTTTCTGTATTCTTGATTGAATTACACGATGTGGCTGATAGAACTACCCCAGAGGCAAGATGTTAATGCCTGTGGCCATTATATGTTGGTTACCACCTCTGGAGAGAATCTCATGTATTAGTTGTGGGGATCTGAATGTCAATACTACACAGTCACCAGACAGCATTTTATGGTCTCCGCCAATCCAGCTAACCCTTCTAGCCATCTTAAACGCCGCAAATAAAGCCTCTGTTAAACCTGTTTTTGTGCCTAGCCAGAAAAGGGCTTTATTTCTCAAAGCGTCCCAAGATTCTTTTATCTGAGTCGAGAGCACTGGGACGTTGTCCAAGACAATTATATAGGGAGTTGCTGCCGGTGGAAGATCTAATGTGCAGCTTTCCGTTAATGAATTCAGTAGAAGTCTAGGAGGGGGCTGCTGGTGCACTCTCGTATTTTGGTTGGCGGGTACCCTCAGGGTGTTGACTATATGGCTGTTAGCCATGTCACCAGTTATGGCAGAGGGGATTGATCCCATAACTGGATAAACAGGATTCGGTGACAACAATGGACCGATCATTTTATAAGGCTCAGCGCATAAAGGTCCACCGTGTTTTTGACCCACAGACTGGGTCGTGGATTCTCTCCTTGGGCAGGTGTCAACAGTAGCCTTTACGAAAAGATGTTGACTCTTGAGTAGGTCCTCAATTACTTCCACCCTGGCTGATAGCTTAGTTAATGCTTCGCTTAGAGTTATATGTAAAGCATCAATTTTATCTGCTATCTTACTAAGATCCGCTGACTGATTAGTAATTAAAGAGTTGATAGAGGGGGTACCTTTCCTACCAGCATCAGGCTTGCTAGATTTATTCATTTTCTTACGTTTCTTGTTAATATCTAGCCTCGTTGCAGATTTTATTATACCAATATGGTTAATATGATTAGGGCCTACCTCAGGATTTCTGGGACGCTTTGATGGGGGCTGTGGGTCACAATCTGGCTCACTCACATATATGTGCCCTGACGTGTTTTGGACACAGCCATTCCGAAGTGAATGACCAATAGGTACTTCAAGCCGGCTAGATGGGGAGGTACACTCAGTTATCTCGGGGCTCCTATCCGCCCCTCCACCTACCTTCCCCTGTGTTAGTGACTCTTCCACTGAAGAAATTTGTTTCTCAATGGCCCCCATTGCCCCGGTTAGAAAATTCATTAGGGACTGCTGTGCGCCCCCTGCCAATACAGAGGTACACCCCACCTTTCTCTTACCCATCCCACCCCTCTCTTACAACCCTCTCTACAACGATAATTATATTACGGTGATTGGTGAACTTAGTGCTTAAAGCCCTCTAGTTATAGGAAGTGTGGAACTTGGCTACATGCGTTCACAGGCTAGATATCCGAATGATCTATCACCTGAAATTTTTTTTTTGATAAACAAATTTTTATTGATTTCACAGAGAGTACCAGCCAATCACCAAGATACCATGATAACAAAGGATTATTTGCTTGTATCTGGACAACCCACAGGCCAAAGACGTACAAATTCAAAAGGACAGATATTAGAGCAACCCCATCGAGATCAGACCAAACCCCCCAACCACTTCCCCCAGACCCTGCGGTATTTCCTGGGGCAGCCACGTGCTATGTACATTGTCTTCTCCTGCGCGGCACACCAGTCCACCCCGGCCCGCCACTTCCTTACGGAGGGAGGTTCAGGACACTTCCAAGCGAAAGCTATGTCTCTTTTGGCCACAACCATTGCCGTAGTATAAAACAGCTTTTCGTTCCTGGACCCATCCAATCCGTCTGTGATGCCCAGGAGCGCATGTTTTGGATCGTGTGGGATCTCCCACCCCAACACCTCAGTGAGCTCCTCCTCAATGTCTTCCCAGAAGCGCGCCAAGCGTGGGCACATCCATACCATGTGAAAGAAGTCGGCGGGCTCATGACCGCACCTATCACAGGAGGGGGTCGGTCGGAGCCCCGCGCGATGCAAGCGCGCCGGCGTCAAGTAGGCCGCGTGCAGGAAATAAAGCTGTGTCAAACGCAATCTAGCTGAAGCAGTGACTGTCCTGGGGGCCATAAGGACATCGCGCCAGTCCTCCTCCTCCAAGGAACCCACCCATTCCTCCCATTGAGCCCTTAGTCGGTCGAGTGATGTTGGAGTGTTGTTAATGAGCGACCGGTAAATGCGGGAGATGCCCCCTCTCCCCAGGTCCCCCAGCATGATTTGTGCCTCGGGAGGACTATGGTCCGGGAGTCGTGTACCAGTCGCTAAGTGTACTTGAAGGGCATGGCGAAGCTGCAAATATCTATAAAACTGTGAGTGATGCATTGAATGTCTAGCCTGGAGGTCTTGGAAGGAGCGCATGTGGTCACCCACCCAAATGTCGCCTAGCTGGGAAATGCCTATGAGGTCCCAGGACCGAAAGCCTTGTAGCCCGTTGACTTCTCTGAGCCAGGTACCCTGCCACAGGGGTGTGCACTGGGTCAGCTTGCGGGTCCACCCGGTGTGGCGCAGCGCGGCTCACTAGGCCAGGAACACTGAACACGTCACTTCCGGCAGGCGAGACGGGACAGGCGCCCCGTACAACATCGACTGGAGGTTGGACAAGCCCAGTTCACTGAGTTCCAGTCTGTATGCCGGATCCGACCATCCTCCATTGAGCCAGTCGTGCAGGATGAGCAGGCGTGTAGCTAGGTAATACAAGTATAGATGAGTCATCCCCAAGCCCCCGTCAAAAGAGGGGATCCGACAAACGCCCAGGGCCAGTCGGGATCTGCCCCTTCCCCAGAGGAATCTGGAAGCCAGGCTGTCAAGTTCTCGGAACCACGTTCTCGGAAAATTAATGGGGGTGTTTTGGAGCATATAAAGGAATCTGGGAAGAATCATCATTTTAAACAGAGCGACTCTTCCCATGGGATTCAGAGGTAGTGACTGCCACCTCGACAGGTCCGCCTTGACCCGCTTCACCAGGGGGGTGACGTTAAGGGCCCAGCTGAGTTCAGGGAGTAAAGTCACCATATCCCGAGGTATTTAAAGGATTGACGGCGGAGCGGTATGGTGGACTGCCAATCAAAACACTCCCTGGACATGTGGAGGGGAACCAAGACCGACTTCTCCGGATTAAGCCGGAGGCCCGAAGCCTGCTCAAAGGACCGAAGGATCTGGAGACAGTGAGGGCCCGAACGAGCGGGGTCTGCCAAATAAATCAGGACATCGTCCGCATAGAGGGCGATTTTATCTACTGCCGTATTGGGCCATTCCCAACCCTGCATCTGCCCGCTCGAACGTATCAGGGCCGCCAAGGGTTCCATCACCAGAGCGAAAAGCAGGGGAGAAAGGGGGCAGCCCTGCCTCGTTCCCCTGCGGATCGGAAAGGGTTCGGACAGAACTCCATTCACTAGGACCCGCGCCCTCGGTCGAGCGTACAGTAGTCGGATGAAACTACGGAAGCGGGGTCCAAGACCCATCTCCACCAAGACGTCGTCCAAGAACCCCCAGTCTACCGAATCGAAGGCTTTCTCAAAGTCTACCAGGAGGAGTGATAGATAGGGGGTGAGCAGGTTACGGTAAGCCAAAGCTGTGTGGAGCCTCCGCAAACAATGACGGGTACCACACACTGGCATGAACCCACATTGGTCCGGATGGACCAACGTACGTAGGTGGGGTTTAAGACGCTGGGCGAGTATTGTGGCGTATAGCTTCAGCTCCGTATTAATGAGGGAGATGGGACGGTAGTCCGCGCACCGCGGCGAGGGTGGTTGGGATTTAGGAAGGACCACAATAGTGGCCATGTCAGTCTCGAAAGGGAAGGAACCTTTCTCTATCGCCTCCCCAAATAACTGGGCGAGATATGGAGTCAACGTCTCACGATACAAAGCATAAAATTCCTGGGGAAGGCCGTCCGGTCCCGGCGTCTTACCAGATGAGACGAGGGTAATCGCCTCTCCAATCTCTGCGGGGGAGATAGGACGATCCAGATCGCCCTGGACTTCTAAGTCTAATTGAGGGAGACGACTTGCCCCGGCCTGCAGCAGATCTGTAAGGGACAGTGAAGGAGTCCTGGCCGTGTATAATTGGCGATAGTACATCGCGAAAGCCCGGGCCATGTCGGCCGAGGAATTACACACCGAACCGTCCCGATCTATAATTTCGGGAATTATGCGGTTCGCTCTGGGGTAGGTGACAAGTCTGTGGAGGAGGGAACCATTCTTGTCTCCCCAACCGTACACCCTGGCGACGGAGGAGCGCCAGAGGAGTTTGGCCGCATCCAGCGACAATTGACGAATCTCTTCACGAATTTGAGCAAGGAGCCTCATTTCGGAGGCGTCCGGGTTCAGGGCGGTGGACCGTTCGAGGCGCAAGGCCTGCGCTTCACGCGAGGTGAGCTGCTCCAGCTGTGTGCGCCGCTGGGTTTTGAGTTGCCCCTTGGCAACTCCGCGTATCGTGGCCTTGCCAGCTTCCCACAGGACGCCCGGGGATGACACCGACCCCACGTTAGTCTGGAAGTATTGTTTGAGCTCCCGCCCTACCACCTCTCGGAAGTCCTTGTCTTGGAGAAACCACGCATTCATTCTCCATGTCTGACGCGTGGAGACGGGAGGGGCTCCCACAGTGAGTAGCACCGGGGAATGGTCGGATATACCCCTGGGCAGGATAGCGACATCCTGGACCAAAAGACAGTTAGTCGAGGGAATGTAAAAGGTGTCTATACGCGCGTGTGTGTGGTGCGCAGCCAAAGTGTGGGTGAATTGTCTAGACCGCGGGTGCCACACACGCCATGCATCGCAAAGACCCAGGGATTCGGCCCAGTCCGTTAGGTGTTTCGCCTGCGCCAGTCTGACATGGGAAGGGGGCCCAGTCGTGTCGAGCGCAGGAGAGGGAACAGCGTTGAAGTCACCCCCCAGGAAGACAGGGCCCGGGGGCAAGGAATCCAGGAGTCCAACGGAGGCGGCCAGAGACACGGTCAATCGTGATGGGGGAGAGTACAGTGACACCAAGCTAAGGGGGACGCCGTTCAGGGAGCCAGACAGGGCCAGGAAGGTGCCCTGATCGTCATGGACGACTCGTGTCACCACAAACGAGAGGGAACGCTGCACCAGAATCGCAACCCCGCGGGACCCGCGTATGAAGCCCGAATGCCAGACCCTGTCGTACCCGTATCTCGCTAAAAGGGGCAGTGATTACCTAGCAGGTGTGTTTCTTGCAGCATTAAAACCTCTACCCCTTGTCGCTGCGCGTAGCGAAGAACCGCCCGATCGCTTGAGGCGGTCGAGGAGACCATTGACGTTCCAGGACAGGAGGCGTAAGGATATACCTTGCTGTGACATGACTGTCATCTTAGTGGACTGCCTCGAAAGGGGGGGCGGCCCTGGATGGGATCTCGTCCCAGGGCGTTGACGCCGGGCCGCGCGATTGGGGCCCAGATACCATGAATCATGTCCCTTGATGCCCGGGACGGGGCGTCCTGTGAATGCTGGTGTAGTGAAATAAAAAGGCAACAAAAAACCAAAGTCAAAAACCCTGGGACAACGGTCCCCCCCCCCCATAGCCTACCCCCACCCCCCACCCTATACTTCAGGAACAGAAGCATCTGTCGCCCTAACATTAACAACAGTACAGAACCAAACTACAACGCTTGGGATCGAACAAGGCGTGGAGGACCCCTCCTCATGACAGGATGTCCATATTCAAGTCCAAGAAGAGAGAGAACAGGGTAAGCTGGCCCGTGCCTCCGGCCGTGGAGCCAGGCCCGGCGGGCAGAGGCGGATTCAAACTGGATTACTGAGAAGAGTTGGGCTACGAGAAAGATCAGTGTCTGGAAAGTCAGGCATGGAGGAGGTCGGCGAGGTCCCCCCGCGACCCAAGCGGCCAGATGAGCCTGAGCGTCGCACAGTCCGAAGGTCCCCCTGGGTCGGCCCAGGCACTTGGGAAGGATTCAACGGGGAGTCAGAGCGGGCCCTCCTGTGCCCACGGCGCCTACGGGAGTGGTTACGCTGGGGCCTAGGTGTTGGCAAGCCAGTGCGAGCGGGCGGACCTTCTGCACCATCCTGGTGGGGAATCTGATCATTAGGCCGAAGGGGACGCTCTTCCATGGCCCAGGTCCATGCGTCCGCCGGAGAGTCAAAGAACAAGGTTTTGTTGGCAAACACCACCCGCAGGCGTGCCGGAAAGAGAAGGCGATATTGGATATCGAGGGCTCTTAGCTTCTGTTTGACCTCCCCGAACGAGCGGCGTTGGCCCTGGACCTCCCGAGTGTAGTCCGGAAAGATCAGGATCGAGTGATTCTCATAAGGGAGGCGTCGCTGCTTGCGGGCTTCGGCCAAGATGGAGTCACGGTCTTTGTAATTGAGGATTCTCATTATAATCGGACGGGGCGGCGCTCCCGCTGGAGGCTTCGGGGCAAGGGATCGGTGCGCTCTCTCTATTGCGAACCACGGAGAGAGAGAGCCCTCCGGGAGCCAGGATCTCAGCCATTTCTCAATGAATTCAGCGGGCGGCCCTGTTCTGCCCCCTCCGGAAATCCCACCAAGCGGAGGTTGTTGCGGCGCGATCTGTTTTCAGCGTCTTCGGCCCTCCGGTGTAGCTCCTGGGTGTGCTCCTGGAGGCGCACCACCTGCCCCTTAAGTTGTTGAACGTCGTCCTCCACTGATGATATGCGTGATTCAGTTTCTGTAATCCTGGCCGTGGCGTTCCGGAGGTCCTGCTGGATGAGGGTCATGTCCACCCGGACCTCCGCAATCTTCCCCTCCACTGAGGACTGCGAGGTGTGGATGGCTTTCAGGATGGTGGATAGGTCTGTTGCCGGTGGTGCGTCCCCGTCGGTGGCACCCCCCGCAGCCCCACCGTCGGTGGTCGTGAAGCGGTCCATCTTGGTCTGGGTGGCCGGGGTCTTGACCGGCCCGTTCCGGCCCATGGCGGCGCTCCGCAGGCAGGGGGGAGGGCCCCCTCAAGAGGCCTGAGGCACAGGTGTCACAGGGGGGCCAACAGGTCGTTCAGGAGGCCGAGGCCGACGGGCGACCCGCGGCGGCCCCTCCGAGGCAATCCGCAGCCCAACCAAGGCGGCCGATGTGGAGACACCCAGCGGGGGGACGGAGGGTGAGGTCCGAAGGCGGGCCGCCGGGGAGGTTGTCTGATTTAGTTCACCAGGGTTCAATACGCGATCAGGGGGGGGGGAACTCGCGAGGAGGCCCTCACGCCGCTCGATGAACGCGGCCGAGCACCCCTTATCTTCGCCACACCGACCTGGGGGGGGGGGGGGGGGAAGGCGCCGAGCCCAGTACCAGGATTGGCCCGAAGAGTCTGGGTCCAGGGCCCTAGCGCCGAGACCCGGTGGGACGAACCAGTCACCGGGACACCGCCACCGCCCGATGAAGCGGTCGATACCACCCGGTCTCCCGAGCCCCCGGACCCTTACGGCGCCGGAACCAGGGAATCCAAAGGAGAAATGCCAAAGAGCAAGCTTTGTCTCCAGGGGAGGGGGCCCAGGATTCAGGCAGGCCGCCAGAGAAGATGCTAGTCACCAGTACCCCTCTCCCAAGCTCCGCACCTGCCCAGGGTGGAGGAGTGCCCACGATACGGACCACCCCCCCGCCGCCCGATGCACGCGGCCGATCACCCCCATCCCAAAAGCGCCATCCGGGAAGCAGAGCAGGTAGGTGTAGTGACGCTGGATAAGCCGGGGGGAGCGTATGCCTGGTGGACCCAGGGCCCGGGCCCAAGGGCGGGAAGGCCGCACCTCCACAAGGATCCCCACCGCTGCTCGAGGAAGCGGCCGATACCACCTCATTGTCCCCCGCCCCGGGCCAGGGGGGGCTCCGCCGCAGGTATGGGATTACGCTAGACGGGGCTCAGGAGGCCCAGGCTCGTTAGGGCGTAGCTCGGGCCCCAGGGCCACCTTCCGCATCCGGCCGCCCGTGCCTGCAGAGGGGGCCCCCTCCCCACGACCACGGGACCCCCTCCCACAGCCGGGACTCACCGCCAGAGATGATGCACTGCAGCGCAGGCCCTCAGGTCATGGGCCCCCCCTCCGGCGGCCAGATCCAGCGGCGACGCCCACAGGCGTGGGCCGGGGGTACTCGGGTCGGACACCGGCACCGGCCCCAGTCGATCGCAGGAATCCTCGCCGCTCAGGCCGCTACCATGCGGCCAACCGTCCCCACCGCTCGACACAGCGGCCGAAGGGCACGTCCCGCCACTGGGATCCCGGGAGATGATGGCGGCGGCTATCCCAGGCGAGGAGAGCCCGCCCAGCAGCTCCGCGACATACACAATCCGCCCAGTCAGCAGGCCCGGCCGGGCCTCCGGCCGCGTATCCACGGAGAAGTGCACCAGGAAGGGCCAGCAGCACCCCGGGGCCCGCAGCGTACAACCAGACCCCCGCGGGGCCTCCGTCCAGCGCCGGCTGCGAAGGCGCCTAATGAGCCGGGAAGCTGCGGAGCCCGCCGATCAACGGCGGCGGCCCGCCATCTTGGAGGCCGAGGCCCGCCGGTCACACAATCTGCATCATAAAGGCGCTCCTCCGATGGAAATCGGCAGCCAGGAGTGCCGCCGGGTGCTCGGCAGTCACCCAGACAGTGGAATTACAGCTGGATGGCTCTCTCCTTGGGCGGATAGCGAGAGGATGGCGGAGGGGTCCGGGAGCGCACTCAAGGTGCGACCGCCATCTTGGCTCGGCAAACCACACCCTATCACCTGAAATTTAAAGGAAACAAACCTTCAGTAGGGTAGGGGAAGAGATCCCACACAGTATGCCCACCAATATACAGTTTTCCCAAAATAGGTCAAATATGTTGGGTAAATGACCCACAATGGTTAGGGTAAGTCTGCGGTTGCCTATTAGTAAAAAGTTTTGAGGCGGTTTACCCTTGTTTTTACACACCCGAAAACACCGTCCAATGGCTATCCGTAACAGTCTATTGAAAAGGAAAGCGGTCCCAATGTAATTATACAAGATGCGGGACTCGCCCCTGTAGAGTCAAGCGTCCGTTTATGTAGTTTTCAGGGGGGTGGCCCAGACCAGTCTCTTCTGGGCTCTGACGGGCCCGTCTTGGCCCGGGCCGAGCCCGGGCACGCCCCGCGCACGTCCCACGCTGCGGGAGTGCAGCAAAGTTCTTATGGCGTTCCTACACCGAATGCCCCTCCTCCGTGGCCAGCATGGGACCGGAATAAAGTGCAGCGTGCAGGGTCCGTGGCAAAGTGACGGTGCTTTGTTTTCCCGCGCTGCGGGAGTGCAGCAAAGTTCTTATGGTGTTCCTATGCCGAATGCCCCTCCTCCGTGGCCAGCAAGGGACCGGAATAAAGTGCAGCGTGCAGGGTCCGTAGGTCCGCGGCAAAGTGACGGTGCTTTGTTTTCCCGCGCTGCGGGAGTGCAGCAAAGTTCTTATGGCGTTCCTACGCCGAATGCCCCTCCTCCGTGGACAGCAAGGGACCGGAATAAAGTGCAGCGTGCTGGGTCCGTAGGTCCGTGGCAAAGTGACGGTGCTTTGTTTTCCCGCGCTGCGGGAGTGCAGCAAAGTTCTTATGGCGTTCCTACGCCGAAAGCCCCTCCTCTGTGGCCAGCAAGGGACCGGAATAAAGTGCAGCGTCCGTAGGTCCGTGGCAAAGTGACGGTGCTTTGTTTTCCTGCGCTGCGGGAGTGCAGCAAAGTTCTTATGGCGTTCCTACGCCGAATGCCCCTCCTCCGTGGCCAGCAAGGGACCGGAATAAAGTGCAGGGTCCGTAGGTCCGTGGCAAAGTGACGGTGCTTTGTTTTCCCACGCTGCGGGAGTGCAGCAAAGTTCTTATGGCGTTCCTACGCCGAATGCCCCTCCTCCGTGGCCAGCAAGGGACCGGAATAAAGTGCAGCGTGCAGGGTCCGTAGGTCCGTTGCAAAGTGACTGTGCTTTGTTTTCCCTGGTTTGTTCACATGAGCACAAACTGAATAAGTACTATTAAAAATGAAATATGGTCCTTATGTAGGAGACTCGCAATGAATGATAGACCCATAACTTTGACATGAATGCCTAGGAGGGCATAAGGTTAAATGTTTTGACTAAATGATTGAGCTCTTCAAGTTAGAATAATTATGTATACGGGGAGTATATTGTGAGGGTAATTACACTCAAGTATTATTGAAGCCTCCAGGTACGAAGCATATGAAGTGCTGTAAATCAGGTTATGAATTCAGAAATGGGAAAATGAGATCCCTGTTCTATAAAGTTGATGCACCATGTTAAATTGTTACATGTTACAGCATGAAAATTAAATACTTTTTTTTGTATTTTTAAAAATTACTTTTCGTTTGAAGTTGTATTTTAGATTGTTCATTCTACATTCACTGACATACATCTTTTCCCTGAAAGACAGCTGATTTTCTGTTCCTAGATAATGAAAGTTTGATGTGTACATAATTTTCTATTTACAAAATGAGTGATCAGCAAAAAAATATTTTTGCAAGAAAGGCTCCAGCTAAAAAAGTATTTTTGAAAGGTTTGTTTCCTGAAAACCTTACTTCTGCAGGATATTTTTCTAGCTAATCTATTATTCTAAAACATGTTAAGTTTGTGAATGGAAAACCTTTACAGCTTTGCATACCCTAGTTAAAACATAGGTGACAAAATAAATGGCTGCTAGGGGGTTTTAAAGCAAAAGCCATATGGTGGGTAGTGAAGAAAACTGATGATACATACTGTGAGAACCCCTTTCAAAGGGGCCACTGGGCAAGAAGGAGTTACTGTGCCCAACCGTGGTGGTTGAGGCCTTTTACTCTAGAGGTCCCAGGGCCCGGCCTACTACGGGCTCTGATCACCTGGGCCCTTAGCACCTGGGCCAAGTAGCCCTTCAGCACCTGACTCTCAGTGGTAGCGAGTGTCGAGCAGTCCAAGGCTTCTCAGGGAGGAGGTAACTGTAAGGCGGGCACAGGTTCACAACTTAAAATACATCTAGCTACCCCAATAAATGATTGTCCAGTCACATACTTGCTTTTATGTAAAAGGAGTATTTATCCACTATCACAAATTACAATACAACACACTGCAAATAATATACACAGTCTTCTTGAGGCAAGCCCACTAGCGTTTCCCAAGTCAGCTCTCTAGTCCCACCTCCCCACTTATGGCTGATGGTTATTCTCGATACATGGTGACATCCAAGCTAGGCCCTGCTAAGGTGGTCAAGTGTCAGAACTTCTACAGGGCCTCTATTGCCAAGACCCATGACTCCCCACAATGGTGAGCATCAATTTGAGCAATTCCCCAGGCCCTGTGGCTCGATTGTCAATCTAACCCGCTCTTGTGGAGTGGCAGTTCAGAGTCCCCTGGGCTCTGGACCTCAGCAGCCTGACTGTGCCCAGACGGCAGGAAGCTGCAATCACTGCAACCACTGCGCTCAGTACTCCTCTGATGCAGTAAGTCTCTCCTGGAACACGTGGGCAAGTTCTCGATGCTCCCGGACAGGGGAGTTAAAGTAGATGCTCTCACTCTACATGGATCACAGCCTGCAGGGTGCTCTCAGCTGCAAGTGGATTCAAGATGGCTACCCTCTTGCTCCTTCATGGCCCCCTCCTCCTGACATGCAGGTATGGTCGCAGCACCATATACATGGCGAGGGCCCTCTCTGGTCACCATGGCCCCCACCTGGCATACAGGGGTCACAGGCAGCATGAATATGGTAACAGCCCTCTTTGGGTCACGATGCTGTATCAGACAACGGCCCTCCTTCTCTCACAGCACAGTACCAAAGGCGGTAACCCTTATTCTTCACCTCAGCCTCCACCTTGCAAGGGGGCCACAGACTTTGGCACATGGGTTGACAGCCCAATCAGTGCGGCAATCCCGACAGACAAGAATCTCACTCTCCACTCCCGGGATCCATGCAACATAATCACCACTGGACCTTACTCCCTCCACGCAATCTCCTTCACCTCACAGGTTCCACTGATCTTGAGTCAGGCAGAAACTGGTGCTTCTGGCTCCAGGTGAGTATTCTTGATCCTCCTGGGTGATGTCCTCTCTCCCAGCATGGGAGACTGGCAGACCCTTAGTTCCCAGTCCTGGTCATAACAGGAAGAACTTGTGCTGAGCTTCTCCACGCTGATGTATAGCTTCAGTTTGACAATTTGGGAGTCTCGAGCTCCCTTTTATATAACTCATTTCCAGACACACTTGTGATTTAGTGTCTCTGCCTGTGTAGTTCGTGTTCTGGGGTTGCCCACTTTGAAGTGCTCACTCTTTTGTTGTGCTCTTCCTCCAGAGATCAGTCTATCACAACAGGACAGTCTCCAATCTTGATGGCCCCAAACACAGACCAGGGGAGTGACCAGAGGTTCGCACCTGGATGTCAGCCTCATATTGATATATACATCAAAATGTTACCAAAGGCCCAGCCCTCCTCTTTATGATTCTTTTATCAACCCCATCTCCTTCATCAGATGTGCCAAGGCCCTTTTGACCAGTGACCTCCTTTTAGAATCAAAGAGCCCCAATTTATGTGCATTGTAGAGCCTGGTTCTTTCTTCTTCCAATGTGTGCCCCACTCACCTCTTAGGAATGCAACAATCCAAAAATCTGTCTGAGGAAACCTCTGCCTCTCACTTCTCATCCAGCAAGCCCTGGGTCTCCCAAAATGGAATCCAGTGTCTTCCATGTGTTGTGTCCATTGCGAGTGCGCACACACCTCTGCGCCCACCCATACGCGCTGCCTCCAATGTATTGTACTCTGCACAGGCATCCTTACCTCCCAGCATGGTGACCTACCACCACATGCCATCTCTTACATGTGGTATCAGTACACAGGCCAACATATATCCCACCGGGTACACGTAACCACAAGCACTATTTCCTGATGCAGTATACCTTCTTACAGGCACACTTGTCCCAGTACGCACATGCGACCACATCCACTAAGCAATGGGTGGGCCCGAAGTCTACTGTAAGCATTGGTATTGTACATAATAGATCTTTCAGTAACAGACAGGCCACAGATGTATGTAGGCAAGACCTCACAAGTCAGGCTTGAGTTTGCAGGATTAATCTACAATACCCAGCGCTGTTTTTTAAAAAGACATTTCCCAACAAAAATGTTACTCTTATCTATGTAATCATATTTTGTCTGGAATCAGCAAAGGTATCTACTTGGGGGTTAAAGTTAGCCTGTATTTCTGAAACATAATCACATGCTGCCATACTGTGGACAGAGATGCCGCAAAGAGAAACTTTTGTGCTACACTTCTGAAGAGAACAGTGCAGTAACAACATTTTTTGGATAATTGTTTAGGGTAGACAGTGAGCAAGCAGGCAGCGTGTGCAAGATCCCACAAGCGACAACTGTCATCTGAACTGATACAACAATGCAAACAACAAAATACCTAGTTACACTACGCAAAAACTGTCAGAAAACTCTACACCTCCCTGAAATGGAGTCACCAAAAATCTTGATGAAAGGAGTTAAAACACAAATCTTCGTTAATTGTCAAAAAACACTGCAAATATCGCCCACCACCATTAGTTACTGAAAATATCCTTCACATTGTTGAATACACCATAAAGATAACTAAACAATACCAGCCAACAGGTAAAATTAAAATAGCCCTGAAATCAATAACTCAAACAACTTGGAAATAATTTAAAGGACCACAATATAGCATTGTAACAAAAATCTCTGAATACTGCAAGTCTCAATTAAATTACACCATCTACTGGCATATCCGTTTCACTCGGAAACAATCCCCAGTGGCGGCTCTTCCATTATGGCGGAGGAGCGTCGCCCCACTGCTTTGAGCAGTGTAAAGGAAAGGAAATATAAAATGATAATAACTTTTAGTTATTATCATTTTACGTTTCCTTCTTTTGTGGGCGGGTGTGCGGGGCTGCTCTGCTCATGCAGAGCAGGGCAGGGGAGGAGTGGTTTGCCCACTCCTAAGTGCGCAGTGACTGTTTGGTCGGCCCTCTTCGGCCGCCCAAACCAGTCATGCACACTTTCCCCTTCTCCATGCAGGCTGCATTACAGCCTGCATGTAGAACAAGCCCAGGCTCCCATTCCCTGTTTGAGCGTCCCACCAGGATGCTCAAAACCAATCACAACGCTGCAAATCACAACGCTGCATTGCAGCGTTGTGATTGGTCAGGAGAGCCTGGCTTCCTGTCCCATGACGAGAGCAGGAGCAAGGAGCAGAGGCGCGGCAGGTTGACCGGCGGCAAGGTAAGTGTTGGATTTTTTTTTATATATATCTTTTTTTATTGCGGCTACCTCGTGCCAGTGGCGTCCCCCTCCCTCCACGAGTCATGCCGGCCTCCACTGACAATCCCCCAAATTGCCACAAAACAAATAATACCATGTATTTCCTCATGCCTAGTTAGAAGAATCAGAAATCTCTCTGAAAGAGACTTTTTTAACAATATATAAAATAGCAAAATCTTCCAACTTGTAAAACGGCACAAATCTCTCTGAAATGTACATCATTCACTGAAATATCTTGAGTGAAAGTTAAACATCATACATTTCCTGAACGATTATAACCTTTTGTTCCCTAGTGATAAATAACACCTTGAATGTCCATAAAATTGGCATAGTAACCACGCATTGTATTAAGGATGATAAAAACACCATGGGTTTGATTCACAATGGCTTTTTTCAGTAAGTGTGACTTTCTCCCATTTTAGTTGTACCTTACTCCTGAATTTCCAGGAGTACATTGAGCTTACAGGAAAAAAATGTGAATCAGGATAAAAGTATTCAAATATTACCAATGTGAAACAAAATATACTGTTAATACAATCTTCCCAACAACTGTAACAATAGAACCAACATATTCTCACACTAGATATGATGATCCGAAACTGGTCCCGGGATGCTTGTTTCCGGTCCAGGGAAGACCTGGCTTGGCAGTTTGGGCTGGACTATTCCCATGAGGAACAGGGTCAAGACTGATTTGCATACGGCTGGATCTGAACTGGGGTGGCAAAGTGAGCTAAAGAACGATGATGGATTCAACCCAGATCTGTTACTGGGGGTGAGTGTCTAAAAAGTTTCAGCGCTCCGTCCGATCTCACAAAAATTGACGAGCTCCTCAAAACCTCCCCATGTGTGAATAACAATAGCAAAATTGTGGCAGAATGACACTAACAACTTCAATCATTCACTGAACCCAGGGTGGTGAGGGCTTGACACTTGTGCGCACAAGTCGTTGTTCTTGGATAATATTGTTCTCAATTCAAATAGCAACGCTCAACTCCCCGTGGCCCACCGCTCACAGGCCACAATCTTCAATGAAACAATACCAATAGGAAAGGAGCGTTTCCCCTTCTTTCAATGTTATCAATCAATTATTGAATTTCTCAAAGAAAGTCCAGTCCACAGGCCATTTTTTCAGTTCCAAAGAATTTTTGTTCCAAATTTATTAAAGCAAGAACATCATATAATGTCATTCATTCAATTTAATCAAATCTTTTCAGACAATTTCATCAAATATTTTCAGCCTACGCGTTTCGTCCTAACCCGGACTTCATCAGGGCTTGTTCAATTCTTGTTGGACCTTTATTCATATCACAAGTCAAACGTGCATCTTTTTTAAGCGCTCCCATGAATAACCTCTTTATTTCATGTAACCAATTTAATTCATTTCTTTTCAAGCCTCCATATTAACTATTCATATGGTTTCCTCTGTGGTCCACTACTGTTCTTAACCAATCATATCGATTGCTGCTAACACCCACCTCCATGTAACAACTTCCTCTATTCACGTAGTTTCACCCGATTCATTTCCTGTTTACAACCGAGCTATTTTATTGGTTAGCTTACGCATATAACAACATCCTCTTTCTACGTGATTCATTTCCTGTTTGTAATCAAGTAATATTATTGGTTAACTTGTACAACCTGCCCACGCGCTCATCTCCTGCTCAAATCTCCTTTCTCTAAATTTACTCCCAACACCCATCTCCATGTTCCAACTTCCTCTTCCAAGTGATTACGCCCAATTACTATCCTGTTTGTGCCCCAGTAATTTTATAGGTTAGCTTACGCTACCTGCTAGCCGCGCTCATCCCTTGGGTTGTAGTTATATTAATAGAGCATTAACATCAACAATCTCTACAGTATGATGACGACTACTATTTCCACTGACTCAAATTCTTAGATAGTGGCTCAGGAAATGATTAATTTAAGAAATGATGTAATTCATTATCACTGTTTAGGCCCTGAGTCACCAACCTACATCTACTGATCCATATGGCTTCTTGCTGCCTTAATTGTAACTCCCAATCACCTCCCCTTGCTTTCGAACAATTCTTTGAATACCATGAAACTTGATCCTCGCTCTATCCTCATGATTCTCCCTAATATGTTGATATATAGGGGATCTCACGTCTTTATTAACTATTGCTCTCCTATGTTCTTGTATCCTAAGTTTCAAGGTGCGCTTTGTGCTCCCTATGTAGATCTTCAAACATTCACACTGAATTACATACACTACTCCGCAACTATTACAATTAATGAATTCATTTATATGGTATTTTTTCCTTGTAGCTAAATTCCTTAATGCGATTAATACCCAAGTCGCACATATTACATGCACCACATGTGAAAAACCCTTTCGGTGGAGCGGGGAGCCAGTTTCCTCCCTGTACGCGTGGAGGTTCCAGATAGTTCCTAGTGATTAAACTACCAATGGTAGGACATTTCCTGTAAGTGACCTTAGGCTTATCCAAAATTACATCCAATAGTCCTGGTACACCTTTTAACAAATCCAATTCTTATTCAAAATCTTATATATTAGATTTTGATGCATACTATATGTTGAAATGAAAGCTACTCTTTCCTTCGCTTGATTTCTCTCTTTCTGCACTAAAGTAGACTCTCTCTTCACCAACTTCAAGAAGGGTGAAGTTAATCACTAGGAACTATCTGGAACCTCCACGCATACAGGGAGGAAACTGGCTCCCCGCTCCACCGAAAGGGTTTTTCACATGTGGTGCATGTAATATGTGCGACTTAGGTATTAATCGCATTAAGGAATTTAGCTATAATACAAGGAAAAAATACCATATAAAAGAATTCATTAATTGTAATAGTTGCGGAGTAGTGTATGTAATTCAGTGTGAATGTTTGAAGATCTACATAGGGAGCACAAAGCGCACCTTGAAACTTAGGATACAAGAACATAGGAGAGCAATTGTTAATAAAGGCGTGAGATCCCATATATATCAACATAATAGGGAGAATCATGAGGATAGAGCAAGGATCATGTTTCATGGTATTCAAATAATTGTTCCGAAAGCAAGGGGAGGTGATTGGGAGTTACAATTAAGGCGGCAAGAAGCCATATGGATCAGTAGATGTAGGTCGGTGACTCAGGGCCTAAACAGTGATAATGAATTACATCATTTCTTAAATTAATCATTTCCTGAGCCACTATCTAAGAATTTGAGTCAGTGGAAATAGTAGTCATCATCATACTGTAGTAGATTGTTGATGTTAATGATCTATTAATATAACTACAACCCAAGGGATGAGCGCGGCTAGCAGGTAGCGTAAGCTAACCTATAAAATTACTGGGGCACAAACAGGATAGTAATTGGGTGTAATCACTTGGAAGAGGAAGTTGGAACATGGAGATGGGTGTTGGGAGTAAATTTAGAGAAAGGAGATTTGAGCAGGAGATGAGCGCGTGGGCAGGTTGCGCAAGTTAACCAATAATATTACTTGATTACAAACAGGAAATGAATCACGTAGAAAGAGGATGTTGTTATATGCGTAAGCTAACCAATAAAATAGCTCGGTTGTAAACAGGAAATGAATCGGGTGAAACTACGTGAATAGAGGAAGTTGTTACATGGAGGTGGGTGTTAGCAGCAATCGATATGATTGGTTAAGAACGGTAGTGGACCACAGAGGAAACCATATGAATAGTTAATATGGAGGCTTGAAAAGAAATGAATTAAATTGGTTACATGAAATAAAGAGGTTATTCATGGGAGCGCTTAAAAAAGATGCACGTTTGACTTGTGATATGAATAAAGGTCCAACAAGAATTGAACAAGCCCTGATGAAGTCCGGGTTAGGACGAAACGCGTAGGCTGAAAATATTTGATGAAATTGTCTGAAAAGATTTGATGAAATTGAATGAATGACATTATATGATGTTCTTTCTTTAATAAATTTGGAACAAAAATTCTTTGGAACTGAAAAAATGGCCTGTGGTCTGGACTTTCTTTGAGAAATTCAATAATTGATTGATAACATTGAAAGAAGGGGAAACGCTCCTTTCCTATTGGTATTATACTAACAACTTCAAATCAATTGATAATAATACTGCACAAATTTACCTAAGTTGCATATTAGTCAAATCTCCTGAGAGTCAAACACTACAAAGCCCCTTGCAGTAGATACAGTTACCCACAAAGATGGCTAACAATTAAAAGCATAAATGTCCCACCAGTTGGTATAACTTCAAAACCTCGACTCAGTGAAGATTAAAATAACACATATTTTCATTAAATAAATATAAGGAAATCAAATGCCTCCGATGTTTGTTAACAATCTCATGAATGTGAACACACCTGCTCTCAGCTCCAATCTGATTAGATTCATACTGTATTCTTCAGCTGTGAAGTTCCGGTGGGGTCACCCATGTATCTCCGCATAAATCTTACTGGTCCTGAGGATGGTCTTACGGATTGATACCAAGTGAGACCAAAACGTCTACAAGCCCATCTCTACGGTTCAATTTTCTCCATCAACGTGGAATTTTGTCTAAAAAAAAGACAGACACTTACACTGCTCTGTTGGAGAGTGGGTTGCTTATACACTGACAGATGGAATGACTGAACGACGTAGTTGTATAAGGATAACGCATTGTCAATGTATACGTGAACATCTGTATCGAACCCCAAATGTTTTCAGTTTGTGTATACATGTTCTTTCTGATTAAATCATCTTACATGCCTGTTTTTTTTGTACTAAGGATTCATGGTTCAATTTTTTGTTATCTGAATGATACAATTTTTTTTATGCCACTGATTGTGCATTCTAATCATGTCAAATATTAAAAATGTCTTTGAATGACTCCTTTGTCAGCAGTTTACCTTACTATAGTTAGATAGCCAAGCTCACTAGGGATTATTGGGTTGCCCTTTTGTTTGACCTGCAAAATATAACTAAGTTCTAGCTGTATATTGAATTGCGGTGCCCTAGCGTCACTCATGGTGTTGAACGGGCAATGCAATACTTAAGTCAGATTTGCAAAGGAATACAAGGCCACCATGCGTGGCGTGGCGTTGATAGGTAAATATGGAGAAATGCAAGGCACCAAAATTCACTGTTTTACGTTATTCTCCACACCATAATCTACATTGCTGCAAAATTTCACATACATCTGTATGACATGCTGTAATGCTATCAGGAATGGTACATTGACCAATGACTCCATTTTGTATAACTGACTCCATTTTCTGTGCTCTCACGCAGTTGCAGGGTGGGGAGGGGATGTTTTTGCTCTTTACCTGTTTTTGCCCTTCACCGTGCAGAGTAAGCTGGTACATGTTGTGTGGGATGCGCACTTGGTATCTTTCACAGGGTTGAGATTGTTTTTGCCAGAGAAATGTGCGGAATGTACAGCTCTGTCTCGGAGTCCGAACATGGAGGCTTGGCCAGCTTCTTTGATGACCCTAAAACTGACCAGTACGGTCAGCCTGTTTTTTGTAACAGAAGGAAGGGGGAGAGGATTCGAGAAACTTCTCCTCAGGTTGAGTAAAAGGTATTAAAGGTGGGGGATCTTGGCTCTCAGATAGCTCACCTGTGGAGTGGACGCTCTGTCACAGGGAAAATCTTCGGTGGTTCCCGATCGAGACTTCTGCCTGACCTTCAAGGGCTTCCCGGTCATGCTGGCCAGAATGTTGAAAGATTTCCGTTCGGTGATGTATTTTCTTTATTTACTTTGTGTGTATATTTCATGAGTTTCTTTGCTCCGTGTACATATTTCATATGTTTTCTTGCTTTGTTCAAATGCTATCTACATTTGACTCCTTTCAGTCGATATTTGGGAATCTGCATTGACCAATGTATTTTGTCTTCTTTTTAAAAGTGTTGAATTAATAAATGCACGTTTCATTTTAAATGCACCTGAATCAGTTTCCTTGCCTCATCTTGAGAGTGCGGAGTTCCTTTTCTACATGTGTCATTTAAAGGTGCAGCCTCATTTACCTCATCTTGAGAGTGCTGAGTTTCCTATTGTTTCAAGTCAGAAGCAAAACATTTTGGCGTCACTTTGCAGGATTATGAAATTAGAGGGGGGAAATGTTTTCCAAAAAGACAAAGGCAGATTCCCAGATGCCAATTGAGATACATGGGTGGGAAATAGCCCCCTATGGTATGCTTGCGCATGAGTGGGCTCATTGTGCTGGGCTAAGTGAAAACTGGAATGCATGTATGGCTTTCACTGAGCCAGCAGAAGTGGTTGCATGTTTGCAGAAATTGCCTATTGAGAAAGGGAAAGAGCTTAGCATGTTAGAGCGAAGAGGCTGGATCCTCTTATGTGCTTATCGTAAAATGCATGAAAAATGTGTTCATTTACAACAGGAACACGAAAAAATGGAAAAACAGCTGTGGAAGCCAAGAATACTTCCCCAATGTTAACTTGTTAGAATAACCTATTTCAGGATAAATTGGAAACGTACCGGACTGTGGCTGAGAAAGCCGCCGTACTTGTAGCGCAATATAACTACAAGAAAAGGAGGGGAAAGGTTAATAAGAGAAAAGTGCATTTAGCCATTGCAAAAGTAGGACTTGACTGGGACCCAGAAACATGGGATGGGAATATTTGGGATTCTTGAGAATTTTCAGATTCTGGGGGAGAGTGTGGCCAAGCTAGTAGCCATGGTGAGTCGGAAGGTTGTTCATGCACAGCCCATATTTCGACAGAAGATACAGGGTAGTCCAAATTATCCACAGGGGGTTGCAATGGACTCCATGGAGCATTTTACTCAGCAAGAGATTAATGACATTCTAGACAGAATCTGACAGTGACCCGGGGAGACTTTGCTTACGTGGATGGCGCACCTTTTTTATATGGGAGCCTCTGGGGTGATGTTGGACCACAGAGAAGCAGTTAGGTTTGGTACACTTAGCACTGACCCTACTGTACAGAAACAGTTCAGGAATTATAGAAACTATAATCAAATCAGCCTGCTGCAATTAGCGGTTGCTGGGTGCAGCCACAAGTAACCAACAGAGTCAGACTAACCAGTGAATTATAAACCTCGGTTCACATTGAGAGATGCTTTGCAGAGACTTAAGGAGGAAGTAATAAAAACTGCTATTTTCATGGGTAATGCACATGAGTTGATGAGTGGACTGTTGACAGTATCAGTCCAAATTAAAATAATCCATTCAGCTCCCCCAGCCTATAAACAGGTAATAATGACCCTCTTAATTAACCAGACTGGTAATAATTTGGCGCAGGTCATTGAGGCATCTTGTGAGTTGGGGGAGTTAGGAACTGTATAAAGACTGAAAGAGTCTCCCGGTCTGAGACCCGAACAGACAATAACAGGGTGTCCAGGAGAGACATGTTCATGACCTTGTTGAAGGATGGAGTGAAGAAAAAACAGATAGATGGAATAGAAACCAAGAGTCTGTGTGAGATGTATCGGAAGTGAGGGTTGGACAAGAAAGAAGGAAATAGGAAAGTGAATAAACTGGACAAAAAACAAGTGAGTCAAAGAAAGCTAGAGATGGAGGAAGAGGAAAAAGAGAGAGAAAGAACTACCTATCTGAAGGTGAAGGGGGAGAGAGACTCAGACAATGAGTGGCTTAGTGAGAACAGGATGGAGGAGTTCCCCCGAGAGTATGACAGGTAGTACCCGAATTTGACTTGGGAAAAGGTTGACAGATTGAAAGCAGATTAGGGAGTAGGCCAAGCTCCGGTACAGGTATGGGCTCGCAAATATAATAGACCCTATGTTGACATAGAAATTTATTGGAAACATCGTAATGTTCAGAAGGCCCGAGCCCTAGTAGCCACAGGAGCTGAGGCAACTTTGATATATGGAAATCCGAAAACATTTAAAGGACAGTACTTCACCATTACAGATTTAGGCGGAAAAGAAACACCAGCTGTGCAAACAAAGGTCCAAATGAAAATAGGGAGAATACCAAAAGGATAGTACACTGTGTTGATAGTGCCCCTCTGTAAGAAGGTAGGATCCTTCTGCATGGTTACCCCCACTTTTTACCTGGTGCTAAGCTGTATTTGACTAGTCTGACTGGGATCCTGCTAATCAGAACCCCAGCCTATCTGCTTTCTCCCCAAATTGTGATGTTCAGTACTTAGGCACATCCCCAGATTGGATACTGGGGTACCCTTATACGTCCCTAGTATATGGTAGCCATGTACCCAGGACATAGGTATCCCAGAGGTCTCCCATGGGCTGAAGCATGTATTATGCCACTCATGAGAGACCATTCAAAATGGAGCTACAGGCCTGCCACTGCAGCCTGTGTAAGCTGGTGCTTGCACCACTTACTAAAGATATAGATTTCCTATATCTAGGGTCACTGCACTTAAAACCTATAAGTCACCCCTATAGCAGGGCTTATCAATCCTGAAGGCAGGGTGCTTGGTTCTAAGTGAGAGGGTGCCCCTGCATGAGCAGGACACCCCTGCAGCCTACGGAGTCCATTCTCCCGGGTTGTCAGTGAAGCAGCTATATACTATATAGAGGGGCGCCGCGAAATTACGCGATGACCATCTCGAAACTGGCTGCAATGAATCCTATCATGTTTGGTATCAAACATGTTGGAATCATACCCCCACACCGTAAATGGTGTGGGAGGTAGGATTCCAAGCACTGGAAGAGCCCTCCGTTAGGCTCTCAGTGTTCCCGGGACCAGCCTTCTTGACTCGGACAGCACAAAATGGTTGCTGCTGACCAGAGACACGATTCTGCCCTCCTGCTGCTGAGCCAAGCTCGAGCAGGGGAAGGCAGAACAATAGGCATCCTGTCACAGGGAGGTGTGACCACCTCCAAACAGTATTTAGTGTATTGGGGTGGGTGCGCTTGCCAGCGCCACTCAGTCTGCATGAGGGGCACATTTGGTGTCCCTGTGCATAGTCCATTTCAAACCAGTCCTGGGAGTCGTTGGCTCCCGCTCTGGCTCAAAACTAGACAAAGGACATGGGAGTAACCTCCCCCCTGTCCAGACCCTCCCCTGGGAGGGTCCCCTGAATCTTCCCAACCCTTACCCTAGGGTACTTAAGGGCTTACCTGGGTGTAGGTCCCTAGATTCATCGTGGGATAAGATTCAGAGCAGACACCACCTCTACTTCTACCACGCTGGACTTCGTTTGGGCCTGACTTCGTCTCCCTTCCAGTCTGCTGCATCGTCTGTGCCTGTGCATCTTACAGGAACCTTCCAAGGCCTGTGAAGCATCAAAGACACTTGAAGGAATCTCCCTTGGAGTGAAGGAGTCACTCCCCTGCATTCGCAGGCACCGCAACTACTTCGACCGGTCTGCTGAACCTGAGCTCCTCTGGACTCCAAAGGCTCTGCAACACAGTTGGTGGTTTTCCACAGCTCCTGAGGCCTGCCCTGCCCTCTCACCAAGTTTGAGGCCAGTATCCCTCATGGGGGTTGCAATAACCGAACCCCTGTGCACTGCGTCAACTTGCAGTTGCAAAAGGCTTGTTGACTTCTTTCCAAGAAGATCTTCGGATCCAAGTAGCCCCAACCTCGAGCACCTCCAGTGACCAGAATCTTCAATTACACCGCATCGTATGCACCTTGGCCTGCATCTTTTGGTGAGCTGCTTGAGGTCCTCTTGCGACTCCAGTGCCTCCGGCCTGTGGGTCCACTTAAGGGTCACACTTGTTTCTTTTGGGCTCCCCTGATTGCTTGGGGATTGCCCTGACTCCCCTGCTTTTGGTAAGTCCCCTGGACCTTGCTGGTCCCGACGTTGCTCCTTCTTCGATTCCTGCGTTGGTTGCATTTGCCAAAGGCTTGTTGGTGGTCCCGCAGGACACCGACCCCTCAGCACCCGACATCCTTCGTGGTACAGCTCGTGCAGGGTTCTTGGTCCTCCTCAGCATCGCCTGGTCCTCACAGCTGCCGAGTCAAGGTCATCGGCATCCATCGTGCAACACCCGACATCGGAAGGCATTCGTCTTCCTGAGTGACATAGACTCTGTCCCCTCTGCTTGCAGGTACCTCTCACCTAGAATCCACCTTTGGATTTCACCGGACACTTTCTCCTTCTGCAACAGCGGCACTTTCCTGAAGTCCTCCATTGTGTTCGACGGCGGTTTCCGACACCACTTCACACGTATGCACCCGGCTTCCCTGGTGTAGGTAACATGAATACTAGGGTATCAAAGGGTGGGGTGGCTCTCCAACCTTCTGTCTCCCACGGGAAGGGTCCTGAATCTTTAAAAATCCAACCGAGACTTACACATAGAGTTGTACGGAGCACACGGTCGTGTTCCCACACTGCACACGCTCTCCGTGGGGTCCCTATCTACTCACCTTGGGTGGTACCTTGGGTCCCCAGCACTTCTACATCCTCTCGACCCTGTCTTGATCTGAGTCGTGGTTCTTATACCACCTTCTTAGTATATGGGTTTCCCTCCACCCCCCCATTCCACTGTGTATTTCGTGCTATTTACTGTGTTTCTTTGCTAAAGTATTGTGTGCATTGTGTTTATCTCCATGTAGGAGATATCTGAACGTACTAGAGAGTATTATATAATAAATACATATTTTTATAAATACTTGGTGTGGTTCTTTTCACTTAATCTATACTATAAGATTGCATTCTGGTAAAACAAGCCTGCTTTACACTACTTCTGGACTAAGCCTGAAGGCTGCTCTCCACAGCTACCACTTAGAGAGCGTTCTAAGGTTGTCTAAGACCTCTTAAATCACCATAAGGGTTGTCTGGACTGGTGCAAGGTGCCCACTTACATAAGTGGACATCATATACCAGGCCAGCTTCTCACACCCTGTCTGAATAGATTATTGGAATTGATATTTTGAAGAGAATGACTTTGTAATTGGAGGACGGGTGCTATCAATTTGGATCAAAAAGGTACATTTCAATGGCCGCCGTAAGGGTGGTTCATTTGAAGGTTCCTCCAGTGAAGGTGCTCCAGGCTACTAAGGTTATTCATATGAAACAGTACAGAATTCCAGGAGGGCATGAGGAGATCAGTGACACCATATGAGACTTGATAGAGGCAGGGGTGGTAATTCCAATCACTACCGCCTGGTATAACCCCGTGTGGCCTATGTGCAAAAGTTGGTGCATGGCAGTTGATTATTTCGAATTGAACAAGCACACTCCTCCTCTGACTGAACTGTTCCAGATACGATTACCTTAATTGAGAAAATACAGAAGCATCCTGGGACCTGGTATGCGACTATTGATATTGTTAATGCCTTCTTTTCTATACCAATAGCCCCCAAGAACCAGGAGCAATTTGCTTTTTCGTGGGCCAGTAGGCAGTTCACATTTTCAAAAGCTCCCTATGGGGTACTTGCATATTCCTACCATCTGTCACTGGCTGGTGGCAGAACACTTGGATGAGGTATCAGTCATTCCCGGGGTGCAGCTTTGCCATTACATTGATGACGTGATGATACAGGGAGAGACACAAGAACAAGTGCAAATTCAATTGGACAGGATTGTGGAACACTTGCAGAGTAAAGGGTGAGAGATAAATCCTGCAAAGGTACAGGGACACTCTCAAAATGTTAACTTTTTGGGTATCCAATGGCATCAGGGACACAGAGAGGTGGTGCCACAGGTAAGACAAAAGATTAAAGAATTTGCTGTGCCACAAAATAGGAAGGAAGCCCAGAGGTTCATTGGATTGTTGGGTTTTTGGAGACAGCATATCCCTCACTTAAGTCAGATTTTGCCCCTTTGTACAAAGTCACATGAAAGAAAAATGAGTTTGAATGGGGAGAGCAGCAACGAAATGCATTTGGATCAGCAAAGGAGGCTATACAGCGTGCTTTGGATTTATGGCCATTACGAGAGGGGGATGTTGAGCTGAATGTGACAGTTCAAGGGCAGTATTTTAATTGGAGTTTGTGGCAAAAGCAAGGAAAGAAGAGGGTGTCTTTAAGATTTTGGGCAAAGAAGTTACCAGATGCTGGAGAGCGGTATACTCCCTTTGAAAAAGAGTTGCTTGCATGTTATTGGGCCCTGGTGGATAGTGAGCAGTTGACCCTAGGGCACAATGTGATTTTGAGACATGAAATTCCTATAATGCAATGGGTGATGAGTTCCCCCAAGACCGTCAGAATAGGGCATGCGCAAGAAGCCGGCATAATCAAGTGGAAATGGTACATACAGGACAGGACCCGAGTAGGTCTCAAAGGCACTGCAGTGTTGCATGAGCAGGTGGCACAGGCCCCAGTGAAAGATACAGAGGTGTTAGGTTATGGGCAGGGTAGACATGGTATGATTAACTTAATTGAATAACAATGATGGGTAGATTATCCATATGTTCGTGGAATATATGTGGTTTAAACGATAAAAAGAAAAGAGGGGTGATGGCTCAAATTTTGCAGGTGATGCGTATTGATCTGCTTTGTGTGCAAGAAACCCATATCGCGTGGAATAATCGAATGTGGCTGAATGACTTGGGTATGGATATACTCGGGTGTACCAGACAGAGTTCAACCACAAGAGGGGTTGCGATTTTGATGAGATATGGCCTGGGTGTTCGTAATCGGGTAAAGGAGGATGTCTTGGTGCGGTGGGTCATTGTGGAAATAACTGTTAATGGTTCATCATTGACGATATGTTCTATTTATGGTTCTAATCTGGACGACCCGGAGGTGTTGTATTATTTAAGTGTCGAATTAGTGGCATGGCCAGCCTCCTTAATCCTTTGTGGGGATTTCAATTTTCATTTAGAGGGTGGCTTTGACATTACTAGTGATCGCCCATATACGGGTAAAAAAGCTACCCAGGGCCTAGTTAAAGAATTTGGGTTGGTCGATATATGGCACGCTTATAAGAAAGATGTCCCGGGAGATACTTTTTACTCGGCTCCCCATAGAAAACATGTGCGCTTAGACTATTTTTTTATTTCAGCTGAAAAAGTAACAAGTGCCAAGGTAGAGATTATGCCGAGGATAATATCAGATCATAATCCGGTCGTATTAGAACTTGACATTAGTTCTAGGGCCCAGCCAAAGGCGTGGACTTTTGAACGCAAACTTCTATTAGATCCCGAATACTGTAGACACGTGTGATTGGATTACAGAATTTTTTAAAAATAATCGGGGAACCGCTTCTGATCCTATTGTCTGGGATACATTTAAGGCCGGGGTTCGGGGGGGGGAAACACTCAGTTATTCTATAGCTAAACAACGTAAAATTTTGGCAGAAATTAAGGATGGGATGAATCAGTTAAGGCTATTAGAAATAGAGCTTATGGGGGAAGTAATCCGGCAACAGAATATGGAAAAAACTTTAAAGGCCATTGCAATTTTAAAAATGAAAATTCATCAGCATTTTGCAACGAAAATTGCAACGAAACTGGCTATATATAGGGCTCAAATTTATGAAGCGGGGGAAAATTCTGGCAGGATCTTAGCGAAGAGATTACAGCAGAAGGGAATACTTAACAGAATTTATAGGATACAGGATCATTTCAATCAGATACAGGATTCCCCAGGCGAAATTTTGAATGTTTTTCGCAAATTTTATGACAACTTATATACAGAGGAGGAAATAGTAGATACAGATGAGAAAATTATGGAATTTAGTTCTGATATTGAAACTAATAAAGTTACACAAGATCAAAATGAGGCATTAGCAGCAGATATAACTTGGGAGGAAGTGGAGGGAGCAATATTGTCACTAGCTATAGGAAAAGCTGTAGGTCCGGATGGCATCCCTCTAGAATTTTATAAGACATTTCGTCAAGCTCTAAGACCGGAACTTATGATACTGTTTCTCGCTGCTCAATGCGGAATTGCACCAGATTCATGGCGTAAAACTATTATTATTGTTTTTTAAAAAAAGACAAACCTGAATTGTACCCATCCTTGTATAGACCAATCTCACTGATTAACTCAGATAGTAAGATCTTCTCTAAAATCATTGCTCAGCGCCTGGGATCGGTCATTACCCTCTAGTATCCAATTTTCAGCATGGGTTTATCCCAGGTAGGGATACTGCTGATCACGTGAGACGAGTAATAGCTTTCCTGGACTGGGCTCAGGCAACTGAATCTGTATTGGGGGTGATCCTGTTGGACGCCGAGAAGGCGTTCGACAGGGTCTCCTGGCAATATATGTGGGAGGTTTTGCGATGGAAAGGTTTTTGTTCTCATTTTATACAAGCAGTTAAGACCCTATATATACGCCCGGTAGCCTCGATACGTATATCTGGACAAGAGTCAGACTTATTTAATATCAGTAGGGGCACAAGGCAAGGGTGCCCGTGCTCCCCTCTTTTATTTGCATTATATATTGATTTATTTTTTAATAAACTAAATCAGCACATAGGTATTAAACCAGTCAGTTTTCGTAATATTGAGTACAGAGCATTGGCTTATGCCGATGATATAGTTGTAGTTTCTAGTGATATTGTTACTGCCCTTCCTGCAATTAAGTCATTGGCTGTTCAGTTTGGTTGTTTTTCTGGTTATAAATTGAATATAGAAAAAACTCAGGTACTATACTCAGGCAATGATCCCCCGGCAAATATGTCAATTGTTCCTGAAGCAACATATTTAGGAATAGAAATCACATCTGTGGTGGATAAGATCCCCGATCTGAATATTCTCCCTGTGATGGAGAAGGTGAATGCAACCCTGGAAAGGTTAGACCATCTTCATCTGTCCCTTCATGGTAGATGTAATGTACTAAAAATGCTGGTTCTTCCGAAATTTTTATATATGTTTAGAACAATCCCCTTAGAGTTTTCCTCGTCGTGTTTTATTAAATTAGAGAGGATATGTTCCAGGTTTTTGTGGGGGTATCGAAGACAGAGAAGGGCATATAAGACAATGGTTTTACCTAGACACCGGGGGGGCTGGGGCATTCCACATTTTATAATGTATTATTGGGCAGCTATGATGCAATATATGGGGCCCTTAGTAGCCGGGACTAAAGCTGAGATCCCCTGTTTTCATAGACCATCAATCTACGAATTCGGGCTGGGAGAAGAAATGAATGGTTGCTTAGTTAAGGTAATTGAGCCCAGTTACTTTAAAAAAACAAAATTTAAGATACTCAAGGCGGCTTATGTAGTCTGGAAATAAATTAAACGGAAGCTACTGGTTTTAAATTTGAATGCCTATACCCCTTTCTCGGCTCCCGGGATACTGCCCATAATTTTTCGGGATCAAGTAACAATTAGATGGGGCCTAAAAGGAATACGATGCTTAGGGGATCTGTTTGATGAAGGCCATCTTTTAGCATTCTCAGACCTACAGGAGAAATATGGTTTAGGTAAGCAAGACTTCTTTAAATACCTTCAAATACGTAGCTTTCTGGTTAGGCGGGGGTCAGGAACAGGACAACAATTTGTGAAAATCCCTTTAATTGAAAAAATGATGAAGAAAACACCAATAGGTCAATTTTATCAACAGTTAGTGGAAATATTCCCGGATGATCTGGATATACGTAAAACTAAATGGGAAAACGAATTGGGAGTTGAGGATATTAATATAATTAAATCCCTTGAGCTTGCCAACCAAGTTTTAATGACTGGAAGAATACGTAGCCAGCATTATATGGCCCTCTATGATTTATATTACACTCCTAGTAAGGTGGCTCGATGGGGTGTAACGGTGAGGGACAAATGTAATCGGTGTGGATTATTTGCGGCGGATTCATCTCATATGTTTTTGTCTTGTCCTAGACTGGGTGAGTTTTTTCAAGGAATTGAGAATTTTTTAGGTATAATATTTGGATCCCCCATGATAATTACGGGGGAATTAGTAATTATTGGTGTAGGATCTGATGGGGCGGCAAATTTAAGATCGGAAGCCACAACTGCTCTTCTATTCATTATAATGGCGGTGGTACGGGCCTGTATTACCAATGAGTGGATTAGCCCTGATCCACCCACTTTTATTAATTGGCGTTCCAGACTCTTAGCCATGTATAATTTTGAACTATTCATCTATAAGACCAAAGGGAGAAGGAAAAGAACTATGGGTGCCAAAATTTGGTCTCCAATATCAGAATGGATCCTATAAACTAGGTTTGGTTTGTAAGGATTTATAAGGAGATCCTTGGTTTGGATTGGACATTTTTTAAATTATAGGCAATTTTCATTTGTGATGGTTTGTTTAATGTAGAGGTGGGGGTATAAATATGTTGATATATGAAGTGCTTGCATAAATAATATATTGTCTAGGAAACCCTGTCCATTGATCGCGTGGCAATTTTGCTTCTTTGTATGTTATCTATCTTTTTCTTTAGACTTCGTTTTTTTTAATCAACATGTAACAATGTGTTTGAAATTATATCATAACCTTGTGTTGTTTTTTGTATATTTTGCCTTGGACAAAAAGGGATAAAAAATTCAATAAAAAATATTTAAAAAAAAAAAGAAAGATACAGAGGTGTTACATGATGTACCCGAGATACATGAGTCCCCTGTGAAGTGGGGTGAGCCGTGTGGTTTACTGATGGCTCAGCCAGGTATTTGGGGCTTAAGAGGCATTGGAAGGCAGTGTCCTACAATCCTGTGGCTAAGAAATTGTTGACTACAACTGGAGAGGGAAAGAGTAGCCAGTTTGCAGAACTATGTGCTGTGTATATTGCCAGGAGAGTGCAATATATACACAGATTTGTGGTCTACTGCTAATGGGTTAGCTACTTGGCTTCCCACGTGGCATGCCCATAACTGGATGATACATTCAAAAGAGGTGTGGGGCAAGGAGTTGTGGAAAGAGATCTGGGAAATGTTACTGCAAAGCGCAGTTACTATGTATCATGTAGACGCCCATTGTCCCACCGACTCACTCGACCGCTGGTTTAATTCCCTTACAGACGAAAAGGCAAAAATCTTGGAGGCCGAGGTGGCAACGCAGGATTCTGATTTGATAGAAATGGCTAAGTGGGCACACCAAAAAAGTGGACACCTGGGAGAGAAAGGCACTAACAGGTGGGCAGAGAATAGAGGGAGGCACATTTCTCTTGATTTGATTAAAACCGTTATCATGCAATGTCCTATTTGTCAGCATACACAGCACAGACCAGTCCCACAGATAGTGAGAGGTCACCCTATGCCAAATAGTCGAGGATGTCAATATGTGTGCACAGCAGTGAATACCTGCTCTGGCTACTTGATAGCATTTCCATGTAAACGTGCTACTCAATTGAACACATTGAAAACGTTAGACTTGTTAATTCTGTACTATGGAATTCCACTGCAGATCCAAAGTGATAACGGATCTCATTTTACAGACAAATTAGTGCAGGCTTATTGTGCACAACCCAATATCAAGTGCGTCTATCACATTCCGTATTACTCGCAGGCTTCGGGTTTGATAGAGCGCATGAACGGATTGTTGAAAGACCAATTGAGAAAATTATCTGACGGATCATTAAAACATTGGAGAGATCATTTGAATGAAGCGTTGCAAATATTGGACAATAGAAACGCAGAGAACCCTTCGATGCGTATGCTAACCCCAGCTTTGCAGATTTAGCCTCATGTGGCCACTAATACTATTCTGTACTGTGAGTCAACTCCCGGAGCCTTGGCTCCATACCAGGCTCACCAGAGGCTGCAGGTCTTGATTTGCATGCTTTAAAACTGTACAGACTCAAACCAAGAGATATTGTACTCATTGAGACAGGAGTGGGAATACAGATTCCCCCCGGAGCACTTTGGATTGATCGCTCCTCGATCTGGGTTGGCTCTCAAAGGCATTCAAGTGTTGAGAGGGGTGATTGATGCAGACTATCAAGGCGAGATCAAGGTCATCTTATTGAACAGTGGAGGCACTGATTTGGTAATACAAACTGGAGACAGAATTGCTCAAATAGTGATTATTCCTGTGTACAGAGGAATAGTCAAGAAGGGGACTGCCCCCAGCCCTTCTTACTATGCGAGGGTAACGAGGGTTTGGCTCCACTGACAAGAACCCAGGGGCCAAGGTGTGGGTAGAATCTCCAAATAGTACCCCCGAACAGGCAGAAATCATTGCGACAGGGAAAGACAATGTTCTGTTAATCATGAAACCAGGGCAAGGGAAATGGGAACATGTGCCTGCTGACAAATGCTAATTGCGAGAATGAATAATACTTGTTTATTCTCTGTTCTTCTAGATTACAGCATGGTGTGTTTGTGCTCTGCTTGCGCTCGCTGGACTGTGTTTGGTTGTGTTCGACTGGGGCCGGGAGGGACCGGGAGCCCCTAACTCCAAAGTGACCAGCCGACAGCGTAGACTGACATCTTTACTGAATCAACCTGACAATGTGTGGGCATACCTCATGCAGACGGTTCTCAACAGGTCGTATTTTTGCATTACGAACATGAAGAGCACCATGGATATTATTTCCACATGTCTACTAGCTATACCTACCCCCGTCAATGTACAGCTGCAGTCATTTAATGCCACAAATGCAGATGGGGCAGTGGAAGGAAATGATGTGAGCACTCGCATGTCACCTTATGAGTTCTCCGGTTTTGTCCAGAAGCTTCTGACGATACTTGGATTGATTTAACTCAAGTGATAATGCACAGTGTCACTGTAGGTGACATCTGTTATAACATAACCTGCGATCCAGCTAACATTGGTAAATGTGCTCAAATGAGACTTGAAAAAACCAATTCAAAGATGCTTTGGGAACAATAGACCCTATGTAGAAGCCGAAATGAGAGCTTATGTGAAAATGTACATAATAGTATGTCATGTAAGGAGGTAGTATCTGCTGCCAGTCATATCAAGCATGTTAAATTGCCTATAGGGTGGTTATTTTCCTGTGATAATGTTACATACACATTTATTCCAGCGTAAATAACAGGTGGACTGTCTGCTTTTACGCAGTTAGGACTTATGATGTTTCCGTTGAATCCAGCATTGCATGTCCGGAATACGAGTACTACACTGTATGACAACCAACGCCACGCCTCTCTACGTTACGCCACTCCACTATGTGACACAGCACTCTATGACACTCTCCTCCACTGTACGACACTCCTCTTGACAATACTTCCCTCTATAACACTCTACTTCACCCTACTATACTCTAAAAGACTCTACTCAAGTCTGACAGTCTGCAACACCCTACTCTACTGTTCAACATGCCATTCCCCTGTACAACTCGCTGCTCCAGTCTAAAATACTTGACTCCACTATATCAGACACCATGCTACTACACTATATAACACTTTACTACCATGTACAATTCGCTACTACACTCTACCCGATTTCAATACACAGTACTCCAGTCTATGACAATAGACTTTACAACACTCTCCTCCACTGTACTGTACGAAACTCCAAGTAACTCTCCACTTGCAACACTGGACTCTACAATTTGAAACACTTTTTTATTAAAAATTTTAAAAACACATTGAAATTCAATGAAAAAAACAAATGTTAAAGCTTAGGTATAGTTAGGAAAACTTATTTTCTCCATACAAACAAAGTTTTGACTACATAAACTTTAAACATTCAAAAGTTATATTATAACTTTCATTTACAATGTATCCACCACCTTCAAATTATTATACGTAACGGACCTCGTTACATACTCTTTTCAGCTCGCTAACCAGACTAACTATAACTTGCCACTCTACCATGCACTGGGTGTTCTCACAAATAAAGATACCCCACTGTATAACACTACACTGTACAAGACTCTGCGCCACTCTACTGCTCTACACTACACTAGATAATACTGAACTATACGACACTCTTCTCCACTGAACTCCACTGTATGCCACTACACTCTGCTACACTCTACGACACTCTACTCGATGACACTCCACTCCACCACACTCCATTTTATGCCACTCCAGTCGATGACACTCACTATATAGCACTCAGCTCTTCTGTTCGACACGCCACTACACTGTACTGCATGCCGCTCCACTCTACGATACACCACGCCACTCCACTCCACTCTATAACACTTTACTCCACTGTACGCTACGTGACTCCACTCTATTCCACTTTACACCACTAGATTCTACAACAATCTCCTTCACTGTATTGAACTACTCTTCACTTTACAACACTCCAATCAATGACACCCTACACTGCAATTTGAAACACATTTTTATTAAAAAATAAAAACCATTAACATACAATGAAAAAAACAAAGGTTAAGTATAATTTAAAGTTAGAAAAACATTATGCATACTTTCTATACAAACCCAACTTCAAATACACAAACATTAAAAATTGTAAAGTTATCATTATAACTTCAATTTATAATTTACACACCACTATCTGAAAGAAACATGTTAGTTATAGATTCCTTACCTTAGAATTACCCCCAGGCGTCAGACTGGATCCGGAAAGCTTTTTCGTCAGCAGTACCTCTGCGCGTCGGAAGGTGGCGTCGGCCGGCTCCGCGTACGTCGTCGGCGTCGTGGTCGCCGGGATGACGTCGCGGCAGCTACTTAGACGCCGCCCTCGCGCGCTGACGTCAGTTCTTTCTTTTTCCGCGCCAGCCAGCGCAGATCCGGGAAGAGCGGTACCTCAGTCATTTTTTGACTAACTTTTTCTCGACTTTTGTCGACTTCTTTTCTCGATTCTTTGACTCCGAAGAGGTGCACGAGGGATGCCCGGTTTCAAGGCCTGCAGATCCTGTCATCACATGATGTCGGTGACGGATCCGCACCGTGTGTGTCTTTTCTGCCTGGAGCACGACCACGCCGTTCGAGGTCCTGGTCGAGAGGGAGGTCGAGGGACCGGTCGCGGAGCCATCGCCATTCCGGCTCGAAGTCTTCGCACTCGGGGTCGGGTAAGTCGAAGCATAAGAAGAAGTCGAAGAAGCATCGTCGCTCTTCGACTTCTCCTCGTCGGTCGGCTGATCCGACGAGGCGCGCAGATGGTGCCACTCCCGCGGAGCCCGAAGGGTCGACTCCGAGCTTCCCTCCCTTTCCGGGACCCGAAGGGACCCCCGCCCAGCTTTGTACGTTCTACGATGCGATGCACGCCATCTTTGGGCGGACCAACCCCGCCGGCGTGCCTTTGGGCCCCGCGGGCTCGGTTGGGGGGCCTAGGTCTTCGCTGCCGGCGGCTCCGGCCCCCCTTGGATCCAGGCCTGGATCCGGATCGGCGCCGGTTGACCTCGTTACGCCTCCACCTGCGCCGCTTCCTACGGCACCACTACCGCGATCGACGACAGTCAGCTCCCCGGCCGGCGCCGACCCCATCCTCCTTCCTGACGTGGACACGGAGCCGGACCGGCGTCGTCCGGCGCCGGGTGGGGTTTTCATGCCCCTGTTCACTCCTGGGGTCCCTTTACAACAACAGTGGCACCCAGAGGACGATGAGGAGGACTGGGAGGGGTCAGGTGACCCTTTAACTGACCAGCTAGAGTCTGAGCAGGACTGGAGAGAGGAATTGGGGGATGCCAGTAGTCTTGACACTTCACCCGACCTTGGCATGTTGTCTCCTCCTACCGTGGCTACGGAGGAGGCAGCGTCATACGCTGTGGTGTTGCGAAGGGCGGCCGAGGCTCTCAACCTCGAGCTTCCTACGGTGGCGGTCAGGACTAACCTCCTGACTGAGGTGCTTCAACCGGCAGTGAGCTCTTCGGAGCCCCAGCTGCCGTTTAATGAGGCTCTCACCGACGTCCTTTTGGGCACATAGTCCAGGCCCAACACGGGGGCTCCCGTGGACAGGATGATCGCCCGACGCCACCGCCCGGCTCCGGGCGACCCCACTTTCCTCTCCCAACACCCCATCCCGGAGAGCTTGGTTGTCCAAGCCTCTACCTCCAAAAGCGCCTTCCCTACCGCTCCACCGGAAAGGGAATCCAAGAAGCTGGACCATCTTGGGAAGAAGATTTTCTCTTCCACCAGCTTAGGACTGCGGTCCGTAAACACCGCATGTCTCTTGGGCCGTTATTCGCACTCAGTGTGGGATACGGTGGCGCAAGTGCTGCCTCAGTGTCCGGAGGAGGCCCGGGCAGTGCTCTCCCAGGCTGTCGCCGCCGGGAGAGATGCAGCTAAGTTTACGATCCGTTGTGGGCTGGACACCGCCGACTCTCTGGGCAGGACCATTTCAACGTCGGTAGCGCTCCGCCGCTACGCCTGGATGAGGTCCACTGGCTTTTCAGGGGATGTCCAGAACACCTTGATGGACATGCCCTTTGATGGCCGTCACCTTTTTGGCGACAAAGCAGACAATGCCCTAGAGCGCTTCAAGGACTCACGGGCTACGGCCAAGTCCTTGGGCCTCTCCTCCCGTCCGGCGCAGTCTGCTTTTCGCCCCTTTCGTGGCTACGGAAGGGGTGCCCCGCTACGTCCCACCCAGGGCCGCAGCAAGTTACCCAACCTTCGCGCGGCCGGGGACGTGGGAACCAACGTCGTGGTTCAGGGGGCCAGCGGGCGTGCCAGTCCACCAACCCCCCCTCTGCAGCAGCCTCCAAACTCTCCTAGTCCGACCTTTCAGGCCCATCAAACGCCAGTGGGCGGCAGGATTCGCCATCACCTCCCCCACTGGCGCACCATCACTTCGGACAGGTGGGTTTTGCAGATAGTCCGAAGGGGCTACTCCCTCCCCTTCGAGACTACCCCTCCAGCCATGCCACCTCGTTACCACCGCATGTCAGAGGATCATCTGGCCCTTCTCCAGCAGGAAGTTACGGCTCTCTTGGCCAAGGGAGCCATTGAGCGCGTTCCTGTCCCAGAAGTAGGTCGTGGTTGTTACTCCCACTACTTTCTGGTTCCCAAGAAGGACAAGGGCCTGCGTCCTATCTTGGACGTCAGGGACGTCAATCGCTTCCTCCGGAAGGAGAAGTTCAAGATGTTGACGCTTGCTCAGGTCTTGTCTGCCCTGGACCCGCAAGACTGAATGGTAGCGTTGGACTTGCAGGACGCTTACTTTTACATCTCCGTCCTGCTGGCCCACCGGCGTTACCTGCGGTTCACGGTAGGCCACGAGCACTTTCAGTTCACCGTGCTCCCCTTTGGCCTTACCAGTGCCCCTCGGGTGTTCACGAAAGTGATGGCGGTGGTCGCAGCTCATCTGCGCAGATCAGGGGTTTCAGTCTTCCCCTATCTCGACGACTGGTTGTTGAAGGCGGGCTCGTCCCAGGCAGTCGTCTCCCACCTCCAGACTACGGCCGACCTCCTGCATCAGCTGGGGTTCTCCATCAATGTGCCGAAGTCGCACCTGATTCCCTCTCAGAAGCTCCTCTTCATCGGAACGGTTCTGGACACGACGCAGTTTCGGGTCTATCCTCCCAAACAGCGAGTTCGGGATATTCGGGCTATGATTCCGATCTTTCAGCCCTTGTCTCGGGTTTCGGTCAGAGTGACCCTGAGGCTGCTGGGCCTCATGGCCTCCTGCATCCTGCTGATCAATCATGCCAGGTGGCATATGCGGGCTCTGCAGTGGGACCTGAAGTTCCAGTGGGCGCAGCATCAGGGGAATCTGTCCGATTACGTCCAGATCTCGGAGGGCACTGCTCAACAACTGCAGTGGTGACTCACGAACCAGGATTGGGTCAGTGGCAGGTCCCTCTCCCTTCCCCAACCAGACCACACTGTGGTGATGGATGCCTCTCTTCTGGGATGGGGCGGCCACATGGGAGACGCGGAGATCAGAGGCCTCTGGTCTCCGGCGGAGTCCGGGCTTCACATCAACCTGGAGCTCCGGGCGATTCGTCTTGCACTGAAGGCATTCCTTCCCTCTGTCCGGGGAAGAGTAGTGCAGGTGTTCACGGACAACACCACCGCCATGTGGTATTGCAACAAACAGGGCGGGGTGGGGTCGTGGACCCTATGTCAGGAGGCCCTCCGCCTCTGGACATGGCTGGAACATCAGGGCATTTCCCTGGTGGTTCAACACCTGGCGGGGTCTCTGAACGCCAGGGCGGACGAACTCAGCCGCCGGTGCATGATGGATCACGAATGGCGTCTTCAGTCGGAGGTGGTGCAAGGTCTCTTTCAACAGTGGGGAGAGCCTTGGTTAGATCTATTCGCCACCGAAGAGAGTGCGCAATGTCAGCAATTCTGCGCGTTGGAATTTCCAAGGCGGCACTCGCTCTGCGACGCTTTTCGTTGCGAGTGGAGTTGTGGTCTGTTGTACGCCTTTCCGCCTATACCACTTCTGCCCAGAGTGCTGAAGAAGATCAGGCGCTACCGGGCCCAAGTCATTCTTGTGGCTCCAGATTGGGCACGAAGAGTCTGGTATCCCGAGCTGCTCAACATGGCCATCGATCCTCCGATCAGACTACCTCTTCGGGAGGATCTTCTGTCGCAGCAGCAGGGGACGGTCCTCCACCCGAACCTGTCCAGCCTCCACCTCCTTGCGTGGAGATTGAGCGGCAGCAGTTGATGTCTTTCGACCTGCCTCCCGAAGTCTGTGACGTAATCTTGGCAGCCAGGCGTCCCTCCACAAAGACGGTATACGCCTGCCGGTGTAACAAATTTGTGGTGTGGTGCACAGCAAAGGCTGTGGATCCCCTTTCTGCCCCTCTTTCTGAAGTACTCTTGTTCCTTCTCTATTTAGCCTAGCAGGGCTCTGCTCTGGGCACTATCAAGGGCTACCTTTCAGCCATCTCTGCCTTCCTTCGGCTGCCAGATCAGCCCTCTCTTTTCAAGTCCCCGGTAGTTAACCGTTTCTTGAAAGGCTTAACACATCTCTTTCCTCCAATTCCCTTCGTTATGCCTCAGTGGTACTTGAATCTTGTGCTGACTTACTTAATGTGCGCTCCCTTTGAGCCGCTTCATAACTGTCCTTTACGTCTCTTAACTCTTAAGACTGCTTTCCTGGTAGCCATCACTTCTGCTAGAAGGGTGAGTGAGCTCCAGGCTCTTTCCTCAAAACCTCCTTTTTTGTCTGTTCATCCGGACAAGGTGGTTCTCCGGACCCGTCCATCCTTTCTTCCTAAGGTGGTCACTGCCTTCCACATCGGGCAGACCATTACTTTGCCCACCTTCTTTCCGCCTCTGCATCCTTCAAAGGAAGAAGAGAGGCTCCACCGTCTGGACCCAAAACATGTGCTCTCCTTCTATCTGGATCGCACAAAGCAATTCCGGGTGGATGATCAACTTTTTGTTGGCTACGTGGGTGCAAAGAAGGGTTGGGCCGTACACAAACGCACCATCTCTCGATGGGTCGTGCTGTGTATCAAGGTATGTTACTCTCTGGCTAAAAAGGAGCCTCCAGTCGGGCTACGCGCCCATTCCACCAGGGCGACGGCAGCCACTACTGCCTTAGGAAGGGGAGTGCCTCTAAATGACATCTGTCAGGCAGCTACGTGGGCGTCTCTGCACACATTTACGAGACACTACTGTCTGGACAGTCAAGTCTCGAGAGACGGCTTCTTTGGCCGTTCTGTTCTCCAGGACTTTCTGGTGTGATCTTGGTTTGCAGACCCACCACCGGGGTTGGTATTGCTGGGGTATCTATTCTAAGGTAAGGAATCTATAACTAACGTGTTTCTTTCAGATGCACAAGTTACTTACCTTCGGTAACGATATATCTGTAAGAAACATTAGTTAGTTATAGATTCCTTACCTCCCCACCCATCCTCCCCGTTCTGCGAACTGATTTCTAGGGTTAAGGTCATCCTTTCAGGGCCCTAGTTTTGTGCACCAATGGTCAGTGTCTTGCATGGCTCTGCGTTTCTGGCGCGGAAAGTCGTGTACAGAACTGACGTCGGCACGCGAGGGCGGCGTCTAAGTAGCTGCCGCGACGTCATCCCGGCGACTACGACGACGACGGACGCGGAGCCGACCAACGCCACCTTCCGACGCGCAGAGGTACTGCTGACGAAAAAACTTTCCGGATCCAGTCTGACGCCTGGGGGTAATTCTAAGGTAAGGAATCTATAACTAACTAATGTTTCTTACAGATCTATCGTTACCGAAGGTAAGTAACTTGTGCTTCAAGTTACAATGTCGTGCATCTCTGAACATAGTCTTGTCACCTCACTCGCCACACTACATTAACTAGAACACATGCTTTTTTCATGCACTGTTTATACCCTTTCATACTACATCACTTATAGCATGTGAAATGATAGCATTCATAACACTTTTAACTTCTCAAATGACATTATTTGTCACAACACAGTGCATGGTAGAGTGGCAAGTTATAGTTGGTGTTGTCTTAGAATTATAGAAATGCGTGAGGCCCACGTGGCCCCCCTCAGCCCCGGGGACCTCAACCTTCCCAGGGAAATGAATTATAGAAGTGTGGGGGGAGGACCCGTGTGCCCCGTCACGTGCAGCCCCGGTGACCACCACTTCCCCGGGGCTCAAATAATGTAATAGAGCAGAAAAGAATGCTCCCACTTCCTAGAAGCGGAGTACAATTGCTTTGACAGAGAGGGAGGTGCATGTTCAGCAGCTCCCTCTCTGTCAAAGCAATGCTGGCTCCCACAGGAGGCGGGGAGCCGGCAGGGACAGCGGGGCCTTGAGGCTCCCCCTGCGGTCCCCAACAGAGTGGGTGCCCTGGGTGGAACCAGGGCACCCACAATTGAGGCCGGGCCCCGGGGTATGGGATCCCCGGTCCCAAAATCGGCCCAGGGAGGGGGCCGTGTGGCCTCCCTCCCACATGCAAAATAGGCCTGGGGGGATGGGGTCCCCAGGGCCGAAACTGGCCCAGGGAAGGGGAAGGGGGGTTACGCGGCCACCCCTCCCCAAATAATTTTTTTTAAAACGACCGGCAAGTCGCCGGAGGTCATTCCCCATTCCTCCACCACTCTTTGGGGAATGAAGTCCACTTTACTCCTGAAGGTCCTTGGGGGCCAACTACCCCTCCTGTTACCTCCAATATGTCCCACACAGTGGGATTACTGAGAGGTTGTCGGTGGCCACATCCCCTTTCTCCACCACTCCGCAAACGCGCCTCCTGGCGCACTACTGATTGGAGGATGAATTCCTCTTGGATGCTGAGGGACCTTGGGAGCAAAGAAGCCCTCTTGGTACCTCCAGTAAGTCCTACACAATGGGATTCCTGAGAGCTGGTCGGAGGCCCCGCCCCCTTTCTCCACCACTCTGCAAACTCGACTACTACTTAAAAAAACATAGAAATTCACAGAAAAAACAAAGGTTACAGTGAAATTCAGCAGTTATAGTTAGCTGAGCTAACTATAAGTAGCACCCATGCAATGCACTGCTTATGACCTCACATATTACATCACTTATGACCTGGTCAGTGACATCACTGATGACATCTCAAATGACCTCACTGATGACATCATCCAAAGAATCACTGACGCACCCACTCACACCCCAATAGAACCTTTCATACACCCACTTCCACACAACCAATTACAGTACTTACACACCCACTCACTGATTCATAGATCTACACACATCCACTCACTTACTCACCAATAAAGCCACTCATACACCCACTCACTCACTGATACAGCCACTGACATATCCACTCATACACCCACTCACACACTGAGTCAGTCACCCATAGAGCTACTCACACACCTGCTCACTCACCCATACAGTCAATCACACAGCCATTTGCCCATACAGATACACACACACACTCGCTTACTCATACAGATACTAACACATACTCACTCACCTATACAATCATTGACACAAGAACGCACTCACTCACCCAGTCACTCATATACCCCATCACTCACCTATACTGCCTTTCACATACCCAGTTACTCACCCATATACCACTGACATCCACTCACTTACCCACACAGCCATACACACACTCACTCACCCATACAGCTCCTCACACATGCACTCACTAACCCATACAGCCACTGACTCACCCATCCATACAGGCAGTCACACACCACCTCACCCACCCACACAGACACTCAGACACAAATACAGGTATTCAGACAACCAATCACTCACCTATACAGCCACTCACGTAGCCACTCACACACCCATACAGCCACTTAGACACCAACTGAGAGACTGGTACAGACATTCACACAACCAGTCACTCACCCATACATCCACTGAGACACCTAATCACTCACTTATACAGTCAGTCTCACACCTACTGATTCACCAGTACACCTTGGTGTATATATTTAACACTCAAACTTTTTAAAAACACACAGTCACTGGATGATGTCATCGTGATGTAATCAGTGATGTCACTGACCATGTCATGAGTGACGTAATATGTGAGGTCATAAGCAGTGCATTCCGGGGGCACGAGTTATAGTTAGCTCAGCTAACTATAACTGCTGAATTTCACTGGTTTTGTACGAGTGAAACCTGAACCTAACTATAACGTCCCTGTAACCTTTGGTTTTTTCAGTGAATATATATATATGTATACACACACACATATAAACACACACCAGTGACATTTTCTGTATATGGAACAACTCAGAGGATGAATTGAAACGGTTTGCCATGTCTCTTAATGAGAATAATCTGAATTTACGGTTTACCATGACCCACAGCAAGAGCAGGGTTGATTTCTTTGATATTTTTTTTTTTTCCTTTCCTCATATGACCTCCGTAGCTACTGCCGCCTCTCGACCTGTCCCAACACTGGCGCAGATAACTTTTTGGTGGTGCTTAGTCTCAGCTGATATGCCAAACGGGGAATACCCGTTTATACTCAACTTGAGCTGACCCAGAGGTTTTAATCATTGGAAGTATCCTATACCCAAATCTAACATAAGGTAACCCAAGATCTCTCAAGAAGGGTCATCCAACCTGTTCCAGAACAACCCAATGTCAGGCCTTTCCCTGAAAACATTTACCCTCTGATCTACAGCTCGATAATACTTAACAGAATTCCACCAGGCATTCCAACTAGGAGAGGTTTCCTGGCGCCACAACTTACAAATCTCTCTCCTGGCCAACAAAATCAGGTAAAATACCAGTTTGTATTGGGGTCCAAACTGATCTCGTATCCCACCCGGCCTAGGCACAAAACCAAATAAGATAAGAGTTGGGCTTACCTCCACCTCCGCACCCATGACCCTGGAAATAGTCTTACCAACATCCGACCAAAATTCGTGGATCTTGGGGCAAGACGCGAATATGTGGATATCATCCGCATTCTGGAATCCACACCTCCAGCATTTGGCTTCTCCTCCACCCTTCAATTTAGAAACTTTAAGAGGGGTCCAGTATATCCTATGGAGTGTGAAAAAATGGTTTCTTCTGAGTGCAGCAGATTTAACCACAGAATAAAGCAGGTCATTAGATACTTGCCATAACTCTTTCCGTTCTTCGCTGGGCAAGTAGTTCTCCCAGACCTGGTGGGGCTTTTCCATCCTTCGTTCTGCTGCAGCCAGAAGATAATTGTACCATAAAGCAACTTCTTTCCTCCTTGGAGCATGATTTTGCAAGTCACTTTCCATGAAATTATCTTCACAACACGACCAACTTTGAGATTTACACCACGATGTACGCTGATAGTGTTTAAATCTAGACAAGGTTCCATTTGTAGTGTGATTCCAAAATTCCCAAGGATGACGTGCTATCCAGTACCAAGTCCCCCCAATGTAGAACTCCTGCCGCTATTAGTGGCTGAGCTAGAGCGTCCAAAAGGCACTCCGGAGTTCCAGGCGAATCCCACACCAGCGCCCATTCACTGTAATAGGAGAGCCCCAAACAGTTTCGACAGTCCGACCAAAGCTTGGCCGCCATGCCCAGCGTCTTCAAACAAACCTTTTTATAAAATTTAGGAGAGCCAAATTTATACATAAAACCGTGCTCCCCTACCCCCTCCAGCATGGCTTTAAACATATTACCAATTAATGAGTTATCCGGGGTATGCAATAGCATCTTGGCGTTTTTCAGTTGATAGGCCCAACAGTAGAGCTGAAAGTCTGGTAAACCCATACCACCCTGTGTTAGTTTGCGCCTAAGTTTTTTCCAGGACAACCTAATCCCTTTTCCTGCCCAAATAAAAGAGGAAATCCTGCCCTGAATTTTAAGAATATCAGCTCTTGCGAATTCTAATGGTATGTTATTAAAAAGATACGTGTATTTCGGAAGGACACACATTTTAATCAAGTTGACCCGGCCATAGTGAGATAAAGGAATGTTCTGCCATCTTTTTAAAAGGAGCTCAACTTCCTTTGATACTCTGTCTAAATTAACCTTTGGGATTTTCCTGGGATCTTGAGTTATTATAATTCCAAGGTATCGAAGTTCTGTCGCATATGGCTCAACCTGATTAACAATATTCCAAGCCATAACCTCAGTCTTATCTTTGTTTATTTCGTAACCCGAAAATTTCCCAAAAGTTTGAGTTTCAAGTATAAGTTCATGTAATGTGATATCCACATTAGATGAAAAGACGACTAAATCGTCCGCATTTAGAGCTATTTTCCGAACAAACCCACCGAGTTCAAAAAGGACAATTTTTTTGTTTGATCTTAAACTCTGAGCCAGGGGCTCCATGTAAATATCAAATAAAATAGGGGACAAAGGGCAACCTTGCCTAGTACCTCGTTCTATGTTAACAATGGGAGAAAGATTTCCATTGACTAAAATCCGAGCCCGAGGAGAACTATAAATTTTTTTAATAACATCTCTGAAGCCGGAAGTAAAACCCACAACATTCAAGGTCCTATCTAGGAAATGCCAGTTCACACGATCGAAGGCTTTAGCCGCGTCGACCGTGATAATTGACAAAGGAAGACCCCTTGATGATGCCATATCCACTGTGCCAACTAAAGTATATACCAAGTCTGACATTTGTCTACCCGGAAGAAAACCCTTTTGATCTTCATGGATTATTTGGGCTGCGATTTTACAAAGCCGTTTATTCAAAATACCTGCAAAAACCTTATAGTCAACATTTAATAAGGAGATTGGACGGTATGATTGACACTGAAAAGGATCCTTACCGGGTTTCAAAATCAGAGTAATAACTGCATCGGACCATGAATCTGGCAGAGGAGATATATCCTTTAGTATTTCGTTAAACAGTTTTAACCAGACCGGAATGATTTCGTCCTTCAACATAGAATAGACCTCAGTCGGGATTGCATCTGGGCCTGCAGCTTTCCCCTTTTTAGCCGTATCTAACACCTCCAATATCTCCGTCCCTGATATTTCTAAAGAGAGAAATTGTTGACTAGCCTCGGTTAACCTCGGAAGCTGTTTTTGTTCCAGCCAACTATCAGTAAGCTCCTCCGCCCCCTGAAGATCTTCATGATAAAGATCTTGAAAGAACCCTGTAAAGGCCTGTTCTATTTTATCTTTCTCCTCATTAAATTGTGTGCCCACTTTAATCTTGCTAATATACATATTAGCTCTATCAATCCTTGACTTCATGGCCAGAAGCTTACCACAATTCTCCCCTTGATCAAACTCCCTCATTTTACTTATCTCCCACTTTTGGTGTAACATTTCTTCTGTCTTAAGTTAAAATTTTAGCTGACACTCCTCCACTTTCTTTACCCATCGTTCTTTCTCGGGGTCATCGGGAGGGCTCGCCTTCAAGTCCGCTTCAGCCCCCGCTATCTGTTGTTCTACATTAGCCAATTCTTCCCTCTCTGACCTAGCCCACCCAATTACCGCCCCTTTTAAAATCCCCCTCAGCCATGCCTTAAAGGCATCCCAGACGATATATAAGGGGGCAGACCCCAGGTTATTATGGAAAAAGGTGTCAGTTTCAAACTTCAAAAGGCCCGGAGTAGAGGATAGCAGGAGAAACCTCCTATTTAATGTCCATCTCCTTAAAGAATAGTCCGGAGGAAAATCCAATTTAAAGACCATCGCTCCATGGTCCGATAAATGGATGGGCAGATATTTAAATAAGCTCACCTTATGGGTTTCCGCGTAATCCATAAATACATAGTCTATCCTAGAATAGTGGGAGTTCTTTTTACTATAAAAGAGTACTCCCTAACCTCACCATGTTTTTTCCTCCACACATCACATAAGTTAAAATTTTTCAAAATATTCAAAAGATGTGCTTTAACACGGGGGCTGCTATCTGAGTACGGGAGAAGACCTATCAAGCTTATTATCCAGGAGTACGTTAAAATCGCCAGCCAGGATCAAAGGAGCATCAAAGTCTGCAAGGGCCAAACAGAGGTTATTCAAAGGGGAAATATCATCTTCATTAGGCCCGTAGTAGCTTACTAGGGTATATTTAATCCCTTTAAATTTAATTTCGACGATAACCCAACGTCCTCTATTGTCTACCTGAGACTTAGTAATCTCAACTCCCGAGTTCATTTTTAATATTATCGCAACCCCTTTAGAACAGCATTGCTGATCCGAAGCAATAATTTTGTCCACCCATTTTTGTTTACCAAATAGTGCCTTGTCTCCTGGATCAAGAACAATCTAGCTGAACTATTCCTTAAATATTGAAGAATCAGGTGTTGTCTTCTTTTAACTCTCAAACCATTAACATTCCAACTAAGACACTCAAGATATTGATTCCCATCCTGGACAAACCTATCCCCCATCATAAAACGTACTCCACCCTCCGCAGTAGCTACTGAAAGTTATAATGTCACATGACTTTAATATATATATATATATATTTTTTTTTTTCCCAATGCTCCCCACCAAACACCGTGAAAACCCCCATTACCCCCCATCACCACCCAACTATCCCCCCCCCCACGGGAATCCTCCCAAACTACCTATAGGCAATAAATATTGCCTTTTGAGCCGAAGGCCCCTAGCTTAGCTTCTTATATATAAGATATTAGCAATGACTTGGATGCTGATTTACCTACCCCTAGCCTTACACGGTGGCGTTACGTTGTGCAAGAAAACTGTCAACCTCCTCCGGGGACCTAAAGTTATGCATTTTGTTTGCTAGGACCACTTTCAAGAAGGCAGGAAACCGCAACTGCACCTGTGCTCCTAAATCCCTTAAAGCGTCCATCCGCTTTCCCAGTTCCCATCTCCTGTCCTCCGTGACCCGGGAGATATCAGAACGGATTCTAAAGGAAGCATCTTGGACCTGAATAGTTTTAAGTTTAAGAGCCGCCCCCAACAAATGCTCCTTTAGAGTATAAGACTGTATATAGACCAGGATCTTTCTAGGTTTTTTTCGAGCCTGGTTTAACCGAAAGGGGTCTCTGTGGATCCGTTGAATTTCGGTTTCCCAGACCGGAGCTGATACAATCTGGGGGAAAGCTTTGGTCAAAATATCAATAACATAAGATTTTAGGTTATCTCCTTCCAACCCTTCTTTTAAATCTAAAATCCGGATGTTGTTCCTTCTTGACATATTTTCCAGTCTCTCCAATCTCTCTGCCATATCCCGCTCTCTTTCTTTAAGAATTAGTACCTCTTGAGCATTGTCCTTTACCTCCTGCCCAAGTTCCCCTACTTTTTGTTCTAAGTCTTCCATCCTGTGTGTAAGTGCCAGAAAATTTTCTTCTAAACCAGTACAGGTATCGTGTATTTTTTTCTGGTTCGTTTCCGAAGTAGAAAAACGAGCCCCAATTTCCAGAGTCAGCTGTTTTAACAGCCCCTGTACTGATTCAGCACTTTGAGCAACCTCCTCCACCGGCGTAGACCCCGCCTCTTCAAGCTCTTCTTGTCTGTCATCCCCGGTCGATGCGGACATAATGCTCAAAGGGGCAAAACGATTAGAGAGTGTAATAGAGGGGTCCACCTCCCTGTTTTCCTCTAGAATGGCTGTAATGTCAGACTGTTTTGCAGAGTCTATGTTGCCCTGTGGATTGGCCATAAAATAAGACCTAAGTGAGGGGGCTACCTTTATAGGGACTAAGTTCTTATTTTTCTTACGGCTCTTTGCTGGAGTAAGCTTCACAGGTCTGTTAGGTTTGTCAACCGGCCTAGGTAACTGCCTCTGTTTGGGATTTTGTCTGCTTTCACCTTTACCGATCTCAGCGACTTGATGAGGCTGTGCTGCCAGGAGATCTGCCCCTAAAAAATTACGCGATCTTAATTTATACCTCCTCCCCCGAGTCAGCTCAGTGGTTGAAATGGGAGAAGCGACAGAAGTGGTGGTAATAGTAACAGGGGTAGTGGTGGAGGTAGTAGTGGAGATGGTAATGGGACTCAAACAGCCTGGGACATCGGAAACCACCGAATTTAACTGTCCCTCCCTAGCGGCCTCCGCGGCTTCAGGGGAACCAGGTTGTCGACCAGATTGTTGACTAACTACCTCCATGGGGCAGGGATAAAATACATATCTCAATTTCGTGTCCTGATTTATCTGCTCCCTCAAAAAAACAGAGATGTCATAAGGAGAGGCAGGGCTCTGTCTTAGCACCCCATTTAAATCTGTGCATAACTCAAAGTACGAACTGTACTTAATCCCAGAGTTAACCCTATCAGTAAAATCAAAGGCGCTGACCCTGCCCAAATTTAGCCTATAAAGGGTATCTCTGCAGTGAATAATGCACCGGACACGACGATGCTCTGCAAGTGCACCTGCTGCCCTAAAAAAAGTGACACCAGAAATATCATGCATCTAGCTCAGAAAGAGGGAAAAGGACAACACCACAGTGACACCTCTAAACCTTAATTACTTTAGTTTAGTGCCCGGGACTCACTTTACCCAGGCTCTTAGTTCTGAGGTGGTCCTAAAAATATTGTACAGCTCTGGTCTAAATTCAAAATTTTAATTTACAGCACCTACCAGCGTGTTTTTTTTTTCTTTTTCTTTTCCAGGCGTTCACCGGATCACCATCATGCAGCCTGCCTCAGCCTCGGCTTGCCCCCAATTCCTCTCCTCTCCTTTCCCAAACTGCTCCTTACTACGGAGGCCCCGAGGGGCCCAAAAAAAAAGGAAACCCCCCCAAGGCGAAGCAGAGCCGCAACAACAGCGCGGAGACCCCTCAGACAGGGAGGACAAATCAGGAACTGCCGGCCGGTTAGCTTTCTCCTCGGTACGCTGCCAGGCCGCCAAACAAGACGCCACGAAACCAGGAGCCAAAACGCCGAATGCCACAGGGACAGCCCGCAAACTCACCGGCAGCAGTGCTCAACCAAAAGGTATGGAAAGACAGATAAAAGGCATGTCATACACTCCGCCGAGTGTTTTTCCGCGGTAGCCTAGTTCATTAACAGCATCACAACAGTGCGGTAGAAGCTAGCTGAGGCGCTCGACTCGCGACCGGCTTCCTAGCTGGCCGCCATGTTCCCGCCCCCCGGCAGGAAACGTCTTGGGAAACATCCAAGTGAGCGATTTCTTTGATATTTGCCTATGTGTAAAAAATAGAACACTGGTGACAAAACTATTCAGAGACAGCGGGAAACTCTATCCTGCATGCATGGAGCTGCTATCTGCCTAGCCTTAAATGGAGTATTCCATTTAGTGAGGTTCTCTGTGCTAAGCGGAATTGCAATGCAGAGGATGACTACCAAAAGACTAACAATGAGAAGGTTGAAAGTGAGAGGGTATCCCAACAAAGCTTTGGCAGCAGCCAGTATCCGTGCAGAGGAAACCAGTAGGAATGAGGCATTATTTAGACCTACAGTGAGACAAACGGGGAATACCAATAAACCCAATCGTTTTATTACTAAGTACACTAAGAAATTGAATCAGTTGAAACAGATTCTGAGAAAATGATGGGATGCACTTGTGCATGATCCTAATTTGAAAGATAATGTAATGTAAGTTGGTATTCCTGGCACTGGTTGGATGGAGGTGAGAAGGGGGCCCCAGGGATGTTAAATGAGAGAAAGGCATAATTCGTCTGAGGCGCTAAATACCCAAGTTTTCAGAGCCTTCCTGAAATGTGTTTCATTTTTTTGCAGCCTTAGGTGGGTTGGTAGAAGGTTCCAGGCCTTAGTCCCCAAGGCGGCCACTGTTTTTCCTCCTTTTGTTTTACATCTGAAAATGGGTGGTTTAAGGAGGTTGGCTGATGAGGACGTGAGAGTCCTAGTTGTGATGTAAGGAGTGAACCGTGCTGAAAGGTACTTAGGTCCCAATTTAAGCTTGGCTCTATAGGTGATTAGGAGGATTTTAAAGAGAATTCTCTTGTGTAGCGGGAGCCAATGAAGGGCTTTTAGTGCCGCAGATGCCGAGGATCTTCGTGGAAGTTTTAAAACTAGACATGCCGCAGCATGTTGGACCACTTGTAGTTTCTTTAGTGTAGATTTGTTGGCACCTGCCAAAAGGCTGTTGCAGTAGTCAAGGCGCGAGAGAATCAAGGCCACTGCTACTGATTTCCTTGCGGCAAGTGGAATCAGATCAAAGAATTTTTTTAACGATTTAATGAGGCTAAAGCAGGTCCCTGCTACAGCTGTTGCGTGTGGGAGGAAGGAAAGAGCAGTATCGAACTGTACTCCTAAATTTTTGGCTACCTTGACCATGTCAGGCGGGGATGTTGTTCCCTCAGGCCACCATTTACAAGGCTGGAATAAGACATCTTTCCCTATAGGGAGGATTTCAGTTTTTTCGGTGTTGCATCTAAGGTGGTTGTCCCTCATCCACTGGATGACTTCAGATAGGCAGCGTTTAAAATTAAGTTCGGCGTCTGTGGAATTGTTATCCTAAGTAGGCACATATCCATCTGTCACTTTTCAAAGAAATATCTCTGAAGGACTTATTAGTCCATAGTCACCTTTCGCCAAACAAAACAATTGGTTGAACCAAACATGGGGGTTCAAACGTTGTGGCCGATGTAAAGCATGTAAATATAGCGACAACGTAAAGGAGATCACATTAGCCCGATTACACAAAAAATGGCACATAAAAAGTTGATCACATGCAAGACAGTGTTTGTTGTCTATGGTATTATGTGCCCTTGTGGGAAATGGTACATTGGTTTGGCCATTTTTCCGGTAAATAAGCGAATTCTGGAACACTGGCGAGCCATAACAGATAATGACCGGAGCTATAGCACTGCCAAGCATTTTAATGCTAGTCATGATGGAGACTGGAAGAAGGCAAAATTCTTTGGAATAGACACAGTACTGAAGAATCTTAGGAGTGGTGATAGGGTAGCATCCCTAAGGAAGTTAGAATCAAAATTTATTTTGGAAGCAGGATGCATAGCACCAGTAGGCTCGAACGTGGACGAAGAGCTTTGTGTACATCTACAATAAGAGTTTGAAGAGGGAGGCTTCCTGAGGCCCAGATGTAGGAATTAATGACCAGAGGTTTTTGTTTTTGTTTGGCGTGTGAGACATAGGGGGCTTTAATAATTGTGTTAAAAGAAGATTATCGATTGCTTTGAATGGGCTTTTGACCTCTGCCTATTTTGATATATATTTTTCAGAGAGGAATTGGATGTCTGTAATGTGGACTTCAAACTGGGTCGAGTGCATTAATATACAATAGAGATGTGTGAAAAATGAATATCCACTACCGGAACTGTATAGAGATATATTTGAGACGTGGGCAACTAGAGCCGTTGAAGCATAAGACCGGAGTAAGATATTGTTAGGAGATGTTTAATACATGACACTGTTTAGATGCAATTTGGAGCCGATTTACTATAACGTGATTAATGTGTGACTGTTGAGGATCAACCAGGATGGGATTGATAGCACTTCTGCCTAAAGATGTAATTTCCCCTGTTCCCCGTTTAGTCCGGTTTGAAATTAAAACTATGTAACATTTCAACAATGTTAATTGTAACCGATCCAGCAACAATGTAATGAATAGTAGCGATATGGAGTGAATGCAATAATATAACATTGAAATTCATTGCACTCATATAGAAAGCAGATAAGAGAATCCTTTGTTTTTAAGTATGCTTTCACTGCCCATGACGCAATCATGCCAATATAAAGTTGTTGGAAATGGCCGGCTGGTCATGTGACCAAGACCGAGTGAGGTTGAAACGCGTTATTTTCTTTGCTGCCGACATTAAAGGAGTATTTCAATCAAGCGCCCTGAGGGATGGGGGTCTTGAGGGCCTAACAAGGCTCAAGAGGGGGTCACCATGGCCCCCTACACTTTAAAATAAACTGCCCTGGGAGGGATGGGGTCCCCAGGGCCATAATAGGCTCGGGTGGGGGGCTGCGCGGCCCCCTCCCATATATATATATATATATATATATATATATATATATATATATATATATTTTTTTTATTATTATTTTTTTTTTACACACGCAATACAGCTTGGGGGACGGGGTCCCCAGGGCCATAATAGGCTCAGGGAGGGGGGCCACACAGCCCCCCTCCCTTTTGAAATGTATATGGCCCTGGGAATGAGGACCCAAGGGCCATAATAGGCTCAGGGAAGGGGCCCCTGTCGGCTCTCCAGTTGGCACCTATTGTGGGTGCTGGAGGGAGCTGGCATTTTTTTTAAGCAGTGGGTGCCCCTGTGCTCACCCAGGAATATCTACAATGTCTTCATCGTTGGGGGCTGCAGGGGGAGCCCTAAAGCCCATGGGCCCTTGCCAGCTTCTGTAGCAGGAGTAGGTCACTTATTTTTGGTGGGTGCCCCAATGCCCACCTGGGGGATCCATATGTCTAGAAACACCCTGGGCTGCGGGGGAAGCCCAAGTGCACCCCCAGGCCAGGATATACTGAGTACTGGTGGGAGCCTGCTCCATTACTTTGCTCTTGCCTGGGCAGCAGCAAAGTTGTGTTTTCTGCCCAAGACAGTACGAGCATGGTATGTCTGCAATCTCCTGGGTACAAAACAGCAGTGTCCTGGAGAATGGGGTCCTTTGAGCCCATCTAGCCCCCTTCCCTAATGATCCAAACGGCAGCAGGGGGATGGAGTCCCTAGGGCCTCAGAGGAGTCCGGAGGGGGGCCCACGCCCCCCTCCACTTTTTAAAATTGCACTTGGTCCCAGGGTATGGAGTCTAAGGGCCTGAAACTTGGCTTAGGGAGGGGGTCCCACGCCCCCCTTCATAAATTGCACCAGACACTGGGGGATGGGGTTTCTGTCACCGAAATCGGCTCAGGGAGGGTGGGGGCCACGCACACCCCCTCCCCATAGGTTTAAAAAAATGAATGGTTTGACCCCCTGGGTCATGGCCAACCCCATGGGCTATTCATTAAAAACAAAAACAAACGGCCGCCATTTTGTTTTTTTTAACCAAAATCTAGTAGTTATGGCCACCACAACTTTCTTTTCATTTTGCGGCTAGCCAATCTGTACGCTCGCTCGGAAAAAGCCTCCTTAGCCAATCAGAAGGCTTACATTTTAGAGTTTCAGCCCAACGACCTGGATTTACAAAGTTTTTGAACCTTAATTTGTCAAGAAAATACTGGACGGATTTACACCACATCACAAAAAGCATGCGTTCTGGACCAAGATCTAATCTGGCTTTCTGTCAAATTTGGTTAATTCAGTGCAGCCGTTTCGCTGGTCAATTTTCCTATGGAATATGAATTGGGATTTTAAGTTTTAGGAACCCCTTTGTTTCCTCAGCCCTCACTTGACGGATCACCGTGAAACTTTCAGGAAGGAACTGAGGTACAGGCCTTGAAAAATCATAAAAATGTTACTAGACATGCAGGTCTAGGGATGTAAATAATCTATTCAACCTAACTGTAATGCTCTTGACCCATAAACTGGTTTCAAATTATGTGATCCTAGGCAAATATTTTTATTCACTAAGCTGCCATTTTCTTCATAATAACATGTGAAAGCACCTTCAAATACACGAGTTCAGCATGTCTGCTGCACAAAAAACTATTTTGGTTGATTTAATAGACTACACTTTTGTTCCATATATAACACAAATCAAGCCACATATAGGATACACATGACCCATGACTTGCCTCTCAATTCATTAACATCATGTCATAAGGGCAGGAATGTTTCTCAAATCATGTTTAAAACTATCACTTTTAATAAATACATAACTAAAGTATAAAGTGGTAGCACACTGTCATTTGCAGTCAGCAGATTTTCCATTGAAATGACCACAACATTTCCAACTGACAAACAGTTTTACTGATAAAACTATACAGTGTACAAACAATAATGTTTGGTAATCGAGTTTCTGCAAATATTTGTTTTTTGCACATCACCAAGTCAAGTGTTCTGATTAGTTTTGCTCCTATTTAAATCTTTGCATCACACTTCTGAATTATAAAAAAAAATGTGCTTTTGTAATTCCCGATATATTTTGAAATACTTGTACAATTCATTTATAAGCTATTTGAATGGTGTGTGTTAGAAAAAAAACTAATATCCTACAGCCTTTTGTTTCACAATGATTGCCAGACGTCTCACTTGACACAACCTCTAACTGTAGTAAGGGAATGAAAAGTAAACACCATTTTCCAGGATAAGATAAGCAGCAATTAGTAAAAAGACAAACTGACATTTGACCTCTGTCCTTGAAAAAAACAGCAAATATGTCAAGATAAAAACAAGATTTAAAGGCCTCTTTATTGCTCATTCCCTTTCTGAATGAACAGAACACCTGTTATTTTCCAGCTTAAGGTCACTCGCCAGAAAGGACCAGTAGGTCCTAAAAATAGCTCAACCTGATAAAATCTGACTGTCCATAGCGAGTGGGCGAGTACATTTTCCGAGGCCTGAGGTGGATAACCTATTTTTCTGGAAAGATTTGTGAACATTTTTTGACGGCTCCAAGGTTATTAGAAAAACAAAAAATGAATTTCCTATGGTAACTAGGTCCTAACTATAACTACAGAGTGGCGACTGCTATGCCATAATATATATATATATATATATATTATCTACTGGCGGTCGCCAGTAGTTAGTTATAGTTAGGACCTAGTTTCCATAGGAAAATAACTTTGGCGCCGGTTGACGAATCTTTGCAAAATTTTCAAAACTTATGGCCCGCTCCGGTCAGCTCCTGTCTTGAAAGTTTCGGGGTGATTCGCCAAGCGGGGGCCAAGAAAAAAGGGGGGTCCCAAAACGTGTTTTCCCCATGTTAATTTCCATAGGAAACTTTAGACAAAGCTACAGCCCGAACTGCTGAACGGGATTACACCAAATTTGGCAAAAAGGTAGCCCTTGGTTCAGAAAGAGACCTTTTTATTAAATGGTGTAAATCCGTTCAGTAGTTTTTGAGATATTAAAGGAAAACAATCTTTATATATGTGGGCGGAGCCTAACCCCACCAGCATGAGCTTGGCTCTAATTGGCTGCCAACACTTCAAACCAGGAAGTGTTGGCAGCCATCTTGTGCCTCGCATCGAGTGAAAATCTTCGGGGGCTGCTGCTGGAGGCTGGAGGCTCGCTGCTAGCAGACGGGGCGAAGATGCCTCTTGCTGTCTAAAAGCAGGTAGATACTGCTGGTTACATGCCAGCTGAGTGCACAAGATACTGTAGGATTGCCCTGGGGTGTATGAGTGCACAAAACATTGCAGATTCACGTCCAGTCACGAGCCTCAGCGAGTCCTCCGGAGCCACTGAACACACTGCGTCACATCTGCTGAGAGTGAAGATGAGGGCGCTACATACTGTACTGCTGTCCGTGCACTGGCCCTTGCGTGTATTTATGTCTGTCTGCCTTTCTGCTGGTGACTTTTGGTAAATATCGTTATATCGGATAATGTGCTTTTACTAAAGGAAAGGCCAGAAGTCGCCTAGACCAATCCCATGGCTCCGTTCTCTGTACATAGAGTGGCGTGTATTGAGTATACAAACAGTGAATGTGTATATACGTGCTGTTCAGCTCGAATAATTAAAGCTGGCTTTTCATAGCCTTCTGTGTTACATTCTAGTTCTTTATTTTGGGGTCAGACGAAGTTTTGTTTGTGGGGCTCCCGAAGAGTCTTCTGGTTTCAAAGTCTGCCCCCGGGTGACGGGGTTAGGGTGCAATGGGGGTGAAGAAGCGTGTGGAGGGTGGGGGTAGATCTTCAGGGTTGGAGGGTGTGAACAGCTGCAAGGCGCGATGAAAAGGCTTATAATACATCGGTGGGAGGGAAGAGTTATGGAGAGGGCAGGTCAGAGAGTAAGGGGAGACAGTGAGAAATGATGGCAGAGGTGGGGAGTGATTAAGACACAGGGGCTGACGGAGGGGGCGTCATGGCCACAATGTAATGTAAATGTAATGTAAATGGAAACTTGTATAGCGCTACTATCACTCCAAGGAGCATCTTGGCGCTGGGACGGAACACCAGAGATGGAAAAAACTGGTATAATACTCATGCCAGAGGGGAGATAGGTGTTCAAATCAGAGTTTTGCATAATGTATCAGGTGCACTGTAGATCCAAGTTTTAAGTGCCTTCCTAAAGACAGACTCGGAAACAATCTGACGGAGCTGAGATGGAAGTTGATTCCAAGCCTTTGAGCCTATGACTACAAGTGATTTTCCTCCCTTTGTCACCAATCTAAAAGATGAAATGGTCAGTAGATTTGCATTGGATGATCTTAGGCTACGGGAGGGAACGTAGCGTTTGAAGCTAGTTTGAAGATATTGTGGGCCACGTGAATGAAAGGCCCTAAAGGTAATAATAAGGACCTTAAACAGAATTTGTTTATGAACTGGCAACCAATGTAAGATGTCTAGTGCAGCAGAGGCAGATGATTTCCTAGGCCACTTCAATACCAGCCGGGCAGCCGCGTGCTGGACCATCTGAAGCTTGTGCAAGACTGATTTATTTGTTCCTGCATAAAGACTGTTACAGTAGTCCAGTCTAGATGTAATGAGTGCCACAGCAACGGTTTGCCTGGCTGAGAAGGGGAGCAAGTCAAAGAATTTTTTTAGACTTTTTATAAGATGAAAACATGTGCCCGCAACTGCCAGAAATTGTTGTTTGAAAGATAATGTGGTGTCAAATTTTATTCCTAGATTTCTGTTCCCACACCCCTTCTTCAAAGCGCCCCCTCTCTCTCAGCGAGACCCTCCGATGACCAACGTCTTTGTACGCACGTAATAAAAGAACACAGGTGACCACAGCCTCCCTCTGCCCCCAAAGGCCGAGATTCAAAGCGCCGAGATACACCTTCGGGTGGGAGTCGCTGCGCTATAGGAAGTGCCCATAACATAAAGATGACATAACATATGCTGTCAAACATATGCCTGATTAAGGAGCCGAGATGGGTGGCCAGAGCAGACCCGGCAGCTTGAGGGGTGTGGAGAGAAGGAGGAAGGAAAGTGGACATGAAAGGCAAGGGGCGCTGCAGACGGGGAAGGTAAAGGGGGAAGGAAGAGATAGTTGGGTAAGTGGTAGGGAGAAACTGCAGACAAGGGGAAATGAGTCAGGTGAGGGCACGATGCGCATGGGGAAGAGAAGCGTGGGTAGGGGGGAGATGGAGATAAAGAGCAAAGATGTGGGAGTCTAAGAAAAAGGAGGGAGATTTTTAGACATGGTAGAGGAGAGGAAAGAGGGGGACTGGGCACGGGGAAATAATGGAGAGGAGAACTGAAAGGAGATATTGAGAGGAAGAGATTAGGTAGGAAAAATGAGAAATGTGCAGATATCGGGAAGCTAAATATGAAGCCATAATACTTTGATTTTATACAGCGCTACTCTGCCATTGTTTGGGCCTCGAGGCGATGCCTGCTATCTGAAGGGTGCGTTTCTGCTAAAGATAGGGACTAATGCAGGCACCCCCAAGGGAAGGGAAGGAGTAAGAGCTCTTTGGGAGTAGAAGGGGAGTAGGTAGGTAATACATATGAAGAAGATGGGGGGAACGATGGGGGACACATGGCAGGACATACCGAGAGAGAGAGCTGGGGAAAAGATATGGCGGCGGAGAAGCATGGGGCTGACGGGGTGAGCAGGAGAAAGAAGTGTAGATACGAGGTGGGGGGGGGAGGGGGCAGATAAAGGGGAACGGGAAGAGACACAGAAACTTCGAGAATTAGAAAAGGGAGGGAAATGGGGCAGGAGAAGGGCATCAAGAAAGTAGCTGACGAGGGGGCACATTGTGGTGGAAGAGGGAATGAAACGGACAGAGATGGGTGAGACAAAGGGAGACATGCGAAGAAGAGGTGGGGATAAAGGAGAAACATGGGAAGGAGAAGAGCAAAATGAGTAGAGAGCTGGGAAGAGATGAAGAGAGGCAAGCAAGGGGTGGATAAAGAGGGGAGAGGAGGCATAGGGCAGTGACGAGGAGGACATTCATGTAAAGGGACAGAATGGAGATCTACATGTTGGGGCGACGAAAGGGGGGGTGAAATAGGAACGAATGCAAACATTGCGGAGATGTGAAAACTAGGAAAAGGGGAGGAGATGTCGCTTGCATCTGGGTCTCTTATACACAATACATTTTAAGAAGAAGAGATAAGACAGAGAGACAGGAAACGAATGAATGATACGTGGAGACAGGTAAGTAAGTAGAGATCAGGCACAGATACGGGACGGGAGAGATGTGCTGGGAGAGAAAACATGCCAGGATGACATGGGGTGAGGCGACAGATAAGAAGAACATAAAGAAACGGAGAGGACTTAGGGGAGAGAACAAAGAGGGGCAGATGTTACAGGCAGAGTGAAAGCATGTACAGAGGGAAGAAATATGGAAGATAAAGGGCGTAGATGGAGGGTGATATGTAGGGGAAAGATTGTGAGGATAAAAGACTCAGGAACAGAGTAGAATAGAGTGGCATAGAGTGTAGTGACGTAGAATAGGGTGGCATAGGGTACAGTGACAGAGTAGAATGGCGTAGAGTGCAGTGGCGTAGAGTGCAGCGGTATACAGTAGATTGGCAGAGTGGATTGGTTTTGAGTAAAGAGGTGTAGAGTGCTTTGGCATAGAGTGAAGTGGCGTAGAGTGGTGCAGAGTAGAGTGGAGTGGCGCTGAGTGGAGTGGCACAGAGTGCAGTGGCATAGAGTAGATTGTTTCAGAGTAGAGTGCAGTGGTGCAGAGTAGATTAGAGTGGCTTAGAGGGGATTGGCATAGAGTGCACTGGTGTACAGTGGAGTGGCACAGAGTACAGTACATTGGCATAAAGTGCAGTGGCCTAGAGTGCAGTGTTGCAGAGTAGGGTGGCATAGATGGAGTGGCGCTTAGTGGTATAGAGTACAGTGGTGAAAAGTGCACTGGTGCAAAGTAGAGTAGTATGGGGTGGAGTGCATTGGCATAGAATAGTGTGGAGTGGTGTAGAGAGGCATAGAGTAGAGTGGTGAGAAGAGTGTAGTGATGCAGTGTGGAGTGGAGTGGTGTAGTGTGAAGTGGTGCAGTGGTATTGAGTGATGCAGAGTACAATGGAGTGGGGTAAAGTGGAGTATGCATAGTATAGTAGCGTACTGTCATTACAGACAACACATCTTCAATTGAAATAACCATTACATTTGCACTCATATACAGTTTTCATGATAAAAGTATACAGTGCACAAACGATAATGTGTGGGAATGTCATCAATAAACACAGAGAGGGCAGTTCCTCAAGCAGCGACATTAGAGATTATGAAAATCAAGCTGCAAACTTGAGCCTTTGGTAGTAAAGAGAGCCTGGAAGAGGGCAAGGAATAACCACAGAGAAGCCTTGTTGGAACCCAGGATCAGACAAGATGAGGATGTGATCACATGAGTCACCACGTTCACCCCAAATTCCAATCGGATAAAGAAGCTCATATGTAAACATTTGCCCACTCTTCAATCAAGATCCCTGGATATTCCCACACCGCGATTCGCCTTCAAAAGCACCAACAACTTACGAGATCTGTTGGTACATACTAGACCTCAGGCGAATCCTAAACAGGGCAAGAGAACTCTATGGAACTTGCCACCAGTGTCCAGCCACTTTCCTTGTGGCTCATGTGGTGTATGTCACCTTGCAGGATCTTCCAAAGAAATCATTCTTGATGATACACATACTTGGATTCAGGAAAACCACACAAATTGCAATACCAAAAATTGCATTTATCTTATCCACTGCCTGTGCACAGCGTTGCGGCACTGCTTTCTCGCAGTACGAGAAGCAGAAACATAAAAATTGTATTTTAAATACCATTTTATGTTTCTGCTTCTTGCGCTGCGAGAAAGCAGACCGGTATGCCTGGTTGGGGGCGGTCGGGGAGGAGTGGCTTGCCCAATGCTGTGGACCCTGACTGTTTGGTCGGCCCTCTGGGGCCGACCAAACCAGTCATGCACACTCTGCATTTTCTCTATGTAGGCTGCATGAGAAAATGGCCTCCGTACAGGCGCCCGGCTGGGCGCCGTCCGCACCAATCACAACGCTGCCATTGCAGCGTTGTGATTGGCTTAGGGGAGGGAAGGGAGGATGCCTGCTTCCTGTTCCTGCTGGAGCCAGGAGAGGAGGAAAGCAGCAGGAAAACGCTGTACCTGGCCAGGAGCGGAGGCGGCGCGGGACCCGGTAAGGTACGTTTTTTTTTTAAATTCCCCCCCGCGTAAACCCCCGCGCGAAGCCCCCCACCCGCCCCACCACCCGCAAGTCATGCGAGCCACGACTGCTATGAATCAGTAATTTGCCTGCCATTCACTGAGCAGAAAAACAGAAAGTAGGGGAAAACACGCAGGTAGGCTACTTACCTGTTCAAAGCACTTCTTTGTACAGTAAGTGAACCCTCTTTGATTCTTTTTTTCCCTTGGGATAACTATAACACTAATCATATTTGGAGATGGTATGTCATTGCACAATGACAAAATGACTCCTGGCACACTAGCAAGCGGCAATTCCCCACCAAAGCACAAGCAACCAGATTCAGTAAAGACTGCAGCAAATAACAAATGTCTCGCAAAACAAAAAAACAAAAAAGGACTAGGGGCACAAATCAAGGTAACTCACAACTACAGCACGAAGAATCTCCCCCACCAGCGCCGTCAGTAGATACAATAGCTCTCATCTTAAAGATCCTTACTGAAGGCCACCCACCAGCAAGGGCGGGTATGAGCCAGCATTACATTTAATAAATCAAGAGACTAGCAAAGGAGGCATAGAAGCCCAATCTCAACTAGTGACAGAAAATATAGGAACTGCAAGCGACTTTGGCGAGGAACACTTAGGCGTGATAAGTAAGTTATTATGGGACCAACGATCTTTGAGAACAATCAGGCTTTAACCTCCCCTACAAATCAGTCATATCAGGCAAACTCAGATATTCTTGAAGTTCGTTTATATTGCATATGATCAGCCAAATTAAGTTAATCTTCCTTGGAAAATGGACATGATTGGGGAAAGGACGGCCTTCCACAAGATGACATGCTAATATGCCTATAATGTGAAGCAGAAGGACTGACCCTCACCTAGGACCAGTGGGTCTTAGGAGAAGGCACAGCAGACGCACGTACACACATGATGAATTCTGAGAATGATCAACTCCCCTCACCAAGTTCATCTGGAAATAAGCATTTGATGAACACTGATCAGGTGAAAACAAGTAGAAATAATTTGGTAAAAAAATTCATGGGGGTGCACTAAAAAAACTCGAACCCCTCCTCCCTTGTTACCTAAAAGTCAAACGATCCAACCACCTTAGCTTAAGAGTGAGGGTCAGTGTTGCTGCTTAAAACATGACAGCAAGTATGGCATCCAATCTAAAAGTGGAGACGTGCACAACTACTCAGGCCTGATCAGCAGTACCTGCAAGAAGCATCCTGCAAGAAAAGACCAAAATAACAGTGGAGCGGTACTAGTTCACTCCAAAACCCTATCATAATTTAACCCGTTCCATGCTCATGACGAGCTCAGCTCGTCATGTGTCACGCTGGGCGTGTGCTCATGACGAGCTGAGCTCGTCATGACCACGCCCATGATTGGAATGTCCAGCACCTGGCTGGAATTCCTGCCGCAGGCAAGCGGTTAACCACAGCTACTGGATCAATAGAAAATATTGAAACAACAACCCCAAAGGGCATCAGTTGGAACTTTATAAGAAGCTTTCTATTCACTTTCAAAAAAGGAAAGTTCTTTGGGGAGTGACTCAGAGACTAAGAGATTGGAAGAGCCAATTGCGGGGATGAGATCAGCATTTTCATTAGTCTGGGACCCGGCAGCAGATGGTATTAGTAGTGTTTGGTAGCAAACTTAGGAGGAAACGACTAAGATCCCTGAAAATGAGCTAAACGTGGGAGGATTTTAGAAATCAATGCTGAATTTATTGCAGTAACATCAGGAGGAGACTGAAAGGAATTTCGAAAAAGTTATCACTGCAAACAGGGAGTTCTAGGCCACACTTTCAGCAACCGCCCCACAATTTTTTTAGACAAAGGATAAACGTATTTGGGATGTCCAGCCAAGATGTCAGGGCCAGATACCGTTTCCCCCCAGATGTCATCTTGGAGATGGTTTGTGAGTGGGAGCAGGATCTTGACTCTTTGACCTGCTGCTTCCACACCACCCCAGCCTATGTCAAGATCCTAGCAGCTCTCCAGTTTTTTGTTACAGGATCCTTCCAGAGGCTCTACGGTGACCTTGTGGGTATCTCTCAGGCAAGCCAGTCCCGATGCTTGCATCAAGTACTGAGCTGCATCAATAGGAGAGCTCATCTCCACATGAAAATGCCCCATACATGGGTTCAGAGGCAAAGGGTAACTAGTGATTTCTACCTCATTTCCTGCTTTCCATGTGTGCTTGTTGCGATTGCACCCATGTGTCTCTTCAGCCACCTCACCACATTGCACACATCTTCAGCAACAGACACCGCTCGCACTCCATCAACGTGCAGGGTGACAGGTTGGCAACATGAGGCTACTGGGTAAGTACCAAGCACCACACAAGTCTGATATGATATGATTTGTAACATACACAACCATATTACAAACACTAACCCTAATGCCACATACATGGCCCCAAAAGACACTGCATGTACCATCTCATACATTATGCGTTGTACAGCTCCACGAAGGGACATGTACTCTACCCTCATCTCCTCACACCATACAGACGTGCAGTCACAGTACCTCAGCGGAGTTACAATAGGGCACATATACAAACCCGAGCCATCATACAGCGCACTTTAGGTCTAATAAAGTCGCGATTTAGATGTCTTGACAGTGCAGAGGGTGCTGTTGTACTCCCCAGAAGTTGTATGCATGATCATATTAGCCTGTTGTGTCTTGCACAACATAGCTTTAAGTCATGGCTTACACATACAGTAGGTAATATATATGTATTCCCAAACGCTACTTTTCTCTATTATGTTCTCTACGTGCCATCTCTGAATAGATTATGCTTCATTAGGGCATTATGGGACCAGTAGTCCCTCGGGATTTCTTTATAGTGATGTGGTTGTGTTTAGCCTCTATGTGATGCCAATTGGTTTTAAGATGTATACGCAGTACTGTTTAATGTCTGAAAAAATTTATATAACTATGAAAAAATGTATATAACTCTTTAAACGTTGTTTCTGCAATAGATAGAATTTTATGCATTTTAATATATGAGATTCAGAAAGATATGTTCAGCAGTGGATAGGCAAGCAGAATTAGCAATTAGACAAGGATTATCTGGTCGACATCATGAAATTAATTTCAACAGCCCAATTGACATGTTAGTGCCACATGGGATGGTTGGCGCCTGGTATTAACTAACAGAAGTGGATTTAGTTTATCTAACATGTTATACTGAGCAACAAAAAAAAATATCCTCATGTCAGTACACACTTTGCATGGTATTTTATACGTATTAGGCAGTCTATTTTGTTTGTGTGAGATATTCTCAGTATGTTTACTATTTCCATGACCTGGGTACTATATAATAAGTGTAAAACATGGCGTCCATCAGATTGACAAAGGCTGTTGTTACAGCTGAAACGCGTCTCTTGGCTGCTAGGTCGTGGGAGGCCCATCTCATTAAAAGAAGCCATATTCATGCAATCTTCGCGTGCGTGCTCTTTTACTTTTGGAAACAGGGATTTAGCATATATATATATATATATATATATATATAATCTACTGGCGGTCGCCAGTAGATAGTTATAGTTAGGACCTAGTTTCCATAGGAAAAGCGTTTTTTCTTTTCCCAATAACTTGGGCGCCGGTTGACGAATCTTTGCGAAATTTTCAAAACTTATGGCCCGCTCCAGTCAGCTCCTATCCTAAACGTTTCGGGGTGATTCGCCAAGCGGGGGCCGAGAAAAAAGGGGGGTCCCAAAACCATGTTATTTTCCATAGGAAACTTTAGACACGGCTACAGCCCGAACTGCTGAACGGAATTACACCAAATTTGGCAAAAAGGTAGCCCTTGGTTCAGAAAGAGCCCTTTTTGTTAAATGGTGTAAATCCGTTCAGTAGTTCCTGAGAAATTGAAAAAAAGAGGTCGAAAAATGCATTTCCCATAGGAAACTTTAGACACGGCTACAGCTCGAACTGCTGAACGGAATTACACCAAATTTGGCAAAAAGGTAGTGCTTGGTTCAGAAAGCGCCCTTTTTTTTTAAATGGTGTAAATCCGTTCAGTAGTTGCTGAGAAAATCAAAAATAAAAGTTTAGATATCTATAGGCGCGGTGGATTCGCGAACCCTCCCGACCACGAGCTGTATTCTAATTGGCTGTCAACACTCCAAACCAGGAAGTGTTGGCAGCCATCTTGTGCCTCGGTAACCGAGGCACAAGAAAACAGAAAAACAAACGCAAAAAACAAGAAAAGGGGGCAGGGTAGAAACACCCTGACCCCCTAGGCCTGCTCAGGGCCCAAAAAAGCATTTTTATAAAAAAAGAAAAATTGGCCGAATTCGCGCTGGGTGCGCGAATCCGGCCGAATTTTTTTTTTAAAAACGAAGCGCGGGCTCCCGGGGGCAGTGGAAAAAAAGTGTGGGGGGCCCCAATCCCCCCCACACTGCTCCGGGGACCACCACCTCCCTGGGGCAATATTAATGAGTTGCGGGGGGCACGCAGACCCGGGGACCGCCACCCCCGGGGCTTCTTTTTTAATCTGTGGGGGGGCCTTGGAGATCCCCCCAAGCCCCGGGGACCGCCACCCCCCGGGGCTTTTATTAATTATTTAGCGGGGGCACACGGCCCCCCGCTGCCCCGGGGACCGCCACTCCCCGGGGCTTTTTAAAAAAAAATACACCTGTGTGGGGGGGCTCGAGCCCCCCCCACAAGCCCCGGGTACCGCCACCTTCCCAGGGCACTAATATTTAAATGCGGGGGTCCGTAACGGACCCCCGGGGACCACCACCTCCCCGGGGCTGTGCAGATGTTGGGAGGGGGGCCGCGCGGCCCCCCTCCTGGAGCCAGTGATGGCCCTGGGGACCGCCACCCCCCAGGGCCGGCTCCTGCAGTGTCCTGGGGTGCCCACCCCCGGGACACTGCTGTTTGCTATGGCAGGGCGGGAGCCGTGCGGCTCCCGCCCTGTCATAGCAAACACTGGTTTGGGTTTTGAAAGCGAGAGCAGGGAAACCTGCTCTCGCTTTCAAAAATCAAACCAGATTGCTTTTCCACACGGTGAGCTGCATGTCAGCAGCTCCCCATGTGGAAAAGCAATGCCGGCTCCCGCAGGAGGCGGGGTGCTGGCAGGGAGCGTGGGGGCATTGGGGCTCCCCCCACGGTCCACAACGAAGTGACCAGGCCCCGGGGGATGGGGCCTGGCCCCCCTCCCCTTTGAATAATTTTTTTTTTTTAAAAGCCAGCCGGCCCCGGGGGATGGGGTCCCCGGGGCCACAATTGGCCTGAGGAGGGGGGCCACGCGGCCCCCCTCCCAAAAATAAATAAAAAGGCAATGGCCAGGCCCCGGGGGATGGGGTCCCTGGGGCCAGAAGTGGCCCGAGAGGGGGGCCACGCGGTCCCCCTCCCAAAAAGAAATAAATAATAAAATAAAAAGGCCGGCCCCGGGGGATGGGGTCCCCGGGGCCAATAGAGGCCTCAGGAGGGGGGCCACGCAGCCCCCCTCCATTAAAAAAATTAATAAATGTGGCCATGCCCCGGGGGATGGGGTCCCCGGGGCCGGATTGGCCAAGGGAGGGGGGCCCACACGGCCCCCTTCCCCTTCCGATTTTTTTTTTTTTTTTTTAAAGAAAAGGGGACAGGCCCTGGGGGATGGGGTCCCCCGGGCCCAAAAAAAGCAAAAATAAGGGGGGCCACACAGCCCCCCTTCTAAAAAATAAGAAATTTAAAAAAAGACCGGCATCGTGCCGGGGGCCCCGCCCCCTCCCAGCAACACTCTGTAAACGCGCCCTGTGGCGCGTTTTAAGTTCGGGAATTAATTTCCCTTCAATACTGGGGTTCCCTGGGGGCCAACTAGCCCACCAGGTACCTCCAGTATGCGCCGCAGGGCTGTGTTGCAGAGAGGTGGGCCGAGGCCACGCCCCTTTTTACACCTCTCTGCAATGCAGCTCTGTGGCGCTTACTGGAGGTACCTGGTGGGCTAGTTGGACCCCAGGGACCCTCAGGATTCAAGGGGACTTAATCCCCCAACTTACAACGCGCCAGGGGGCGCGTTTGCAGAGTGGTGGAGAAAGGGGGCATGTCCTTTGTCTACCTCTCACCAATCCCACTGCGTGGGGCTTACTGGAGGTAAAAGGTAGGCTAGTTGGCCCCTAAAGAACCCCCAGCAGTGAAGGGGACTTCAATCCCCATCCAAGAGCGCGCCAGGGAGAGCGTTTGTAGAGTGGTGGGCAAAGTGGGCGTGGCCTGGTACGAGTACTTACCAGTGCTGCTGTGTGGGACTGACTGGAGGTAATAGTTTGGGAAGTTGGCCCCCAAGGATGTCCTTGGGGGCCAACTACCCCTCTTGTTACCTCCAGTAAGTCCCACACAGTGGGATTGCTAAGACGTCTTCGGAGGCCATGGCCCCCTTTCTCTACCACTCTGCAAACGTGCCTCGTGGCAGACTACGGGATGGGGGATGAAGTCCAATTTAGTCCTGAGGGAGTTTGGGGGCCAAGAATCCCTCCTGTAAGTCCTACGCAGCGGAATTCTGAGCGTTGGTTGGACGTCCAGCACCATTTCTCCACCACTCTGCAAACGCGACTACTCGTTAAAGTAGTATATTTCTGCTCCTCTGACTTAGAGGTAGTATCTGAAAGAGACACGTTAGTGACAGATTCCTTACCTTAGAATATCCCCAGGCGTCAGGCTGGATCCGGAAAAGTTTTTTGCGTAGCAGTACCCTTGCGCGTCGGTAGGCGGCGTCGTGCGGCTCCGCGTCCGTCGTCGGCGTCGTGATCGCCGGGATGACGTCGCGGGCAGTACTTAGACGCCGCCCCTGCGCGCTGACGTCAGTTCTTCTTTTTCCGCGCCAGTAAGCGCAGATCCGGGAAGAGCAGTGCCCTAGTCACTTTTTGACTAGCTTTTTTGGTGAATTTTTCACTGTTTCTTCAACGAGTCTTCACGACTCCTAAGGTGTCGTAGCGATGCCCGGCTTTAAGCCCTGCGAGGAATGTGGTCGCATGATGTCGATCACGGACCCGCATCTCGAGTGTCTCTTCTGTCTCGGCCTAGACCACAACACGAAGTCGTGCCCTGACTGCCGGAAACTTAATCCGAAGGCTTTGCGAGAGCGGTCTCGAAAGCTCCTCGAGGTCCGGCAGTCGGCTCCGCGCCGCACCAAGCCCCGGTCCCGGGAGAGGTCGAGGGGCAGGACGCGGAGTCCCCGCCGTTCGTCGGAATCCAAGTCTTCGCGCTCCTCCGGTAAGTCGAAGCACAAGAAGTCTAAGCGGCATCATCGCTCTAAGACTTCGCCTCGCCGGTCTCGCGACTCGGCTGAGGTCCCTGTCGGCACCGTCCCCGCCCCCGGACGTGCCTGTCGAGTTACCCCCGCATTACCCGTCCTTCCCGGGTTCGGGGACGACTCAGGCCCAAATACAGGAGTTCCTGTCGGCCATGGCCCGCCTCTTCGGGCCTCAAGGTCCCTCCGGTGCGCCTTCGGGCCCCGCGGGCCCTGATGGGGTTGCTCCGGCGTCGACTCCGGTCCCGGCGTCGCCTGTCCCACCGGCCTTCATCCCGGCCTCGGCTCCGGCCCCGGCCTCGATCCCGGCTCCGGTGGTGCCGCAACCCCCATCGACGCCGGTTGACCTAACCACGCCTCCGCCGACGCCGATGTCCCCGGTGCCGTTCCTGACGCCGTCCGGGGCTCCGGACGGCGTCGTCCCCCGGCTCTCTCCGGCTCCGGCGCAGATGAGACCTTGGGTCCCTAATGTCCCTCCTCCTCCATATTATGAACCTGAGGAGGACCAGGAGAGCTGGGAGGGGTCTGAGGACCCTCTCACACAACAGTGCGAGTTTGACCCGGACTGGGTTGAGGAACTTGGGGATGCCAGTGGTCTGGACACCTCCCCTGACTCTGGCATGCTGTCTCCTCCCGTGGCTACGGAGGAGGGGGCTAATTTTGCAACGGTGTTGCGTAGAGCTGCTGGAGCCTTAAATCTCCAGTTGCCTACAGTGGCCGTCAGGACTAACCTCCTGACTGAAGTGCTTCAGCCGGCGGCCTCCTCTTCGGAGACTGTGCTGCCGTTCAACGATGCACTCACTGACGTTCTTTTGAGTGCCTGGTCCAAGCCCACCACAGGGGCTCCTGTGGATAGGAACGTGGCCCGACGCCATCGCCCTGCTCCGGGCGACCCCCTGTTTCTCTCCCAACACCCCACCCCTGAGAGCTTGGTTGTCCAAGCCTCTGCCTCCCAAACCGCCTTCCCTACCGCCCCTCCGGATAGGGAATCCAAGCGCCTGGATCACTTTGGGAAGAAGGCTTTCTCTTCCTCCAGTGCTGGCTTGCGGTCCGTTAACACCGCTTGCCTCTTGGGCCGATATACCCACTCCCTGTGGGATTCGGTGGCAAATGTTTTGCCGCAGTGTTCTGAGGAGGTCCAGACACTGCTTACCCGCGCCATTGCGGAAGGGCGTGATGCGGCTAAATACACCATACGCTGTGGCCTTGATACCGCCGACTCGCTGGGCAGATCGCTTGCAACGACGGTGGAGCTGCGTCGCCACGCCTGGCTGAGAACCACTGGTTTTTCAGGGGATGTCCAGAATACACTCATGGATATGCCCTTTGATGGAGTCGGTCTTTTTGGTTCGAAGGCAGACCATGCGCTGGAGCGTTTCAAGGACTCTCGGGCTACTGCCAAGTCCCTGGGCCTTGCTGTTGTGCGCCCTCCGCTCACGTCTGCTTTTCGCCCCTTTCGTGGCCACGGAAGGGGCGCCCAGTCACGTCAACAGCCCGGGCAACGGCCCGCGCAGCAAGCGCCTTCGCGTGGCCGAGGACGTGGATACCGCCGTGGCGGTTCGGGCAACCAGCGTGCGGGTCACGTCACCACCTCCAACCCGTCCGTGGCCTCCAAGCCCTCCTAGTCCCTCCTTTCAGGTGCACGGCACGCCAGTCGGGGGCAGGGTCCGCCATCACCTTCACCACTGGCGTCCCATCACCTCGGACAGGTGGGTCTTGGACATTGTCCGAAGGGGCTACTCCCTCCCCTTCGAGACCACCCCCCCAGCCATGCCACCTCAATTCCACCGCATGTCAGGGGATCACTTGGTGCTTCTACAGAAGGAAGTCACGGCCCTCTTGGCCAAGAGGGCCATCGAGCATGTTCCGACCCCAGAAGTAGGGCGTGGTTGCTACTCCCACTACTTTCTGGTGCCCAAAAAGGACAAGGAGGACATGCGTCCTATCTTGGACCTCCGGAACGTCAATCGCTTCCTCCGGAAGGAGAAGTTCAAGATGCTCACCCTAGCTCAGGTCTTGACTGCCCTCGACCCTGGAGACTGGCTGGTAGCGTTGGACTTGCAGGACGCTTATTTCCACATCCCCGTCCTGCCGGCCCACCGGCGTTACCTACGGTTCACGGTAGGCCTCGAGCACTTTCAGTTCACCGTGCTCCCCTTTGGCCTTACCAGTGCCCTCGGGTGTTCACGAAAGTGATGGCGGTGGTCGCAGCTCATCTGCGCCGGGCAGGGGTTTCAGTCTTCCCCTACCTCGACGACTGGCTGCTGAAGGCGGGCTCGTCCCAGGCAGTCGTCTCCCACCTCCAGACTACGGCCGAACTCCTGCACCCGCTGGGGTTCTCCATCAATGTGCCGAAGTCGCATCTGGTTCCTTCTCCACAGCTCCTTTTCATCGGAGCAGTTCTGGACACGACGCAGTTTCGGGCCTATCCTCCCGAACGGCGAGTCCGGGATATTCAGGCTATGATTCCGATCTTTCAGCCTTTATCCTGGGTTTCGGTACGGATGACCCTGAGGCTGCTGGGCCTCATGGCCTCCTGCATCCTGCTGGTCGATCATGCCAGATGGCATATGCGGGCTCTGCAGTGGGACCTGAAGTTCCAGTGGGCGCAGCACCAGGGCAACCTGTCCGATCACGTCCAGATCTCGGTGGGGACTGCAAAACAGTTGCAGTGGTGGCTCTCGAACCGGCAATGGGTCATGGGCAGATCCTCTCCCTTCCCCAGCCAGAGCACACAGTTGTGACGGACGCGTCCCTTCTGGGATGGGGCGGTCACATGGGAGAGGCGGAGATCAGAGGCCTCTGGTCTCCGGCGGAGTCCCGGCTCCATATCAACCTTCTGGAGCTCCGGGCGATCCGACTTGCACTCAAGGCATTCCTTCCCTCTGTCAAAGGGAAGGTAGTGCAGGTGTTCACAGACAACACCACCGCCATGTGGTACTGCAACAAACAGGGCGGGGTGGGGTCGTGGACCCTCTGTCAGGAGGCTCTGCGCCTCTGGACTTGGCTGGAACATCAGGGCATGTTCCTGATGGTTCAACACCTGGCAGGTTCCCTGAACGCCAGGACGGACGAACTCAGCCGCAGGTGCATGATGGATCACGAATGGCGTCTTCACTCGGAAGTGGCGCAAGGACTCTTTCAACAATGGGGAGAGCCTTGGTTAGATCTATTCGCCACCGAAGAGAACGCGCAATGTCATCAGTTCTGCGCGTTGGAATTTCCAAGGCGGCACTCGCTCGGCAACGCTTTTCGTCGCGAGTGGAGTTGCGGTCTGTTGTACGCCTTTCCGCCTATACCACTTCTACCCAGAGTGTTGAAGAAGGTTCGGCACGACCGGGCCCAAGTCATCCTTGTGGCTCCGGACTGGGCTCGAAGAGTTTGGTATCCCAAGCTACTCAGTATGAGCGTAGATCCCCCGATCCGTCTGCCTCTTCGGGAGGATCTTCTGTCGCAGCAGCAGGGGACGGTCCTCCACCGAACCTGTCCAGTCTACACCTGCTTGCGTGGAGATTGAGCGGCGGCAGTTGATTCCTTTCGACTTGCCTCCCGAAGTTTGTGATGTGATTCTGGCAGCCAGGCGTCCCTCCACTAAGGTGGTATACGCCTGCAGGTGGAACAAATTTGTGGCATGGTGCACAGCAAAGGCTGTGAATCCCCTTTCTGCCCCTCTTTCTGAGGTCCTTCTGTTCCTTCTTTCTCTGGCCCAACAGGGTTCTGCCCTGGGTACCATCAAGGGTTATCTTTGTGCTATCTCGGCCTTCCTCAGGCTCCCTGATCAGCCCTCCCTTTTCAAGTCCCCTGTTGTTAACAGGTTCTTAAAAGGCATTACACACCTCTTCCCTCCTGTTCCGTTTGTGATGCCTCAGTGGGACTTGAACTTGGTTCTTACCTTTTTAATGTGCGCTCCCTTTGAGCCTCTACATAACTGTCCTCTTCGTCTTCTAACTCTGAAGACAGCCTTTCTGGTGGCCATCACCTCCGCTCGGCGGGTGAGTGAGCTCCAGGCTCTATCATGCAAACCTCCCTTTCTGTCTGTCCATCCAGACAAGGTTGTTCTTAGGACGCGTCCGTCCTTCTTGCCAAAGGTGGTTACTGCCTTCCACATTGGGCAGACCATCACTTTGCCTACCTTCTTTCCGCCTCCGCATCCTTCCAGAGAGGATGAGAGGCTCCACCGTCTGGACCCAAAACGTGCGCTCTCCTTCTATATCGACCGCACAAAACACTTCCGGGTGGATGACCAGCTCTTTGTTGGCTACGTGGGCGCCAAAAGGTCGGGCGGTGCACAAACGAACCATCTCCCGCTGGGTTACCTTGTGCATCAAGGCCTGCTATTCTTTGGCTAGAAGGAGCCTCCTGTTGGGCTGCGTGCCCATTCCACCAGGGCAACGGCTGCCACCACGGCTTTGGGCCGCGGTGTTCCGCTGCCGGTTATCTGTCAGGCAGCTACGTGGGCCTCGCTGCACACGTTTACAAAGCATTATTGCCTTGACAGTCAGGTCCGGAGGGACAGCTTCTTTGGCCGTTCTGTCCTCCAGGACTTCCTTGTCTGATCTTTGTTCGCAGACCCACCACCGGGGTTGGTATTGCTGGGGTATCTATTCTAAGGTAAGGAATCTGTCACTAACGTGTCTCTTTCAGATGCACAAGTTACTAACTTGTGTAACGATATATCTGTAAGAGACAGTAGTTAGTGACAGATTCCTACCGCCCCACCCATCCTCCCGTTCTGCGAACTGATTTCTAGGAGTTAAGGACATCCCTTTCAGGGCCCTAGTATTTTTCAGACACCTATGTCAGCTTCTTGCATGGCTCTGCGTTCCTGGCGCGGAAAGTCGTGTACAGAACTGACGTCAGCGCAGGGGCGGCGTCTAAGTACTGCCCGCGACGTCATCCCGGCGATCACGACGCCGACGACGGACGCGGAGCCGCACGGCCGCCGCCTACCGGCGCGCAAGGAGTACTGCTACGCAAAAAACTTTCCGGATCCAGCCTGACGCCTGGGGATATTCTAAGGCAGAGTTCTTCAATCTGTGGGCGCGCCCCCAGGGGCGCAACACCATCTCAGGGGGCGCGAACGCCACCATAAGAGCTCACCTTTCACTGTTTCCCAATCGATGGGGCATGACGTGCCCATACTTTTGTAATTTCGAAAGAACGCTAATTCCAAGAGCTGAAATGCTTCAGCTGCTGTGGGAGTCACGGAGTCTCCAGTGCTGTGAAACCGAAAGCGAAACATTTCAGCTCTGGGAATTAACTGTGCCGGGATGGTTAGTTTTTCACAGAAAGGAAGCAAAGTTTCTCTTTAAATTCTCTTCAAATTACGTAAGTATGAGCATGCCATACACTCAGGGTTTTCTTTCAAAATTACAAAAGTAAACATTTAATGTAGCCATTTTAATGCTTGTTTAATACATTGTGCTCAAAGAGCTCACTTTTAAGACAGATCTTTCTTTATAATAGGCTGAAAACAAATGGCTTAGGGGACAAATGAAGGGCAGTTGGCTCATGCTACTCTGGGGTTTGGCAGCTGAGGTTCCCTCACATGAGAGAGTGTAATCAATTAAGCAACTACCATTTTATTTGTACTAAGTGAATGGAATTCAAGTGGAAATGGTGCTGGGAGCCTCAGAAGGCAAATAAAAGAAAGTGAGAACTATGAAGAAAGGCCATTCAGTGGCAAGGTTGACATCCTTTGAGCATGCGGCCCTGAACCTAAATATTCGATATTTTTTTTTAACATTTACATGTACTGATTGTGCCATGCTCATTTTTGTGTCAGTAGCAAATGGACAGTTATGTGAATTGCAAGCGTGGCTAGTTCGCACAATTTGCAGCTGTCGCATTTTGCTCCCAAATAAATGCTTCATTGTGATCCCGCAACAACGTGCTTGAAAAGTAGGGTTTCTCCAGTCTTGTGGAAAGGCAGAAGAGAGCGTTTGATGATAGGAAATTTCAGCAGCCTTTCCATGCCTGTGTCGAACGGAAGGATTTCTAGCAATGTACGCAACTCACGCCTTATATTTATTCCTTACTTTAGCACCTCTGTAAAGCGCCACTTGTTGCCTGAGTGAATAATGTCTGCACTTTATGCGGCATACAATTATATAATGACGCAATCAGAAGCATAAAGGCAATGAACACAAATAACAACATGATTAACGTTGCAGCGCATAGGCGGCAGTGGCGACTGGGCCAAGGGTGGTTCTGGGGCAAAGGGCGATCTTACAAACAGTGCTTCCAACTAGTCCATTCCTGACCCGACTCCAATGTGGGCAGCGCTTCCTTTATATCGGAGGTGGCAGGTGGTGGCCCCCGGTACTCATTTTTAGGGGCCAAGAATTCCTTTTCAGCATCCAACTTTGACCAAGAGCAAGAGAGAGCAAAGCAGAATAGGGGGAAAAAACAGGGCAAGTAAGCTGTGAAAACAGAGACAAAGGGATAAAGCAGAGATGAAAAACAACCTGCAAGAATGAGACAGAGGCCGAAATAAGAGGGTGGAGGAAGAAGGAGGCGTGTGTTGGTTCGTTCAAGACTCGGCAGTCCTAGTATACAGCCGCCCTGGCATGAGCCAGTGCTGGCAGAAGTGACGTAATAAAAGATTTGGCACCTGTACTTTTTTATTATTATTAATTAAGCACTGCCTTTGGGCATCCACCATAAACCCTTTCAGCCTCTAACAATCTTTTCTACTTTCTGCCTAGACCCACTCCCTGGAGGCGCACACATCAGTCGCGGCTGGTGCAGGCAAGCGCGGTGAGGCAGTGGAGTGGGGCGGGGGGACTGAATAGGTTTTATTTATTTATTTAATTTGACCTATTCCATCGTCTGTCGACTTCCCCCGCCGCCGCCTCACCGCACTTACCTGCGCTGGCCGCCGCTGTATTTACATGCATTGCAATGCTGCCAGTTCACTGTGCAGCTGGACCGAATCCATTTGATCACCACAAAGTCTGTCAGACAACATTGCTCTGAAGTAAAATAGGCAACATCATTCAGTTTTTATTAGTTCTATTTTTAAACATAAGCCTGACATGTGTCTTAAACCCCACTCAGGGCACAAGTCATAAAAAACAAGTGGGGGACTAATTAGCATAAGCAATGCACATTGGTGTCACAGGACATCACAGGAAGGGATGTCAGCACCATGTGAGATCCTTCTTTTAAAATAAATGTGCTAGGCTTTCCTTCCTTGCTTGCTATGGAAGGAAAGGTATTTACCTGACTTGAGGGTAATTACTTCGGAGGTGAATGGGCTGCTCCAGATAACACTGTCCCATTGTGACTCAACTGCATAAGTAAAACCCTACTAAAAATAATTTGCGTACATTTTATCTTGGAAAATTTTGATTTGGACTGGTTAATAAGCATCTGTCATTTAACCACACCCACTCACAAACCTGCAGTTTACTAAACACTCTTACTGTGCTTAACATTATTCGCCGGATATGGCCTAGGATATGCGGGATGGCAGTTGATTATGTAGTGTACCAGATTCCAGAAATTTCTGTCAGATGGTGGGGGCCCGACATCTAAAGATTCAGCTGGGGGGCTCAACCTAAAAAGTTTGAAGACCTCTGTTCTAAGGTAAGGAATCTGTCACTAACTACTGTCTCTTACAGATATATCGTTACACAAGTTAGTAACTTGTGCTTTAATCCCCTGCCCTATTATGTACTAGGGCCTTACAGAGGAGGTCATGCTAATCACAGGGGTACCCCAACACATAGTGTTCCCTAGTGTATGTAGGTGTTTTCACTGTATTCTAAGTGTCTTTTAGCATAGCACTGGCTCTAGGCCTGGTTAGTCAGAGTCAGTTACCACCAGTACCCGTCTGAAAAAGTTGTGAGCACAGGATGATTTTGCAACAAGGCCTCTTTCTGCTCCTCTGTTGGTTCTTTCTGCACATGTCTTGCTTCTTCCTGCACTTTTCTTCGTCTTTGTGGACTTCTGTTGCTTCTTTCTGCATTTCTTTTGCTTCTTTCTGTGCGTTTTTTCTTCTTTCTTCACATGTCCTACCTCTGTAGGCATAGTTAGAAACTAGCATTTAAAAAACCTTAGAAATTCACTTAAAAAACCATAGGTTTCAGGCACGTTATAGTTAGAAATTAGCATTTAAAAAACCTTTGAAATTCACTGAAAAAACCATAGGTTTCAGGCACGTTATAGTTAGAAATTAGCATTTAAAAAACCTTAGAAATTCACTGAAAAAACCATAGGTTTTAGGGAAAGTTATAGTTAGTTGGACATTTCACTCGTACAAAACCAGAGAAATTCCCCCGTTATAGTTAGTTCAGCCAACTATAACTCGCGCCCCCGCAATGCACTGCTGATGACGTCACATATTACATCACTCATGACATGGTCAGTGACATCACTGATGACATCACTGATGACATCTCAAATGACATCACTGATGACATCACTGATGACATCATCCATGTGATAATTTGATGCATCTTCTCACACCCTAATATAACCTTTGATACACCCACTCTAAATTACAGACTGCCATTCTCAAAACCATAGACACTCCAACACCAATAACTACATACCCACTCACTGATTCTTAGGTTTACACACACTCTACTCACTCATCCGTACAGTCACTCATACTTATGGTCACTAAGTACAGGACTATCATATGCACTCATACACCTATATAGACACTCACACATCGCCACACATCCATAGAGGTACTCACACACCTAGTCAGTCATGCAAATAATTAATCACACTGCCATTTACTCACCTATACAGTTATACGCACACCAGCTCACTTACTCATACAAATACTAGCACATTCTTATGCTCTTATACAATCACTGATACAAGCACACACTCATCCATACAGCCACTCTCACAATCACACACTCTCACTTATAGCCATTTATATACTCCAACACACATATATACTGCCTTTCACATATGTAGTTACTCACACATGTACCACTGAGATATACATTCACTCACTAACACACCCATACACACACTCACCCACCCATACAGTCCATCACAGATGCACTCTTGAAACCATGCACCCAGTGAATCACCCACTCACACATCTATGCACAGAGTCACACACACCCCACCCTCCCACAAACACTCAGGCACCCATTCAGATACTCAGACAACCAATCAATAACCCATATAGACACTCATGTAGCTATTCACAAACCCATGCAGCCGCTTACACACCAACAGACAGACGGATACAGACATTCACACAGTTTAGTCACTAACCCATGCATTCAGTAAAATACGTTTAATCACTCACTTATAGAGTCAGTCACGCACCTACTAAATCATCCATTCAGACACTTATACACCCATTCATTCTTCAATACGCCTTTCCCTATATATATTAAACATATTTAAACTTTACAGAAACACACAGTCACTGGATGATGTCATCAGTGATGTCATCAGTGATGTCATTTGATATGTCATCAGAGATGTCATCAGTGATGTCACTGACCATGTCATGAGTGATGTAATATGTGACGTCATCAGCAGTGCATTGCGGGGCGAGTTATAGTTAGCTGAACTAACTATAACGGGGGAATTTTCTCTGGTTTTGTACGAGTGAAATGTCAACTAACTATAACTTTCCCTAAAACCTATGGTTTTTTCAGTGAATTTCTAAGGTTTTTAAATGCTAATTTCTAACTATAACGTGCCTGAAACCTATGGTTTTTTCAGTGAATATATATATATATATATATATATAGATATAGGAAATTGGAAAATTATATTCTGTGTCTCCCTCCACACACGTCTCACCACCGTCATTGGAGGACACAGAAAGGCAGCACTTGAATCAGCGGGCTCACGACAGGTTTGTAGCTTGAAAAAAGTATTTTTATTTTTTCATTTTCTTTCCATTGTTTTCATTAAAGTGCAATTAGTGCAAATGGAGACAAAAAACGACCTACGCGTTTCGGCCTGAGGCCTTCGTCCGGGTCAAAGTGTATACAGTGAAAAAGTGATTATAAAGTTATAAAGAGGTTGGTAAACCCCTCCCTCTGTTAAAAAAAATTCCTGAAGGATGGAATTGTTTAATGTGTGAATAAGCTATTAGTTGCCATAATAACGAGTCCATAGATTTGGGCCCATCTGTGGGCAATATTTTCACTAAATGCTGATATACAGTGTTTTAGGAATGTATGTTTTACGCATTACATATTTATTTATTTAGGCATATTTGTGCATTGATAAAATTATGTGTTTAAAAATATGTTTTGCACGTTACAAGATGTCTGCCATACACGGCCGAAGTTGCCTTTCTCAATGTTTAGTAAATCTGTAATTGACATAAAAGAGGGCCGTTTCTGCGCGCCACATCACCATTGATAAAGGCGTCTGCCGAAACGCGTCTGGTTACCGTGAGTCCTTAAATAAAAACTTTGGACTCGCCCCCGTGAGTGCTTTCTTTGTGTTTGGAGGTAAAAATACGAAGTTGGAGCTGTTATAATTGCGGGCGCACGACCCGCGAAAAAGCACCCGCACGAGAGTGCACGGAGTACGTGAAACGAAGGAGCTGTGAGATTTATCTCCGTGCACCGCCAGCAGGCTTTTGTACCGTATGAAGAGGCCAGTGTCTCAGGTAAGAGACTGCCCGCACGGAATTGATAGCTTGCTAGTAGTACGAGGGGGCTGATATCCAAGTGATTTGGATATTCCGGTAACGCATGTTGAGCAGTAATGTACAGTGATGTGGAACGCGATGAGGCGGCCCTTGAAGTCTTTAAAAAGAAACCATCTGCAGGGGCATTGGCGTCCCGAGAAGGCAACCAGAAACCCACGACTTTGCTAACTCCAGTTCACAGCGTTAGAAAGGCTGTACGAACGGGAGATTCAGTAAATGGTGGGAGGGAACATCTTTGCAACATTATGTCGAAGCAGGAAGGGTCCCGAGAGGCCTCCGGATTTATACTATTCCCGCTTACGAAAATCCCGATCCTCAGCTGTTGCATGAGTGGTCGGAGCATACGGCCGACTCATGCAAAGGAATGCTCATTATTCTTATCAAATTTGCCTGGAGTGATCATGTGAAGGCACGGAAAGCAATTGAAGAGCTGGAAATCGAAATTGGGCAAAATGAAGAAAAGGATAAATAGGAGGAACTGAGAGGAGGCATATGCGGAAGCGTTTAAAGGTTTATGAAGGGAAAATCAGATTGCGCGTAAACAAGAGAAGTTTGAGCGTGATGAACGTGATTATGCGTCAGATAGAATTTTGACTTTTGCGAAGAGGTTCGATGCACCACAGAGGGCTCTCCGAACAAAATTGGTGCCGCAAGCCATAGGTCAATTAGAGACCTCTGAGTCGGAGGTGACTACCCCGGAGCAGTCTGAGGATGAGAATGGGTCCTCCGAAGCATCTGGGAGTAAAGTAGCATTTTTTCACGACGAATTTCCAAGTCATCCGACAATCATGGCAGCGGAATACAAGAGGCAAACCCCGGAAGGAAAAAGCGGAGAACGACAAGACGAGGGGGCCAGTGGCGCAAAGGGCGCGGGTCACCCATGATGACAAGGAGCAAAAAGAAATTCAACAGGCGACGCTAAACTTACCACCAACCAATAATCTTACCATTATTAATTTGACACCACGGATTTTGACACAGACCGAAAATGAAGTATTGCAGCTTGGTCTCACATTCTGCCCTCAGAGGAAACTAGAATACACGCAAACGAGAATTGATGTATTCAAGTTCACGAGAAAACCTAGCTCCACAAATTTTTTAAACTACGACCCAAAAAGCCATACATAAAGGGAGAGAGCGAGCATTGGTTAGACACAGATATTCTAGTGGGACACGATGCATCTGCATTACAGGCTCATGAAGATCTGGGTAATGAAATTGCAGGCCCCACGCAGGTAGATGATCCGGTGGGGTTTTTTGGTATTGAACAGAGAAATGCAGTAACATCTTTCAAGCCAGCCTCAACTTTTTTGCCACAAATGCCAAGTGACATTATTGACACATTCTCGGATAAGGTTGTAAAAGAGCTAATGAATCTGCGAGATTGTGATTATGCTGTGTCTAAAAAATCTAAAAAATTTAATTTCACTTATGAGCAAAATTTGCCGATTGAAAGACTCAAGGAAGATGCGTCCATTGTCTGTAAGCCCTCGGATAAGGGCGGAAATGTCGTGTTACAGACATGGGAAGCATATAATAAAGAGGCCCTACGCCAACTTGGTGATGATGTGTTTTATGAGAAAGTGGATAAAGCTGTGTATAATAGGAGCATTGTGGATTGTCATGTGCTATTGAAAAGTTGGTACGAAAAAGGGAAGATAGAAACAGAGGAGTATTTATTTTTGAGACGTTTAAATTCTGTGACCCCTTGTTTTTATCATCTCCCTAAAGTACATAAGGATGCCCTATTACCACCAGGGAGGCCGATTGTTTCATCGCAGGGCAGCCTTTTAGAGCACATATCAATATATATAGATCATTTCCTATCTAGTTTCAGTATTGCAATTGAAATCTTATATTAAAGATACTAAAGACTTCTTACGACATATAATTGATGTTGTATGGCAGGATGGGGATCAGATGATCGTGATGGATATCACGAGTCTATACACCTGCATAATGCATCAGCACGGCTTGGAGGCAGTTCGCTATTTTCTGAGGAATCGAGCATTGAAATTCTTTGAGCACAGTGAGATGCTCATAGAGTTACTTAACTTTTGTCTACACAATAATATCTTTCTTTACCAGGACCGGTACTATAAACAAGTATCCAGAACGGCCATGGGCACCTGCTTCGCCCCCAGCTACGCGAATTTATTCGTGGGATGGTGGGAGGAGCAGGTGGCCTGGACGGAGACCAATAGTGTCTGGACCAAAAGGGTCGTGGCCTGGTATAGATATATAGACGATCTTTTTCTGGTGTGGCGAGGGTCAGCTGAAATGGCTAAAGAGTATGTTCAAGTTTTGAATAATAACAATTTGAACCTTACATTCAATGCTGAAATTAGCGATAGATCAGTTAACTTCTTAGATTTGGAGGTTACAATTATTGAGAACAAAATCTGCACCAAACTGTACCGAAAACCCACAGCGGGTAATTCAATATTGCATGCCCGCAGTGGGCATCCTCCCAAGTTAATTAACAGTATTCCCTATGGGGAATTACTGCGAATTAAAAGGAATAACAGTAGGGAGGTGGATTTCCAAAAAGTTTGCAGGCGAATGTATAGAGATTCAGAGCCCGGGGTTATGGTGATCAAACATTGGATGGAGCATTGAGGAGGGTGAATTTCATCCCCAGAGAGTAAACTGCTAGAAGAGCAATCAAAAGATAGCAGTAAAGATTGTGGTTTTCGTACGATAACAACGTTCTCACAGGACTCAGACAAATTGCGGAACATTTTGCGCAGACATTGGAATCTGTTAAAAATGGATCCGATTATTGGAATGGATATTCCAAAACGACCCCTACTGACATTTCGAAAAGCAAGAGCACTTCGAGATTCACTAACGAGCAAAGTTATATGAGAAAGGATACTTCTAAGATGCTCAATAGGGATCTAAAGGGATTTTATCCCTGTGGGAAGTGCAAGGCATGCTCAGGGAGTAAGAGAGTCCTGACATATCAGATACCAGGGGTGAAGAAACCCAAAAATATTGGTAATTTTCTTACATGCAGTACCCCGTACACGGTATACTGTCTTGTTTGCCCTTGTGGGCTCAAATATGTTGGGAGCACCATCCATCAGACCAAGATGCGCATTTTGGAGCACTCAAGGGCAATCAAAAATGGTGACATGACGTACCCGGTAGCTCGCCATTTCAAGGCTATACATAATGGCGACAGGTCTCTCTAACCTTTTTTGCTATTGATCATGTACCGTCTAACCCAAGAGGTGGTGACAGGGTAAGCAGTCTGAGGAGACTGGAATCCAGGTACATTATTGATCTTCAGACTAAAGTACCTGGCGGCCTGAATTCTAATGAGGAACTTGCTGTGCATTTGGGGGAGTAGAGGTGCAATGCCATGGATATGGGATTAGTACATATCAGTATCTGTAACTGAATTTGAACTTCATGAGGCTTAAGTAAATGTTTCTGGGTTTGCCTATGATCATAAAGAGAAGGAAGATGTGATGGTTATATTGTGGGAAGCATGGACAGATGTATTTAGCATTCTTGTGTGCTGGAACTTAAGTAAGGCGAAAATTATGGTTATAGAAGCCCATTCAGGGCAGGGTGAAGGATGGAATTGTTTAATGTGTGAATAAGCTATTAGTTGCCATAATAACGAGTCCATAGATTTGGGCCCATCTGTGGGCAATATTTTCACTAAATGCTGATATACGGTGTTTTAGGAATGTATGTTTTACGCATTACATATTTATTTATTTAGGCATATTTGTGCATTGATAAAATTATGTGTTTAAAAATATGTTTTGCACGTTACAAGATGTCTGCCATACACGGCCGGTTGCCTTTCTCAATGGTTAGTAAATCTGTAATTGACATAAAAGAGGGCCGTTTCTGCGCGCCACATCACCATCGATAGAGGCCTGCCGAAACGCGTCTGGTTACCGTGAGTCCTTAAATAAAAACTTTGGACTCGCCCCCGTGAGTGCTTTCTTTGTGTTTGGAGGTAAAAAATACGAAGTTGGAGCTGTTATATATATATAGGAAATTGGAAAATGATATTCCGTGTCTCCCTCCACACACGTCTCACCACCGTCATTGGAGGACACAGAAAGGCAGCACTTGAATCAGCGGGCTCACGACAGGTTTGTAGCTTGAAAAAAGTATTTTTATTTTTTCATTTTCTTTCCATTGTTTTCATTAAAGTGCAATTAGTGCAAATGGAGACAAAAAAACGACCCACGCGTTTCGGCCTGAGGCCTTCGTCCGGGTCAAAGTGTATACAGTGAAGAGTGATTATAAAGTTATAAAGAGTTGGTAAACCCCTCCCTGCTATAAAAAAAATTCCTAGTACTGGTTAGCTATTAAAGGAACATAATTTTTTTTAGGTTTTTATCTTTTTTCTCTTTTTTCAATTGCCAGCTTTATGCACTAATGTTTACATTTAGTTAGTATGGACAAGGAAGCTTTGTGAGGGAGGATTCACGTAGACCATCTTTCCAAAAGATACATAATTTATATATGTGTAAAGTACCCATTGCAAATTTCTCCTAAATAGAATTGATTAAAATGAACCGATTTCAAACAGCATTATGCACAAGTAACCACTTCGGAAATTTTCACAAGATTCATAGTATCATTAAGTCATCCTCATTGGTTACTGTGTAAAGCATTATTTGCAAAACGTTACATTTGTTCATGTTTAGACTGCGAAATATTTTAATGTGCGATGGATGTGAAACATTTCACGGTTGATAAAGTGTCAAAGTGCATCTCGAGCTTGGTAAAGTACCCATGCTGTCATAAGGCCGTGCAGTCCTATCTTATTCCATTGACGCATTTCACATGGAATACCAGTAAAGTGCGGAATGCAATAAAGTGCAAAATGCAATACATAACAATATAAATCCACTTTTAAAACAAGAGGGAATGTCTATATATTTCTTAAATCCTGGTAAAA